>CM077078.1:50511570-50680472 GCA_039513925.1 Platanthera zijinensis | reverse complement strand
TAGAAACACTCATTGAAGCTGCAGGCATCTTACTTGCAGATGCTTTCATGCCCCTAAATCCCCACTGGGCAGAGGCAGTGAGCACAACAAACTATGTCCTGAACAGAAGCTTGATACACAAACTAAAACATAAGACCCCCTATGAATTACTCAAAGGGAGAAACCAATAATTAACTATTTTAAAGTTTTTGGTTGTGTATGTTATATTCATAATAATGACAAAAAGCACATTAGAAAGTTTGAAGCAAAGGCTGCAGTGAGAATTTTTCTAGGATATTTCCAAGTCAGCAAAGCTTATAGGGTTTTTAATAAATCCACATTGAAAATAGAAGAATCTATGCATGTTATATTTGATGAGACTAACATGTTTTACAAGGAGAAAGAAATTTCTACCAGAAACCTCCTGCAGGTAAACAACTTGTATGAGAAATTGGATGAATTGAAATTTATATCCCAGTCTCCTCAACAAGCCAATGAAGAAAGTGATGAAGAAAATATGGATGCAGTTGAACCCTCCACAACAGCAGCAGAAGTAATTCCACAAGAGGAATCCTTCCAAAATATTGTTGCTGAACCAACTCCACCCACTGATCTTGTCACACTGAGGGATCATCCCAGATCCAAGTGATTGGAGACATAACAGTAGGTGTACAGACAAAAGCATCAACTTAACCAGACTTGATGCATGCCTATTTACTCTCTCAATTTGAGCCTCAGTCCGTATCTGATGCAGAGCAAGATCCCCACTGGATCATTGCAATGCAAGAAGAGCTCAATCAGTTTGAGAGATGCAGGGTTTAAGATTTGGTTCTAAGACCAAAAGACTACTAGTCATTAGAACCAAATGGGTATTCAGAAATAAGCTTGATGCCCAAGGTGTGATTGTGAGGAACAAGGCTAGGCTTGTTGCTCAAGGGTATAGACAAGAGGAAGGGATTGACTATGATCAAACCTTTGCTCCAGTTGCCAGGCTAGAAGCAATAAGGATATTTCTGGCCTATGCTTCATTCAAAAAGTTCAAAGTCTATCAAATGGATGTGAAGAATGCCTTCTTGAATGGGGAACTTAAAGAAGAGGTTTATGTTGAACAGCCTCCAGGTTTTATTTCTTCAACTCATCCCTCTTTTGTGTTTAAGTTGCACAAGGCTCTCTATGGTTTAAAGCAAGCTCCAAGAGCTTGGTATGAGACCCTAGCCAGCTTTCTATTAGAGCATGGTTTTTCAAAAGGCATAGTTGATAGGACTTTGTTTACCAAATTGCATCATGATAAAATACTGTTAGTACAAATATATGTAGATGATATAATATTTGGCTCTACTGATCCCAAATTATGCAAGATATTTTCTGATCTAATGCATTCAAGATTTGAGATGAGTAGCATGGGTGAGCTTTCCTACTTCCTTGGTCTCCAAGTGAAGCAGCTCCCTGATGACATCTTCATTTCCCAGGCTAAATATGCCAAAGAGCTCATAAAGAAGTTTGGGATGGCTGACGCCTCAGCAAAGAAAACACCCATGCTTACAAATGATGTACTAGACTCTGATGTACATGGGAAACCTATGGATCAGAAACTATATAGGGGCATTGTTGGATCCCTACTATACCTTACATCAAGTAGACCTGATATTATGTTTGCTACATGCCTTTGTGCAAGGTTACAGGTGAACCCTAAAGAATCTCATCTAGTTTTTCTAAAAAGAATTTTGAGATATATAAAGGGTTGTCCTAGTCTAGGTCTCTGGTATCCTACTGAGTCAGAGTTTAAGTTGACTGGATACTCAGATGCTGACTTTGCTGGATGCAGAGTGGACAAAAAAAGTACTTTAAGAACTTGTCAGTTCCTTGGTATGAGATTAGTGTCTTGGTTTTGCAAGAAGCAGTCATCTGTGTCTACATCAACTGCTGAAGCAGAATATATTGCAGTTGGCAGTTGTTGTTCCCAAATGCTGTGGATTCAAAACCAACTACTGGACTATGGTCTCAACTTAAATAATTCAACATTACTATGTGATAACACAAGTGCTATAGCCATAACACAAAATCCAGTTCATCACAGCAGAACTAAGCATATAGATATTAGACATCATTTTATTAGAGAGTGTGTAGACAAAAATAAAATTAACCTTGTCTATATCTACACTGATTTACAAAGAGCTGATATCTTCACCAAACCTATGGATGAAAGAAATCATTTGTTCTTCATAAATCAGCTTGGAATGATAAATGGGAGAAGAATTTGTTTAATTTCTGTCTGCACTCGATGAATTTTTCAAAGATCGTCGAACAGAGATCGATGAACTGGGAGAAGTTTATGAGATATTCGTCGAACGGAGATCGACGAACTCTCTGTGTTGAGTTAGATTCGTCGAACTAAGATCAACGAACCTACCTCAAAAAACTTTCATCAAACGAATATCGACGAAGTGTCTTCAACCCTTCAAACTGAGATCGACGAATCATTTAAGTCCAAATTATTTCATCGACCTCAGATCGAAGATCTATTCATTTTTTCGTGGAACGGAGCCTGTCGGTTCATATTCAGGAAGACACTATATTTAGGTTTTCATCGACCTCCGTCCCGCGCTTTTAGTTCTCTTGCACTTGATCTTCGACTTCTCTTGCAGGTGCATTCATGGCGATTCCAGCAGGCGCTCTTACGACAATGAAATTTGACACAGGATTCGACATGGATTTTGACTCATTCCAGCATTTAGATCCGATATTTCTTCCCATCCTGCAACTACTGGAAGAGCAACAACTGAAACAACTACTGACCATGAGAATCAAACTACCCAGCACAGAAATCAGAGAATGGGTGTATACGGCTACCGTCAATGAGAACAAGATTACCGGCAGCATCGCGAGTAACGAAATCTCTCTTACCCCTGATATTCTTACTGAATTGTTTGGATTGAAAAATGGTGAGGAAGAGTTAGAAATTGATTCGGAAGAGTCTGATATAATGCTGAACACAATGGGGTACTCTGGGGACAACCCTAATAAATACTGAAGAAACACCTATCTATCGAGTTCAAATTTCTCGCAGATATAGTTGGAAAAATCTTGCTGGGCAAGCACACTGCACATGATTATATAACCAGGCATCAATTTCTAGTCATGTGTGCAATGGTAAACAAAAGGCAGGTGGACTGGGCTCAGATCATTTTTTATCTTATCAGGAAAAGAAACAGTAAGAAGGAAGTGAACTTTGGAATGATCCTAAGGATCTTCTTGACAGCAAAGGCTGTTGAATCACTGGTCTCCCTGACCACATTCATCAATGCCAGCAAGAGGCTCATATGTACCTTGTTTGGCAGGTGGGAGAGGACAATCACAAAGCCCTCTAAGGCTTCATCCTCTGCCACCCAAGCTTCAAGAAGTACAAGGGCTGCTACAGCCACTCCCCACCCCTCTGAAGGGCTCCTCTCCACTCCTCCACCTCCTCCTGACTCTCAAGCTCTATCTCAGCCTCAGGTTCAACAAATCCCAGCCTCCACTTCTATTCTAATACATACCCCTACACCATTAGCCTCTCCAATTCCTTCCTCCCCTACCAATATTCCATCCAATCCTCCCTCTCCTAGGGCTGATACATCCATCCCTACACCCCCTCAATCTCCTCTTCCATCTCATCTTGCTGATATCCCCCTCTCCACCCTATCTTCAATCCCATCCTTCAATTTACTCTCATCTCCTCTGAACACTCCTTCTCCTCAACACTCTCCTCAATAAGACCCCCTTCCAAAAACCTCCAATCAACCATCTCCTCCAGCAACTATCATCACTACCTCTATACCTTCTCCACCACCTTCTGCCCAACCATCTGACTCCATATCTTTAAATCCCTCTATCATCCAACCACTTCTTGAGCTCCTCAAGCCTATGCTCAAAACCCTCATTGCAGAGGCTATTTTCTCTCTGGTTATATCCATATCATCTCTCTCTGCTCAAATCTCTACCCTCACCTCTACCCTCTCTTCATCTGGGGGTCTAGCTTCAGTACATACTGAAACCAGGCAGGGGGAGATACTTAATGATGAAGTAGCAGTAGCAGCTCAAGCAGCTCAAGCAGAAGCAGTGACAGATAGTATAGATTCTGATATATTTGATTTAACTAAATTCATTGAAACTGACATGGATATTGATGAGTCAGTAATAACTAAAATAAAATCTGTTGGTGATGTTGTCATCCATCCCATAGTAGACTTGGTAAGTCTGTTAAAGACTTTTGATACAGCTTACCTAAGTCTCCCTCTAGTTGAGTATACTAAGCCATCCTTGGCTCTTATCCCCTACTCCTCCCCAATAAGTCCTGATGTTGCTAAGCAACTTAAGGACAGTTTTGCCAAGATTTCCCAAACTCCACCATAGACAACCAAAGCTGATTCAGTCAGAGCCTCCTCCCCTACAGAAACATTTTCTGCTCCAACATTTATCATGGATGATTCTCCAATGCCTGATCTTGATTCCTTGATCCTGGCTGATATTGAAGAAGAGAATAAGGCAGCTGCTGAAAGCACTGTCGCAAGCAACTCTCCAGGACCAATTGACATTCCTCCTCCAGCTCCTGTCCAGCATGGAAAAACCTCCATTCCTGCTGAGTTCTTAAAAGAGATAGATGACCTGTATGACAATCCTCAATCCTCTAATGATGATGATGATGATGATTCTGATAAGGAATCTAAGAAAAGGAAGCTCTCAAAGAAAAGGAAGGCTCCACCTCCTCCTGCTCTCAAACCTTGAAATACCATTGATACTCCCTACTATATCCTTCGAAAATTAACCCCATACAAGGGAATGCCAGCCTGGATGTGGCTCTCAAAGAATGAACAGAAGGCCAGGAAGAAAAGTAGAAGGTATTCTCCACCTCCAGCTCACAAATACAGGAAGGATCCTCCTCCTCCTCCACCAGTTGTTGGTGCTTATGGAATGAGTTCTCAAAAGTCAGATGCACCTTCCAAGCCCTCCTACACAAAAACTTATCAGAGACAGGAAAGGTCATCCAGTCAGCATTCTCATAGAAGCAGTCACCAGAGAAGTGTTAGTGGTTTAGAACAAATAAAGGAAATTGTTTATCAAAAACCAGAATTCTCTCCTCCTCAACCTCAAACTGAACAAAGAAGGCATTCTAAATCATTCAAGCCTAAAAAGAAAATACAGTGAAGTTGCACCTCCCAAATCCTTATACACTCTAAGTTCTGAAAGCCAAGCTGAGACAAACCTTAAAGCACAGTCTACATATTTCAAGCCTGTTGCACTGCTATCCTCACAGGAAGATCAATCTTCAGCCAGTCAGGATGATGATTCAAACTTCAAGATGGCCAGACTTCAAGAATTAATTGCTTTGTCACAAATGAAAAAGGCTAGAGAAGAAGGACAGGATCCAACAAATTCTCCACAATGTCTACATACAGAGAAAAAGAACTTGAAAGGCTTCAGATAAGCAAGAAACTATTTGATCCTACTGAATATATGGCTAGACATCCAGAAGCAATTGTTCCCAGAACATCCACTCAGACAGTGATTGGAGCAGCTGATTTATATATGTCAAAAAGAGAAGCTGAAAACCCTAATAGGAAATTATATTTACAAAGCCAGGAGAAAAGAAGAAGGAAGAAAAATCCAAGAAGTAGTAGCAGAGAATCCTGAAGAAAAAATTGCTACTTGTGGTATACTTTGTTAAATTTATGTTTTTATTATCTATTACAAAGCAATGTACTTATATCTGCTGCACTTATTAGTAAATTATCTGCCAGATATATGCTATGTTCCTGCTTTGTGTATTTTTTTATTATTGAGTCTGTAATCAGTGACCTCACCCAAATAGGGGGAGATTGTTGGAACCTCTAGTTGAATTTGGGCTAGGTTCACTGAGTTAGGACATGACCCAATATGTATAGATCAGGGTCATAGGTGTGTCTTACAGTCTAGGGCAAGTCCTTAGAGTCAATAGTACAAAGGATCAGCCTCCATCACTGCCAAAGACTCAAGACTTAGAGAAATAAAGATTTAGAGAAAGAGATCTACGTTCGTCGATCTCAGGTCGACGATAGTCGTACTTAGCTCAACTATCTAAGAGATAAAATTCTCTGAACAGAGCTCGACGAACTTCATTCTCAGATCGACTAACTCTTCAACACTCAACATCATAATTCACTCAAAGCCAAGGAAGACTCAGAGACAAAGAACACTCAACGCCAAAATGGACTCAATGACATACTTCACTCAAAGCCAAAGCAGACCTCGGGTCGACAAAAGCTGTTCTTAGCTCGACAAACATAGAGCACAGATCAAGAAGATTTCGTCTAGCAGCAGTTAGCTATTCAGAGTTCGACGATCTTGTATCTCAGCTCGACGAACAATAATACTTAGTTCGACGAACTATAAACTCAGCTCGATGAATTCTGTCTTCAGGTCGACAATTCCAGACTAAGTTATTTCCTTCCTTCTGTTTCGATTTTAGTGCAGTAATTCCTGTGTAATTAATGCTCTAATATCTTCTGAATATTACCGTTAGACAGAGCATTAATTACGGTCTTCATCAGGATTATTGCCTTCCATATTTCCAATGAAACAGTTGGGGCAAGTAATCAATGTCGTATAATTCTCAACGTCAACAACATTGATTACAGGAGTAATTCAAAAATTTCAAATGGTCGTCGACAAAAGAACAGGTGGTGATTCTGCTGAATAGACAATACACACGACATCAATAATATACAGAGACAGAGAAAATCTTCATCTTCTTCATCGGTCCTCAATCTGCTCCAAGGCTTCAAAGAGAAAAACACACTTATCATTCTAGAAGTCTGCTGTAGAGAAATCATCAAAAGCTGAAGGCCTACACCCTTGAACAAGGCTTCCACTCCTGAACCATACAAGATCTCAGGGGTAGCTTTGACAACAACTAAGAATCCACACAGTCTTCTCATTTTGATTTGAGAAAAGAAGACTTACATCACTCTCTCATTCCCACCTCTGTACAGGGTTTTAATTTCCTTCAAAATTATTCTGGTTGCAAGTCTCCTTCCAAAATACTTGAGGTTTGGTTTTTGAGCACCTGATCAAAAGCTCATTGGTGACAGTCACCTGATCAAAACCTGCAGTGGATTCCTACCAAGGGTGATAGAAGAGTGGATGTACCCAGTTTGGGGAACCACTATAAATTTCTTGTGTTGTCTAGTTGCTCTTTCTTTTTTGTTCTTACTGTGGCTGTGTTAGTTAGATATCTTGTGATCTTTGATTTGCTTTAAACTGTGATAGTTAGATATATTTGTTAAAGGTAAAGATAGTATACTATTAGAGAAGAAAATTTTAAAAACACACAGACATACTCTATTCACCCCCCCCCCCCTTCTAGAGTATATCAGATCTAACCCTAACTTTCAGGTGCTTAAGGAAACATATCCAAATCTTCAAAGCCTGCTTCTAATGTCTTCCAATCTTCTTGGCCTACTTCCTACAAATCCTCAAGACCAGCTGGTAAATACAGTCAATGCATACCTCCAAGGTCTTACTATTAGAGCCAACAACAATTTAGTTTAAGCCCAAGCAACTTTCAGCAGCAGCCCATTAAGTTCAGGAATCCAAATCAGAAATCTTCTTAGAAGGCTTATCTAGTCTCTACCCCAGAAAGATCTCCTTCTCCATCATATGAACCTAAACTTGATCCAAATTTCCAAATGGATAGATTTCAAGAAATTGTTGGTTTATCTCAGATCAATAGAGCCAAAGCAGAAGGAGCTGATCCATCAAGTTTCTCTACCATGTCTAGTTATAGACAAAAAGAGTTTGATACTTTTTAGGTAAACAAAAAGATTTTCAATCCTAATATATACATGCAGATTCACCCAGAAGCAGTTGTGACCAGAGCCTCTTCATTGAATATTCTTGGAGCTCAAGATTTAAGAATGTCTCAGAGGGAAGCTGAAGATCCTAACAAAACAATTACTTTTGCTAAATCTTCTCCTGCTTCCCCTCTAATAGTTCTTAATTCTTTTTTTGTTTAGTTATTCTGTTTATGTTAATTGTTGTGTAATTGAACTTAGCCATATTATGTCTGCTGAATAATTTAAATTCTATCAGATATCTATATTGCTTTGTGTTTTTTTTTGTTTAGTGACCTAACCCAAATATGGGGAGATTGTTGGAACCCTAGTTTGGATTTGGGCTAGGTTCACTATTAGGTTTGTTGACCCATATTTTATATCCTAGGGTCAAGTTTTTTTTCTAAGGTCTAGGTTAGTCTAATTAGGTTAGACTCCCCAATTCCAGCCTTTAGATGCTTGCAGAGAATCAAACTTAGAGAAAGGACTGTTTTATAGAGTTCAGAAAAATCATTTCGAAGTTCTTCGAACTCAGCTCGACGATCGTCGATCTCTGATCAACGAACTCAGAGTTTCTACTCTGAGCTGAGCTCGACGAAATCCGAGATCAGGTCGACGATCTTCTTTCTTCTCTCAGTTTCTTTGGTCGACGATAGTCCATCTCAGGTCGACGAACTTGGAGCTCAGCTTTTTCAATAATTTTCCAGATCGATGTTCTCTGAGCTCAGCTCGATGAAGAGGATTTCTCAGCTCGACGAACTTGGAGTTCATGTCAACTAAATCTGTCCTGAGTTTGGCAAGTTTGTTTTCAGATCAATTTGTCATTTTTCCATTAGTTGATTTTCAAATTTCTTTATTATGAGGCAGTAATTCTCTGGTAATTAATGCTCAATATTCTCAAAGAATATGGTCGTTTCTAGCAGCATTAATTATGATTTTCACAGAGTTAATTACTTTGCTTATTTGTTGGGACAATTGAGGAAACCATTAAAGATATTTTTCAGTCGTTTCTATCCCAGGATTTCAGCAGTAATTCAAGGATAATTTTTAAAATTCAAAAGCTGAATTCTGCTCGAGAAATATATAAGTCAATTCTTTTTCAAAAGAATAATAATTTGTTTTGAACAACAACTTTATCAATTAATAGTTTTCACAACATATACAGCTACAAAAAATTGAATAAGAATAGCTATTATAGATCTTTGGTCTTCTTCAATTTCTGCTTCAGGATCCTTTCAGAGACAACAAATTTACATCTGTCTCAAAGCTTCCTGAAAATTTCTTCAAGCAAATTTGAAGACCTACATCCTGTGCAAAGCTCTCTTCTTCCTGAACACTTCTTCATCTCAGCGGGAGTTTTGACAGCATCTGCTTCCACTAAAGTCTTCTCAGTGATTTTGAGAAAGAGAAGACAACAACAATATTTTTCCTTACCTCCTGCATAAAGAGTTTTATAACTCCCTTCAAAAGTTTGTTTATGGTTGACAAGTCTCCTTATCAAAAGACATGGATTAGTTTTTGGACACCTGATCAAAAGCCTAAAGGGTTGTTAAATCTCCCTTGAAATAGATCTTGTGGTGACAAGGTACCTGAGCAAAAACCTATGGTGGCAAGGCACCTGAAAAAAAACCTATTAGTGGATTCCTACTAGAGTGGTAGAAAAGTGGATGTACCCAATTTTGGGGAACCACTATAAATTCTTTGTGTCGTCTGGTTGTGTTATTTCTTGTTCTTGCTGTGTTGTGATTTATTATTTTACCTTCTCTTATTAAATATTAATATCACTTATTTTAATTCTTCATTAAAAACCAATTAAGTATTTAAAATACTCTATTCACCCCACCCCCCCTCTAGAGTTAAACAGATATATCCCCTCACTTTCACTCGATGCCACTTCACTCGATGCAACCTATGCCAGATAGAAATTGATGTTATATCAATAATAATTGGATGCTATAAAGTATTTATTGGAGAGATAAAGGTGTGCCACACTCTCCTAGATTCTTGTATCAGATTCCTACTTTAAATTAGGGTGGCCGAATAAATACTAGTGTAATGCCCCTGGTTTTCGATGTTTATTTTAATTTCTTTAGTGGTGTATTTTTGATGTTAGGGCGTTATGTTGACGCGTAATTGATGGGTACTATTGTTAGAGCATGATTTTTGCGCATTGGTATCCGAGGTTTTGACTTAGAATATTAACATGGCTAATTTCTAGTGTGTGTTTTTAAATTTCCCTTGCGCGCCGGGTTTATTTTGGAACTCAGTGGAGATTTTTAGGGATATGTTGTGTTTTGACTTGGGTGTTTTTACCCGATTTTGGTTTATCAGATTCTGATTTAGACTTCTCCATTGGATTTGTAGCTGAAATATTTAGCTTAGGTGTGAATTTCGTAGAAATCCGAGTTGGTTCGAGTTTCTAGAAGTTTGGACGTTTATTTACTATTATAATAGCAAATATATATATATACATACTTTACAAAAACCCTATTCATCATCTCTCCCAAAAAGCCATCAGACCAAAATCATGAAAGAGTGGAGGCGACAGACATCGTGAGGCTTCGACCGCTAACTGTACGAGTTCCAATGCTCAAAATCGTCGCCGGATGGTAGATTCGGGAAGCTCTTGCCGAGATCTGCGTGTGTATGGTGTGTTTTTCACATTTCTTGGATTTTTGGGCAGTAGATCATTTGGTTTTGACCCTCGTTTACCCCGAAAAGTTTCATGAAGTGTAGCCAAGGTGTTGTTGCAGCCAGATCTGTGAGGAGGAGCGGTCGTAAGGCCGGATTTCAGAAGCTTTAAGGCAAGTGGTGAATCTTCCACTTGTTATTTTCTTGCTTTTCATTCCTTTCTTTTCTTCCCTCCTTAGAATGTAGGAGTAGTGTAAGATTTAGCCAAAATCTATCTGCTGAGTAGTGTAGAATTTTCGGCCAATGCAATTTTATCAGATAAGGCCCGAGTCCGATTAAGGGCAATCTGTTGATTATAGGGGAGTCAACCTAAGTTTTATTCGTCGAATATGGTGGGGTAAACCCGAGTGAAATTCGTCAAATATGAGTTTGGTCTAAGTCAAATTCGTCAAGTATTCTAGACAAATTCATCGAGTTTCAGCCTTGGTGTTGAGTGATTCTGCATTAGTTGAGTTTAGGGGGTCGAGTTCGTCGAGTATTAGCCTTCGCGTTGATTGAATTTGTTTTGGCGTCGAGAGCATCAGGTGATCCATTAGACTAAGTCAAATTTGTCGAGTATTCACGAAAAATTCGTCGAGTTTTGTGTTGGAGTCAAGAGCGTCGAATAACCTGTGAGTTTAAGTCTTTTTCGTCGAGTTAAGTCAAGATGACGTTGAGTGCGTCGAGTTAATTCTATATGGAATCGAGTGAACTTAGAATGGCGTTGAGTGAAGTAAAATTCATTGGTTTAAAGTCTTGGCGTTGTGTGAACTAAGAATGGCGTTGAGTGAAGTAAAATTCGCTGAGTTAAATTCGTTGTGAACTCCTAATTCATCGAGTATACTCGACAAATTTCCTGTATACTTGGAGGACTTGAGCCAATTCGTCGAATATCAAGGTAATGTTAGCCAATTCATCGAGTATCGCTAAGATAGTAAATTTTGCTAAGAAGAATTCGTCGATTGTCTACTGTATTCATAGGGTATACTCGACGAATCAGTGTGGATTTAGAATTTTCTTACCAAATTGAGTCAAATTCGTCAAGTTTGGACTTTGGGTGATTTTCAGGATTTTTCTTCCTTTTTGCCATTGGAGTAATCCTGCGTTTCAGTTAGGGTTTTATCAGTGTTTATGGATGTTTAGGTTTGACCCATGGTTGGCAGTAGATAAAAGACCACCAACCTAGTGCCGACTGGGTTTTTCTCGTATTTTCTTATGGACTATTTGGGGATGTGGGTGTTAGTGGAATGTATAACCGCTATAGTAACTTGATTTGTGAATCCCTTCCCTGGTGGGTTTACCCGGTGTGGGTTTGTGACTTGTTATGGAAGGGTAGATTCCCACCACCTCAGGTGTCGATTATTCTCCGATTTGGGTGTGTCGAGACATAAGACCACCTTTCTTTAGGCCCTTGTGAAGTTTTTACTATTGGTGTGTTGGGAAGGTTTCCACAACCGCAGGTGCTAGATTTTGCCGGTGTTTATGCTCATTCAATGATGAGCTTGCCACTTTTATATTTATGCATATACTTATGTTTATGTTTATAAAGCTTAGATCTTTTTTGCACTTGGTGCAGCTTGGGATGTCTAACCCTTGTGAGTTCTTTCTCACTTCTTACCTTATCGTTGAACGTTGTTGTTTTCCTTTCAGTTATCCTGTCTTGGGTTGGTAACCCTTTGACTTCTCTTATTTATTTACTTTCAATCTTTTATCACCACTTGTATATCTTTTCTGAGGTATTCTTTTTTTAATGCCTCAGGTTTGGAGCAGTAGCTGGTTGAGCGGCTAGGGTTGGTTGTGGCTGGTGGTCTACAGCTATTGCAGTTGTCTTTTCCTCACCATTGTGAGGTGATTTTGTTGTTTTGCTTTTAATTCAGACATACATGCTTTTTAGTGGGTTAGTGTCAGGTTGTTGACGCCCACTGGAGTTTTTGTAGAATGTTAAGTACTTGTTAGCCGCTAAGTCAATTTTTGATTGAATTATTTGTTTTACTTGCTCTTTGGGAAGGTTTTATGCTAGAAGTGCATGTTAGTTATTTTAAAGTATAAAAATATCACTATGACTATATCATGTATAACATCTTTAAAACCCAAAGTCATTATATTTAAACGAACGTAAAAGCTCTTTCTATACTAGTAATAAATATAGATGTATGCATATCATGAGTTGTCCTATTTAAATGTTTATGCTCATGTAGGATGTTAATCGATATAAACAAAGGATTTTTTGTAGTGTATATTCATGTTTTCACTTGTGCATTAGTTGATCCACTTAGCCAAGGGATACGACCATCAAAACTTAACTCAAATTCAAGTTTCTTCTTAATAACTTGAGAATTTCATATAAAGTGTTAGGTTCGAGTTCTTGTCTGAGCACCTGCAGTTATCCTCTTTTTAGCGTGGCATCACGACGTGTGTTTTCTCTTACTCTGATACATCGTTTAAATGTAGAAAAAATGCAGGATGTGACAGTTGGTATTATAGGTATAGGTTGTTTGACAATTGGTTGAACGACTATCTCTGGTTAGTTTTAGTTGTCTTATTCCATTTCATACACACACTGATGTGTCATTAGTACGTGTTGGTTGAAGAATGAACACTACATGCATAAGCATGATAATAAATATATGGGGCATATTATGAAGTATGTTATGCATAATATGTGTTTGTATATGGATCCTCATAGGAAGCAACATGTGAATTTTATGTAGTATGAGATGCATAACAATCATCATATGAATGCACATTAGATTTTACTTTTTGTTACATACGATATTATGTAGTATGAGATGTATAATATTTCATGTGTATGTCGCTCATAACATGCATTATGGCCTTTATTAGAATACATAACACAACATACATGACAACATAACATTAACACACGTGCCAATTGAATATCTACATGATGACCTACGTACACACATGGATTAAAGCAAAAAAGAATAAGAATTCGTGCATTCATAGTTTATGCACATGAGTCAATAGGATGATGGTATATCATCCTAAGTTTAAGCATGACATCATTAATGAAATCCCAGAGCAAGTTAGCAGTATGTGCAATTGTCTAAACATGTATGGTCTGAACTAAGTTGTGTAGTTCTAGCGGTTAAGCTAGGTTTTGATTGGTTGGTCGTTGTATTATTAGGAGGTCGCCTAAGCATATTGTGATGAGGTCGACTCCCTAGTCTGAGGGCGAGTCGTCTGGTGCGCAGAGTGAGGATGTGATTTAAAGGATGGTAAAAGTTTTACCACTTGAGGGAATATATCTATTTAACTCTAGAGGGGGGTGAATAGAGTATTTTAAAAACTTAATTGGTTTTTATAGCAGAATTAAAAATATTGATATATATCTTAAGAAAGTGCAGAAATAAAAAACTAACACAGCACACAACACACAGCAATAAGAAAATAGCAAGCAACCAGATGACACAAGAAATGTATAATGGTTCCCCTAAACTTGGGTACATCCACTCTTCTACCACCCTGGTAGGAATTCACTACAAATTTTTGATCAGGTGCCCTGTCATCAACAGGTTTTTGCTCAGGTGCCCTTTCACCACAAGATCTATTTGAAGAGAGATCTCACAACCCATTAGGCTTTTGATCAGATGCCCAAAAACCAAGCTAAATCTTTTGATAAGGAGAATTAAGAACCAGGTGGTTAACTTTTGAAGGGATTTAAAACCATGTGTATAGTGGGGTGAAAGATGTGATATTGTCTTCTATTTCTCAAACAGTTGAGAAGACTTTAGTGGATTGCTTGATGTTGTCAAAGCTCCCCTTAAGATGATTATTGTTCAGGAATTTGCTGGAAGCTTTGCAGGGTGTAAGTCTTCTTTGATGATCTCCAGAAGCTTTTACACTAATTGTGTTTTGATGTCTCTTGAAAGCTTGGAGAAGAGTTACAGATGATGAAGCCTGTATGAGTATGCAGACTGAATATCTTTTTTTGTCTGTCTGTGAACCTTGGTCGATTCTATAACTTCTTATCTTCAATCTATTTTAAAAACTCTCTTATATTTCCTGCAGAAATTCTATAATTGAATGAATTTGAATTCTACTCCTTAATTTACTGCTGGAATCTTGGAACTTGGACAAATGGCTAGAAGGGCAATAAATTGATTCCTTAACTGCCCCAGTTATTAAGCCAAATATTGACTCTATGAAATCCAGTAATTAATGATGCCAATGAATGGCTATATTCATAAGAATATATGCATTTAATTACTCAGAGCAATATAGGCAATAATATATTATATAAGCCTTAGTCAATCTGGAAATTAACTGCAGAGAATAGAAATAATGAACTGACAGATTTCGTCGATCAGAGATCCAAGATTGTCAAACTCAATCCTCTCTTTCGTCGAGCTGAGCCCCAAGAACTTTGAACTGAGTTAATGCTTTCCATTCTGGGCTCCAAGATCGTCGAACTGAGATAGTTGTTCGTTGAACTCAACAACTGATAGGAGATCAGAGTTCGTTGAACTCTGTTAAACTTTCGTCGATCTCAACTTTAGAGAAGAAACTTTGAGATCGTTGAACTGAGAACGAAGATCGTCGAACTTGATTCAGATTTCGTCGAACGACTTCTTCAACATAGAAAAATTTGTCTTGTTCTGAAATCTTCAGTCTTCTAAGTCTTTTAAGGGAATTGTCCAATCAAACGGACTTATTGACCTACCCTAAGATCTAATAAAAACCTATGACCCTAGACTATACATTTTGGGTCAATCTATGCAATCCTAATAGTGAACCTAGCCCAAATCAACCCTAAACAGGTGGGGTTCCAACAAACTCCCCCTATTTGAGTGAGGTCACTATGTATAATGCATTAAAATAATAAAATACAATCACAAAGCATAACAACAAATATCTGGCAAAAAGTAAAAGTCTAGCAGATATATATACATCAAGTGCTTTGTGACAAATTAACCAAAACAAATAGTTCAGAGGGAAAATAAGCTAATCAAAAATCTATTTAGATTTCTTAGACTTGTCTTTCTCTGATGGCTGCCTGAAATTGATTTCCCTGTTGGGATTTACTGCTTCTCTTTTAGACATAGTCATATCAGATGCTCCAATGATATTGCATGAAGTTGCTCTTGGAACAACTGCCTCTGAATGTAAGCTCATATAAGTATTAACATTGAAATTGTGTTTAGCTTTGTCATATCTTTTCAATTCTTCTCTTCTGTAAGAAAATATTGTAGTATATTGAGAAGCATCTTTGTCTTCTTCTTTAGCTTTATTTATCAGAGAAAGTCCAACCAGCTCTTGAAATCTAGCCATTTTAGAAGTATTTTCCTGTTCTGAATCAACAAATGGAACTGGTGGAGAGTAAGGTCTTTCCTTATATTCAGATTCAGAAGAGTGCTGCCTTCCACTGCTGTTGTGGCTGCTTCTATAGTCACTCTTGGCATATTTGTCATATCTCTGATAAGAAGATTGCCTTGAGTGCTGAGAAGATGTGGTTCTTGAGGCTAGATTGCCTGAAGCACCTGCAGCTGGTGGAGGAGGAGGAGGTGAATCCTTTCTGAATTTCTTAGTGGGAGAAGATCCAAACTTCTTATTATTCTTTTGTGCTTTCATATGATTATTTGAAAGCTTCATCCAGTAGGGAATAGTTGGAGTTAGCGGAATATTATACAAGATATAATATGGAATGTCATTCTTGGGATTAGGTGGTTGCTTTGTTGTTGCCTGAGAAACTGCCTTCTTTTTCTAAAACTTTCTCTTCTTAGACTTAGTATCCTCTGAATCATCTGAATTATCTGATTCATCTTCATTGGATTCACTTACAGGATTGTCATACAAAGCATCAATCCTCTTCAGTTGATCTGCCAATAAGATCTCTCTGAGAGATACACTATGAACTGGAACTTCCTCTGAAAATTGAACTTCAGCTTTTGTCATTGGAAGAACCTCTGCCTCTATAATCATATCTTCCTCAAAAAGATGATCTATATTTGGAAGAGGAGATTCAGCCCAACCAAAAGTTGGAGGAGAGGAATCCTTTGGCTCATCCTCTAGTCCTAAAGGGGAAATTGAAGGTTCTGCAAAACTGCATCTAATTTGATCTATAATCTCTTAGCTGATAGGGGCAGTATAACATACTATAGCCCTAGGCAAAATATGCTTGAGAATAGGAAGGGAATGACAAAGAATATCAAAATCTCTTAACAAATTAACTAAGTCCACAGAAGGGACTAGGAAAAAGAATGGTGCAGCCTGAGGCTCTACAATCTCAATATTTGTATCAAGAAAAGCTGGCAACTCTGTATCTGTATTTACAAGCTCTGTAACTGTTATATCCATATTTACAACTGCTACTGCTGTTTCACAAACTGTTGCTGCTGCTGTTGGAGAGGGTACCTCATCATAGAACATCTCCCCCTGCCTGGTATCAGGAATTCCTGAGGTCAGGCCCCTGAATGAGGAGGGACCAGTAGAGGTAGCAAGTTGAGAAGAGAGAGCATTGATGGAAGAAAGTAGAGGTGCAATGACAGCCTCTATTAGAGATTTAATGGTGGGAGTTAGTATATAAATGATGGTGTATGTGGGATCAGATGATGATGATGGAAAAGAGGTGGTTGTGTTACCACAAGAAGTGCATATGTTGAAGGTGGTAGATGGAGTTGGAGGTATAGATGGTAGTAAGAAAGGTGTGGTGATGACTGGAAGGGTGACACCAATTGAAGGATGGATGTCAATTGATGGATGGATGTCAATTGGAATGTCATCATGATGTGGAGATGGTGGTGGAGTGTGGGTTGGAGATGGAGATGGTGTAGGTGTTGGGATGAGAGTGAAAGAAGGTGATATCTGGGTGGAAACAGATGTTGTGTATGGAATTTCCTCTATATAGGATGGTAGAGGAGAGACTGGAGTTGGTGATGGTGGTGGAAGATCAACAACAAGGGATGGTTGTTGAGGATAATAAGAAGGTAGTCTGGGAGAGGGAGGAGGAGGGACTGGAGCCTCTACATCAGGTTGGGGAGTGACTGTTTCAGTCCCTGTGTCCTCAGAGGTCCTGGAGGAAGAGGAGGCCCTGAAGGGCTTGACAATGGTCCTTCCCATTTGCCAAAGAGGGCTGATGTTAACTTCTTTGAAGCATTAATAAAAAATGGTCTGGGAGACCAGCAGCTGAGGGCACTTTTCCTGGAGGAAAAGCCCTAGTACCCATCCAAAACTAACTTCTCTTTTATTATTCTTATTCTTTATAAAATCAAATAACAAAATACTCTAGTTAACTGATTTTCTATTCACCAAGGCACTCATCAAAAGAAATTGATGCCTTGTGATATAGTCATGTGTAGTGTACTTGCCCAGCAAGACTTTACCAACAATATCAACAAGGAACTTATATTCAGCAAATAAGTCCTTCAATAGCTTGTTAGGGTTTCCAACGGAGTGACCCATCGTAGCCAGCATATTGGAAAATTCATCACTGTTCATCTCTATATCATCTTCTCCATTAACAAAACCAAAAATTTCAGACAAAATTGCAGGAGTAAGAGAGAACTGTTATCCTGCAATGGTGCCGATAAGGGTTTGGGCGTCAGGAGACGAGGATGAATAAACCCATTCCTGATCTCGAGCACTGGAAGTTTGATTCTTATTGTCATGAACTTCTGTTCATATCCCTTGTTGTCCTCCGCTTCATCCTCCTACGCAGTACCTAGGAGTCGCGGGGGCGAGGTGCGGAGAAAATAGATTAGTCTTTATTACTAACGGTCGGTTGTGACCAAATCATTTTAGGAGATCGAGGAGATGGAGCACCAGCACGACCAGCAGGATGAGGTGGCAGGACTTGAGGAGTCGATACCTACTACTACTATAGCCCAGCGTCAGGTAACGACGTGTGTACTATTTATAGATTAGCTTTCGCTTAGTTTTCTTTTGAGAGAGAGAGAGAGAGAGAGAGAGAGATTTGATATCATGTACAGGGCATAAGCCTTTTTTTCTCTTTCATTGTACTAATTATGGACTAATGTTGTACTTTCATTTTAATATATATATGATATGTACTATGATCTTTGTGGACTTGTTAGTTATTACTACTTGTTTTACTTATATTCTCAATTAGTCGAAACCGGTTGAATGATCGTACTCGCCGGCAGGATCAATGTCTTGCGGTGTCGACTAACCCGTGAGTTAGTGTCATCATAAGGCGACGGTTCTGGGCATAAGACTGGGTTACCTCCTTGGTAAGGGGAGAGGGGTCTTACACGGTAGGTGCTTACTGCTAGATGGTCAGATTTATGAATTAGTAGCATTCGGCTAGAAGTGCTGAAGGAATTTGGTTTGATGGGGGCTCTTTCGGCTAGATGGTCAGATTCGGCTTGATGGCTACCGTCGGGCGGTAGCGGGCGAAAACTGTTTCATAAATCTCGTGATTTTAAATGTCGAATCGCTCTGGAACTTGATCTATTGGTCCAGATTGGATTGCCATTTTGCCCTAAATAGGTTGCGGCCCTTCCAACAAGAATTAATCCCAATTCAAAGCCGTCTTTTGCAAGAACAAAGAGAAGTTATTGCCCTTGCTGCCATTGTTGCCGGAGGGAGTTCTTCAAAGTGGAAGAATAATTTTCTCACAGATCGGTACCTTTGTCTTCGTTGTAAGAGTTTCTTCACTTTGTCTTTGTTGTCGTGTGTGTTTTGAAGAGTGTTGGACATTATTTTCTTTGTTTGGAGAGAAGTTTTACCATGAAGAGCTATGAGGAGGGGATTCGTTTTGTGAATCCAAAGGGGTCGTCTAGGTTGGGCACACCTAAATTTCTATTGTAGTAATCCTTATTCTTGATAGTGGAGTGTTTGTGATGGAGCCTACTCGGCACCACTTGACGACGCGGCGCACCACTACAACCTCTGGCCCAACACGAGGAGAACTTGTCGCGACATGGTCCGCTAACATTTTTATTTCTCTAGTCTATTATGTTTTAAAACTATTTCGATATTTTTTTTGTTTGCTATCACGAGTTCGATCGTCCAAAATGTTAGGTGGTCACAGACTAACTTATTTTCCTGCATTTTTTTCGTTAAATATTTGGATGGCTAGGATTGGATCGCGGATATGTGTGATTAGGAGAGATCCACTTGAGGAATATAAGTACTCCTAATTTTGGGTTGAAACTCTAATGAAACTGTTTGACATTTGCTTTCTCCCGCTATCCCAATCCCTAGTCGCGACTTTCCTGTTCGTGAGCCGACGGGCATGACTCCCTTCCCCGGCGAGACATCGGTGGCCTCCCTCTCTGGCATGATATCGGTGAGTCCCCTCTGACGAGATACCGGCCCTGTGGTGGTGCGACGCCGCCTCTCCATCATGTGAAGCATGGAAACCCTCGTATGTGATTCGCGAGAACTATCTCGATTGAGTATTGTTTCTCTCCCCCTTACCTTGGTGTGATTTTTCTGAAAATATTTTGCGTTGTTCTTGCGGGTGCGATCGAATCTATGTAGGTTTTGGAATCATTGCACAAAATGGTGTAAGGAGATTGTGTCGCCGCCTCCCAACCAATTGGGTCGGTGGAGGGCTGTCGTCCAGTGGTTAGATTACTTGTTAAAATTGTCGTTCACTAGAAAGAATCTTCTATTCCAACTACCGTTTTTGCTACCCCCTTTATTGTTGGATAGGAAGGCACATATTGAGATTTATTTTGGCTCAATCGAGGCAGAGTCCCAAAAAATGCAAGTCAAGTGTTGATGAATTGTCTAAACCATACAAGAGTGGTAGTTGTGTGTAACCCCATCATTTGCTACATCAGTTTGGTATCAGACTTCGGTGCAAATATTTATTAATCTTTACCGGTCCTCTTATATCCAGTTTCCTTTTTTATGCACACGGATTAAGAGAACGAGTACTTTTCGCACTCATTTGCGTCCAATAACATGGGCGAAAATCCTAATAATAGAGAGGTTACGCATGCCCAACTTGCGATCATCCAGCATGATCTTACCGATCAAATAGCACAACTCACCGCGGCGTTTGCCGCCTTGACCCAAACAATTTAGAACGGTTTCCAACCTCAACACCAAAACCATATCACTCCACCTCACAATCCGCCACACTGCCAACCACGTCCACCAATCGTATTGTTTCAGCAAAGGAGGAGGTGTAGGCACCTCAGCTGGTACACTACTCTCTGTCGAGCGTTGAGGCTGAGACTGCCCTGTTGAAATATCTCTCAAGAAGATCAACGAGATAATCTGATGCCAAATTAAAATTCTCAGCACTATCAAGATCACAACTTGATCAAGCGGAAACCGGAAGCAAGCCCAACCAACCAAAATTACATTGACAGAAACAAGCAGATCAAAAATTTATCAATCTTCTTTACAGGGCGAGGTATACGTTGCGAGACATGATTTCGCCAGTACAAGAAAAAACAGAAACTACAAACAATTCGGGCGGACTGACACTGAGACCGCCAAAGTCGCCTGTCCACAGAGACCGCCTGACTGTGCTGAAACCGAACTGAACACGGAGTCCGCTGAGACCGCGAGGTCGCGCGGACACCCCGTTATTCGCTGAACAACCTGCTGCTCCTGAACTGGCGAACAGACCGCCTACCCGCTGAAACCGTGAGGTCGCGCGGACAGGTTATTGAACTTGGAAAGATGATGAAGAGAGAAAACCGGTAAACCGCTGAACACAGTCCGTAAACTTCACTGAGCCTGACCGAAGTCAAAACAAAACTCCTGACTTCACAGTGCTAGCTGCGCCACCTGCAAACAGCAACCGGTTAAGACTACTCAAACCGCGCGGATACAAAAAATGAGTCCGCAACGCTTAATCTAAGTCCAACTTACTGTTCACTATGTTGTCAAATGACGAGCCGTGGGGTCTTATTTATAACCGGGATGACGAGTGTGGTCACCGCCTGATGAGATAAACTAACCGCCCCTTGATCGCAGCTAGCACTGTCAGTCCGCCGAGTTCGCACCGACAAGCCGGTCTTGCGAACACCCTGCCAAGGCAGACCAGTCCACATGAAGAGAGGACACAACCTCTGTCCGCATGCACAAGTCCACGACCAACAGGCAAACCGCCCGGTCACAGGGGACAATGCAGACACCAACCCAGCTGAAAATATCCATGACCATCAGGCAAACTGCATGGTCATAGCGGACAATGCGGACACCAACCCAGCTGGCAATGTCCACGACCAACAGGCAAACCGCCTGGTCACAGCGGACAATGCGGACACCAACCCGCAAACCGCTGACATCAGGCAACTGCTGGACACAATCAGTCCGCGCAGCCCGCGAAGATCAAACCGCATAGCAGCCAACAGAATGCAGGTCACCAACGCCGGACTGCCAGACTACAACTTCAGTCCACGCAGACAGACCCTATCCGCATAGACAGACTGCCCAAGCCGCGCGGTCTGTTTGATCAACCCCCACTTTCACTTCCCAATTTTCAACATGCCCTGCACCGCTTATAGTCACGTATAATCTTAAAACACACAATTAAGCGACCAAACATATTGCAAAAAGCACTTGTAGGAACACGCAGATTCCTCAAACATGTGTATTTTCATTTCTAAGTGGATAATTCATGAGTTCATTCATGGTCTAAAGGCAACGCGCATACATCACATACATACATTCACCACCACTTAAAAGACCTCGACCACGAATTAGAAGAAGGAAGACTGACACGCGATTCTTGTACCAAATTATAACACTTTCATCTGTCACATAGAATATAACAGAGGGTCCGTCCGGGGCCCCATGTCATATTCCACAGATAGACAGTGAAGTTACATATTGTGTCCGAAATAGTAACACATTCTAACTCAGATTGCATTCTAGCGGTAGAATTTTAAGTTAAGAAGAACCCAATTACCAGGAATGTCCACTATAATATCACAAAAATGATAATAAAATACACAAAATGTTTTGGCTTTAAGACCTTACAAACTGTTCTCTTTACAAGAGTATCTTACATGCATCGGCATAGAGGCCGACTACACATAAAACAGTAAAATATGCTTTGCTTGGCTTTCGAGGGCTGGTATAGCAAAAATGGACTTCATCCCTTCACCTCCTGCTTGGATCTCCAACACATGTATAGGGACAATCCACCAAGAGGTAGCAAAACAAGCCAACAGTCAGCTTTAGCTGACCAAATTATAACGACCCCACCTCTCACTTGGGGCGGCGGTGTTCCTTCCCTGCAGGTAAATAGTATGTATATCACATGACATCAAAACGTGCAATTCAAACACCATTCACCGCAGACATTGACTCGTAAGGTCACACATCTTGTGCACTCACGACACATTATCTCTATATACTTGATACACAGTCCCACCATCATCTTCATTCTCAGACAGATGGTACATCATTGAGCTTTCACGGTCAAGGCCTCACTACGGATAATCCTAAAATCAGATGGTGCGCCGAGGTGCGACCTCTTCACCAAATAGTAAGGGATGGGTTCAGATAGGCTTTGCCCATGCTCATATCGTCGGCATCACACGGGAACGACGTGGGTACAACTTTTCCTCAGCCTATATCTAATAACGAATGTTATCCATCAATGGTCGGCTCTTATAGCCACCAAGCTAGGCACCAGGCAAAATAGCTTTTTTTGCCACCCACTTTTTCCTTTGGACTTGGGCCCTGCAATATCAAATCTGCTCACTATGAGATATCGCCAACGGTAGCACTATCGCGGCACGATACTGACATATACTCAAGACTTACTCTTCAGCTGGGCACAACAGGCCTCCAAGATGTCTGATGTTACACACCCCATTACCAGGACCTGGGCTTCACATCCACCAAAATTGGCACGCTGGATACAACCAGGAGCTACCGTCGGCGATAACGTTACCGCGGCGCGGTATCAATAGAACTTCGATTCTACTACAGTCAAAGATGTTTTCCTGGAGCACACCTCCAATGCTTTCTGCAGCAACTTGCAACACCCTGACCCCGTAATCTACATGTTTAACCATGAAGTCTTCTCCTGCATGCAAATCAATCATCATCAATCTATACCAACTTATCTGGATGGGCTTCACACAACATGCTTATTCCATACTTTGATTCTAGATTCTATATGCAAGTTTCATACCGTGGATAACAACGATCAACACGTTGAAAATCTCTCGTTCTTCACCAATTGGTGAGGATTTCCATATACATGTCAAATAAAGACTTCACTTGTCCAAGAAGGAATGACATTACCCTTGTAGATCGCTTAGGAGCCATGAACAAAGATTTTTTTCTGAATGAAAAGGATCGCCTTGCCTTTCTCTTTACGAATCTAGCCTCAGATTGCATTTCCAACGGTTGGAACTCCTTCAACAGCTCTCCAACAATTTTCCTCCAACCTTCTTCCTCCTTCTTTTCTTCCAAGCATTGAAGAGAGGTTGAAGAGAGAGTGTGTGAGAGAAAGAGAAATGAGATTCTTTCCCCACTCCCCTGACTAAGTAGCCACGAGCTTAAACCCCAGCCACAAAATTATTTCATCAAAAGGAACAAAGGGTCAAGATTTCAGTCACAAATTTTAAAATAACGCTATTGTCGGGCGATAACCACTATCGCGGCACGATAACTGCATCGGTGGGCGCTTGACTCGGTCAGCGCCGATCAATGGCCGCTTTGCCACCGTCCAACACATGGACGACTACCACGTGGCATGTTATCGCCTGGCGATATCAAGCTAACGCCAGTGATAGCTCCAAAGTAAATTTTTGTTGTTTTTCATTCCAGGAAACTAGGGGTGTTACATGTTGTACCATGAGATCCGCCACCGGTTAACCACTACATACGATGCTTACCTATCTAAGGCAAATGTGCAAAAGCGGGCTCAAACTTTTGATGTTGGAGATTTAGTCTTGGTGAAGTTAATTTCCGAACGGTTACCTTCTGGTTTCATAAAGAAAAAATTAGCCAACCGGCGCGCCGGTCCTTTTAAGATTTTAAGGAAGTTGGGCGACAACGCGTACGTACTCAATTTACCTACTGATTGGGGCATACACCTCATGTTTAATATTTTTGATCTTACATTGTTCCATGAAACACCGCAAGAAGTACTCTGCCCATTTTCTTCTTCTACTTATGACTATTCTCATAGGTTAGGGAGTGATACCACATCCCTACATTTTTTTTACCTTAGAGCTACCCCTTGACCTACTAGTGAGGCTCTGGATGATACTATGTCTGTTCCTAATGTTTTTTCTAGGTTTCCAAAGATTCTCTTTGTTTCCGATCAGATTTTGGATGACTAAGTCATTGCTTCAATTAATGGTGGTGTGTAACGATACTTGCTTCGTTGGAAGGACTGTCCGGTTTATGACGCCACTTGGGTGACCTCCGAGGAGTTAGAGTGTCTTGATGATAACATACTACACTATTACTGTTTGGACCACTCACCGGTGACGTGCGGTTTTGAGCTGGGGATGATTGATGGCCCCGACCTGGCACCACTTGATGATGTGGTGCACCACTACAACCTACGGCCCAACACGAGGAAGACTTATCGCGACACGGTCTGCTAACATTTTTTTCTCTAGTCTAGTATGTTTTAAAACTATTTCAATACTTGTTTTTTTACCAAGTCCGATTGACCAAAATGTTTGGCGGTCACAGACTAATTTATTTTCCTGCATTTTATTTTTGGTTAAACATTTGGATGACTAGGATTGATCTTGGATATGTGTGGTTCAAAGAGATCCATTTGAGGAGTATAAGCACTCCTAATTTTGGGTCGAAACCCTAATGAAATTGCTTGACATTTGCTCTCTCTAGGGATCCAGATCCCTAGCCGCAACTTTCCTATTTGCGAGCCGACGGGCGCGCGCGACTCCCTTCTTAGGTGCGACACCGGTGGCCTCCCTCTTCGGCGTGACACCGGCGAGTCCCCTCCAACGAGATGCCAGCCCTGTGGTGGCACAGAGCCGCCTCTCCATCACGTGAAGCGTGGGAATCTTCTTGTGCGGTTCACGAGATCTATCTCAAATGGGTATTGTTTCTCTCCCCTTGCCTTGGTGTGATTCTTCTGAAAAGATTTTGCATTGTTCCCGTGGGTGCGATCGATTCGGTGTAGCTTTTTGAATCATTGCACAAATCGGTGTAATGAGATTGTGTCACCACTTCCCAACCAATTGGTCGGAGGAGGGATGTCGTCCGGTGGTTAGATTACTTGCAGGAATTGTCGTTCACTCGGTCGAATCTACTATTTGAACTACCATTTCCACTATGTCCTTCGTTGTTAGATTGGAAGGCACATATTGGTATTTATTTTGGCTAAATTGAGGCGGAGTCCCGCAAAATGCACGTCAATTGTTTGATGAATTGTCTAAACCACACATGAGTGGTAGTTGTGTAATCCCACCGTTCGCTACATCAGTTTGTGTGTCTTGCCCTGTGATTTTTTCTTCATTGAGTTGGAGAGGATTTTCCACATAAATCTTGGTGTTCTTCATGCTTGTGCTATATTATTTGCTGCATTATTATCTTGTGTACCCGATTGTGCTAGTGGGTGCATTCTCATCAGCAGTTCATCCACACACCCAAACGTGTATAAAAACTCTCACAAACTAATTGATGGGGATGAAGCCTCAATTATAGGCTTGCGTGTGCACTTAACCATCTCCCTCATGATCCCCCTATTGTAGAGATCATGGGTTTGACTGGTCAACCCACTTCCCCATGATCTCCACCACAATAGGAGAGATCATAGTGGCCTCCCACTCAACAACTACCGCCGCCGCCACCCGCCGCCCGCCACTGCCGCCCACCGCCGCTGCCGCTGCCGCCCGCCTCCCGCCGCCGCCAGCTGCCACCGCCACTTGCAGGTTGGCCACCGTCTGAACATTACTAAGCATCTGTCGCCGTCCGATCTACAGGTAACCACCCACTAAACCACCAAGTTAGTGGGGAGACCTGCTATAACCATCTCCTGTAGGCTATAAAAGGATTCCCAAGCCTCCTCATTTCTCACCTTTTTGCTCTGGAGTTTTCTTCTTCCTCAGGCCAGAGCTCTGTCGAACTCCTCCCTCGAGTCATCTTCAAGTCGCTACGAGCCAAGTCCCTAAGTGCGCGGAGAAGGAAAAAAAGGCGATCACCACCAGCGTTCAAGCACACCAGCCACCAAGTTAGCATTTAGTACTCCTTCGGCGCAGCCTGTTGCCCGTTGCGAGTCAGGAAACCCTCTCTCACCTATAAGTTGTAACGAGGAGCGGCATGTCGCCCTCGATTCCCCAAATGCCCTGTAACCACGAGCAGATAGTGGACTTTGACCGGCAAAGATCCGGTCATGTGATTTTTTACCTAGTTGAAGGATTTTTCCACGTAAAAACATCTTGTGTCAATTCGCTCTTTTCACTGACTGTGTGCGCGCTCGACCGTCCCGAGAGCTAAAGCGGTCCGGTTTATTCCGGTCCGACCGGGACGCCGAGTTTGCCTGCAACACTAATATATAAGATAATTAATTTTTTGAGCTCTTAAATTTATGTGTTGGAGCCAGAACCTAACTTACGAGGTTCGGATAAAAACCACGGCCGCAAAATAAACTAGAAAAATGTTTAAAAATTGCAATGCCTAAAAATAAAAAACTCAAGCTATTGTGTGAAGGTACCATCACTCACTCAAAATGTATGAACTCCCCTCCCAATATCAAAACTGAGCCGGATTCGATAAAGGAGCCGGCGAGTTTGCTAGGGAAAGGCAAGTTCGCTAGCAATGGTCGAGTACACTCGCAAGCTATAAGCACTGCTTTCTCCCTACACAACTGGGTCACTTTTATAAACATTTGGGACAAGTTGGGGAAACCCAACTGTCATAGGGTAGAAGAACCCACCCACCTGCAAACCAGATCAAGTCGTGGGCTTTCGCCGAGCAAGCTGGTAAATACCTTCTCTAAACTATCATGGAGGCAAAAGGAAGCCTCAGGCAAATAGTGTAGAGACTTCATACAGCTGATATTTGATCAACATTCAACCCTCTCTCATTGCACGAAATCCTACCTCAAGCAATTTTAGTGAATATAAAGTTAATTAATGAGATTGTTGTTGGGAATGCGAGCAATCAATCCCGATCAGAGCACCAGTTTTAAATTTTAGGCGAACAACCTGCGCGACCGCGTTGAGCGGTATGCCATCGCAACAAAATAACACAATGCAAAAAGAATAAAAGCACACAGAGATTTTAACGTGGAAAACCCAATTGGGTGAAAAACCACGGGACGATCGGAGTCCAACCCGAAAAGCCTCCACTAAAAGTGTATGAAAAACACACGCACGAATTACAGGCTTTCCCTCCACCGATCCACAAAGGATCTTCACCAGCTTCACACTACACAATACAATAAATAGTAACAGAAAAATTGCAAGTTACCGACCGGCGGATGAGACAGATTACACAAATCCTCTCCAAAATGTCTCTTCGAATCCTTGTCAATATCTGCTCCAGATCCAATCCGTGTAGGCGAAGTACTGCTTGTCAACGTCGTACAATAACGTTTAAAAGCTCTCCCAAACTAAGACGATTGCCGCAAAGGCCTCTCTAGAAATCTTTCAATACTTGAGTTTGGAGAGAAGTGGATGCATTACCCCCTCCTCCTTCATCCCTATTTATAGGGCCAAAATCAAGGAGGTAGGTGTGGTAGATAGCATGTGGATGAAGCTTCCTTGGTCAAAAACACATGTCATGAAACTTCCTTTGGACAATTTCCTAGAAGCTTCCTTTAAGAGCACATGTTGAATTTCAAGTCAAAAACGGCTAATCCTTTTCATACTTGTCATGAAACACATGTTTGAAAAGTATGATCAAAATTAGCTAGCCTCTTTCACACTTAGGAGGAAATTATCTTAACAATTGTGCACAACAGATGCATGCATACATGTGTCTCAACCTCCAATAATAGACATGTCCATAAGAAGAGAGGAATCAATTCAAAAACAAAGCCCACAACAGAATGACGCCCGACAAAAGCAATTGAAAATGCCAAATAATTCTCAAAGTCAGGCACACACATCTCCCATATATACTCGAAAAATCCCATAACCAGCAACTTCAGTATTCTTTAAAATAGATACAATTGAGCCATTCATAAAGAGTATTGCTAACCAGAAAGATTGAATATGTCCCACCACACCAAGTTGTTTGTTACTATAAATTTATGGATATCAAGCAACAGTCCCCGCCGCACCAAAATAAGCCCAAATTCACAGTTTGCATAACATAGTTCTCAGTCCAAACAACCACTGCTTCAATGTGTTTAGCTTTACATTGTTAAAATGTCCAATGGTGATTCATTAGAGTTAAATACTAACATTAAAATGTTTTCATGTGCATAATTTCAGAGAAAATAGGTTTAATTTCTTGAATAACTTCTGAAATATATCAAGTAAATATCTCAAAAAAAAAAGATGATAACCCCTTATGGTGTAATCCGACCGACAAAAACTTTTGAACCGTTCAATACATCGAATTTTTATATCAGCCGTCTGATTAATCAGTAAGGTAGTGTCAATGGCTTTTAACAGAAATCCCTCAACACCTCAAGAAAAAATCCTAATCGCATCCCGAAGTCTCACGATTTTGGGTGTCGCCGACGGCGGAGCCATCGGCGACCTGCCCGATGCCCGTAGGCGATCTTGCAAGACCCCGGAGAACACGTCGGGGATAGTCTGGCGGCGCTCTGGTAGGGCCATCAACGGTGATGGCCCTAACCATGAGCTACAGGCGGGAACCATACGGACATGGCCACCGCCGGCGGTGTGTTGGGAGTGGTTCTCATCCGAGTCGGTAAAAACCACCGGGCGCGCTAGGTGCGGCTCGTGATTCTACCTCCGGGCGCGCAAGGAATTTATAAGGACGAATTCCTGCAATTATTAAATTCTTGCAGAAAGGTTGCAACTTCGGAAAAATAGGTTGCAACCTCCCATTTACTGACTTGTCCTTCTTAATTTCCGAACCGGCCTCTCCCTTTTTTTTGGGGTTATTTTATTAGGTAATATTAATACCTATTAAATGTTTCCCTGCAACCCTAGCCTGCACATCCCCTGTAACTGCTCTCCCTCTCTCTCCTTTTGCGGCTCCTATTTTTCTTTGTCCCTCTCTCTCTCTCTCTCGTGGTCTCTCACGAAGGAGAGCGCCGCCCTAGTGCTTGCTGGAGAAGCAGGGCTGCCGCCGCTGCTTGGAGAAAGGACCGCCGGGCTGCCGCCGTTGTGTGAAGGAGGGGCCGCCGCCGCCGCTGTTTTTGGAGAGCCGCAGCCGCTGCTGTATGCAGGGAGGGCTGTCGCCGCCGTCGTGTGAAGACGCCGCCGCCGCTGTCGTGTGAAGACGTTGCCGTCGCCGCTGTCCAGATTTTGTTGTCGGCCCGTTTTGTTGCCGGACTCGTTCGTGGCTTGGAGGTTGAAGGCGAAGTTGGAAGGGGCTTTGTTTAGCCGTCCTCCTTCGTGTTTTTGGTGAACGTCATTCTTGACGTTGGGACGGATTGTTCAATCCATTCGGGTAATGACTCATCAACTTGTTCTTGTATTTCTCTTTTGTCAAACTAGTGATTGTGTGTTTGGAAGAGAAGTGGTGTAGATCCTTTGTGGATCGTGTTTGTGGTGGAGGAGTGGAGATCCTGTGTGGATCGGTGGAGGGAAAGCCTGTATTCCGTGCGTGTGTTTTTCACACATTTTTAGTGGAGGCTTTCCGGGTTGGACTCTGATCGTCCCGTGGTTTTTTCGCCCAAGTTGGGTTTTCCACGTAAAAATTCTCTGTGTGCTTTATTATTTTTCTGCATTGTTTTTGTGGTGTTGCGCTTGCTCGAATTGCAACAGGTGTCCTGGTCGGGATTGCTCGCTCTCTTTCCCAACACGGTGGACCATTAAGAGCGTCGTTGGATGACCACCTGCAGGTACACGAGGGTTCGATGAGTCTGCCAGTGGGATCCGGGTGGGCCGCCTGCAGATTCAGACTCAGCCAGACGCGACGGTTTTATGTTTATTTTTTATTGTTAAAGAAAATAATGATAATTGATTGGGTCGGCCCCAATTTATAAAAAAAAATCGGGCTGCAAATAATCGAGTTTCCGCTCTCACCCCACTAGTGAAATGAGGAGTTACGGGCGTAACCACTGCACACACGATCCGCGCACCTGATCTACGTGATAACCACCATGTATGGGATTCCAAACGCCGCGCGGGATCCCGTGCGCCAGCGGCTCCGCCGCCGCCCGGCAGACTCGGTCGGCCTCGCTAGGGCCGACCACCCTGCCACGGGCAACTCCGGGGGGCCGACCGCCCCCATTGGCCGCCAGATCATAGGCGGCCTCGGCCACAGCCGCCCCCGCAAGGGCCAGCCGCTCCTTTGGCCTCCTGGTCACGACGGCCTCTGTCGTGGCCAACCACCCCTCTAGCCGCCCGGCACGGGCGGCCTCGGCCACGGTAAGCCCCGCAAGGCTCGACCGCCCCCAGGCAAGTGCGGCCTCGACCACTACCGGCCTCGCAAGGGCGGGGCTGCCCCTTGGCTGCCCGACCAAGGGCGGCCTCGACGGCTGCCGGTCCTGAGGGTCGACCGCCAATTTGGACGCCCGGTCATAAGCAGACTCGATCGCAGCCAGCCTCGCAAGAGCCCGCCGCCCCTAGGTTGCACGGGCACGGGCATCCTCGATCGTGGCCGGCCCGTGAGAGCCGGCCACCCACTTTTGCCGCTCGATCATGGGCCACCTCGATCATGACCGCTCTCGAGGGAGACGACTATCTAAAAATGGCGATCAGCGTGCTCAAATCTAGACGGTCATATTGGTCCATCCAGTAGTTATTGGGCAAAATTACCAGATCACCCTTTTAAATAGCCCCTTTCTCTACTTCATTTGTATCATTTCCCCGAACTCTGAATTTTCTCTTCATTTCCCCAGTCTCCACCCTTTTTATTCTCTGCATAATTTCCAGGAAGGATTGCCACCAACGAACTCCGTCAAGGTCCGTCTAGACGGACAAAGTCGCTCTGAGTCTCGTCAAGCACTTAGAGTTCCACACTGTCTTCGGTCGCTCGCAAAGCGTGGAAGCAAGTGGCAGGCCCTCTCAGCGTCTCCAAGACGATCCAATCAAGACGACCCAGTCTGCACGCTCCCCCTCGCACGAAGGGACAAGACTACTGAAAAAGTACGGAGCCTTGACACGCTCTGTATTCTCTCTCTCATCTCGTCAAGTGTAATGAGGAGCGGCATGTCGCTCTTGCCTTCTCCCAAACAGCTTTGTAATAGACTCTGGAAAGTGGAAGTTAGATCGACACCAAATATACCATGTGATTTTTTATACCGATTGAGGGTTTTTCACGTAATCAAGTCTCTCTCACAACTCTATGAAACTCTGACTGTTTGCGCGCTCACCTGCTCAGCGGACTAAAACAGTTTAGCAGGCCTGTCAGAAGCCTCGAGCGCATCGCAACATGAATATATAATAAAATTAAATAATTTTAAATTTATATAATAAACAGACAAACAATAAACAAATGAATAGTAAAATAAATAAACATAAATATTTCGCATTGTCAGAGGTGTCAGAGAAGTGTGAAGCCCGCGGGAGTGCCAAGGTACTGTCCCGTAAGGCTTGAGGGGCCGTGCATTCACACTACCAAATAATTTCTCGTATGTGGCTGTCTATATATATGGATACCAAATAGAGGTGTCCAAAAAAACCGGGCTCACCGGGCCGGCCCGGCCCGGCCCGGTGAAAAGCCCGGTAGGCCCGGTCCCGGGCCAAGCCCGGTTCGGGCCCAGGCCGGGCCATGGGGCCCTTCCGGGCCCCAGTATATGGCCAAGGCCTGGCCCGGTGCCCGGCCCGGGCCGGGCCGGGCAAAGCCCGGTCACCGGGCTTAGCCCGGGCCTGGAAAAGCCCGGGCTAAGCCCGGGCTAGCTGGAACCAACGGCTCTAAGAGCCGTTGGTTCCAACCAACGGCTCTTAGAGCCGTTGGTTGCCAGCCCAGCAACCAACGGCTCTAAGAGCCGTTGGCTGCTGTTGGCAGCAGCCACTTGGGCTGTTATTTGCAGCCCAAGTGGCTGTTTTTTTTTTAAAAAAATTTTTAATTTTTTTTTTTTAAAAAAAACTATAACCCCCCCCCCCCCCTCCCCCCTCATTTCTTCCTTTCACCCTCCCACTTTCTCTCTCTCTCTCATCTCTATTTCTATTTTCTCGCGAACATGTCGTCAACGCAGGCGTCGTCTTCCTCATCCGTCGCTCACGAAGTGATGGAGCACAAGCGTACGGCGGCAGTTTGGGAATATTTCGACTTAGTACAAGTCGGCGCGGAGCAAAAGGCGAGGTGCAAACAGTGCTCGAAATTACTTTCGACCGCTGGCAACTCGACACTCGCAAGACACGTTAAGTCTTGCGCAGCCAAACAAGCTCCTCCCGAGTCGACCCAGGCGCAATTATCGACATCCGGACAAATCTGGACGTACGATCAAGGACGGCAGCGAGAGCTGCAGGTGAAGAACATCATCAGACGCGGGTTGTCGTTCAGCCACTACGACAACGAAGGAGAGACCGAGTACATTCACCAAGGGCTACAACCCAAATATCACCAAGTAAGTCGATCTTCTATTAGACGCGACGCGCTTAAATTTTACTTAGAGGCAAAACAAACTTTAATAAATTTTTTTGAAAAATTTGAGGGTCGAGTGAGTTTAACGAGCGACGCTTGGACAAGTAGTATAAAATTAGGATTATCATATATGTCTATAACGTGTCACTGGGTCGATCCCGTTTCCTGGGATCTAAATAAACGAATAATTTGTTTTGAAAGTTTCGAAGTCCCGCACACCGGTGAGGCGATTTATCAAATAATTTCAAAATGTGTGCGCGAATTTAAAATAAAAGAAAAAATTATGAGTATTTCTTTCGATAACGCCACAAATAATACCACCTCAATTGAGTGGTTAAAACGTGATTTGAAACCTATGTTAAACGGCGCCTTTTTTCATACTCGTTGCGCGTGTCACGTTTTAAATTTAATAGTACAGGATAGTTTGTCCTATATGGAACCATACATTAATAAAATACGTTTAATGTTACAATTTATTTATAGTTCTAAACAACGACGTCAAAATTTTAAAAAATTCGTAACCGGTCAAGGTCACAAATTTTTGAAACCTCTATTTGACATGTCAATTAGATGGAACTCTACATATATAATGTTAAAACGAGCGATTTGCCAAAAAACACTATTAATGGAATTTTATACTTTGTTAGGTCAACATGAATTAACCAAGTCCGATTGGGCAATTTTAGAAAATTACATGGATTTGTTAGAAGTTTTTTATACTGCGACAAATAGTTTATCGGGCGTATATTATCCTACTAGCCCGCTAGTTATTGAAAATATTGTTAATATTTCACAAAAATTAAATTATTTTAAACAACACGCCGGATGGATCGAATTAATAAAAATAATGGAAATAAAATTTTTAAAATATTATAGAGAAATCCCAGTTATGTTTTCATGCGCCGCCGCTTTGAATCCTCTTTTCGGCGTAGACGGCGTAGAAAATTTTATTGAAGAAATAAATAACAATATATGCGTAGATCTAAATGATTCAGATTTAGATAATTTGAGCCTTTTAAATTTTAACAATATTTTTACTCAATGTTATAATTATTACGATAATTTATATGGGTCGCGGCCCCGAGAAGATGTGTCGCAACCCAAAACATCTAGTAGTTTTAAAAATAAAATGTTAGAGTTAGCCTCTAGGAAAAAAGCGCGCACAACATCTAGTAGTTTAAATGAATTAGGGTTGTACACAAAAACACAATTTCGCGATTTTATGTCCACGGACGAATTAGAAAATTTCGATATTTTAAAATGGTGGAAAGGTAAAGTAAATACCTATCCTATTATGACCTATATGGCCCGAGATTTACTAACGATCCAAGCTAGCACGGTAGCTTCGGAGTCTGTTTTTTCTCTTAGTGGCAGGGTTTTAAACGAGCGGAGAAGTCGGCTAAGCGAAGAATCGCTCGAGATCTGCATATGCTACAAGGATCACCTGGACGCGATGAAGAGAGCAGCATATTTCAGCGATCGAGGATAGCTCGTCGGACATGGAAGACGAGATGGACGCGATCAATTTAAACTAGGGCCACTAAGCAACTTTTTGTATTTTTTTGATTTGTAATTTTCTAATTTTTAATAATTTAGAATATTTGTTATTTGACATTGTAATTTTTAAAAATTTAGAATTTCCTAATTTTTATATATTTATAGTGTAAATTTTACACATTCCTAAATTTGTATAATTTCATTACATTAATTGTTAATAATTTTTTTTTTCAATATTAGGTTGTTCAGTTGTTGTGTTTTTTTTTTATTTTTTATGGTAATTTATAATTGTATAATTTCTTTTTAAATTTTTATATAAAATTAATTATTATATAAAATAAAATAATAATAAAAAAATAATAATAACCGGGCCCGGCCCGGGCCGGCCTGGGGGGCCTTACCAGGCCCCCCCCCCCCCCCCCCCCCCCCGGGGGCATTGCCCGGCCCGGTTACTTCTTAGGCCCGGCCCGGGCCCGATTCGGAAAAGCCCGAGCCCTGCAGGCCCGGGCCAAGCCCGGGCCCGCCGGGCTTTATGTGCACCTCTAATACCAAACCATTTCACAACTATGTTTTGTTCTATACGATTTGGTTGCATTGAACCCCTCCCAATCTTTATATAGGTTACAAAGTATGGAGTACTGTATGGGTGTATACCCCACACTCTAAAGTATGTATTGTACACCCACAGAGGGACATGCCCCAAAGAAGGGAAATTTTTTTGTATTCATTTCACCTAAAAATAGATGCAATATTAAATACTGATCATTAATTTTTTGCAGAAATAACATAATTGATCGAAATATTGATCAACAGTTAGTATTTAATGCCGTATGAATTATTTTTTACAGAAATAACATGATTGATAGAAATAGCAAAATAGGTACTGTATGGGTGTAGATGCATGATAAATTAAGGGCGCTGCTATCCACACCGCAGTTTTGACTATTCGCACCGCACTCTCTTAATTTTTCGTGTCATTTGGAAATACGTCTTGCACATGCATTTTTAGAAAAAGTGTTCAACACAAAAGTTGTAGATTTCGACGAGATCTACAACTTTCGTGTTGAACACTTTTCCTAAAAATGCATGTACAAGACATACTTTGGAAATACGCCCAGATTTTATGTCTTTTGAAAATATGTCTTGTACATGCATTTTTAGGATAAGTGTTCAACAAAAAAAGTTATAGATCTCGTCGAAATCTACAACTTTCGTGTTGAACACTTTTCCTAAAAATGCATGTACAAGACTTATTTCCAAAATGCACAAAAAATTAAGACTAAGTACGGTGCGAATAGCTAAAACATCGCCCTAAATTAAATTAGGGGGAAAAGAATTTTGTTCTTTATAATCAACAAATATTCAACGAATAAACCATACTTGAAAGAGGGAAAATATCAAACTAACACCAAATGAAAATCACTGCCAGACTTGTGCAAGCCTCCTTTTATTTCTCGTGACTAAAGCAACTTAAATGTGAGGAAAACAATATTATAAATTTTTTTTTTTTTTAAAAACAAAAGAACAACCTGGGGACGAAGACTCGAGGCAATATTTTCTTTAAAAAGCCATTGCTGCCAAAACTGCCGATTTCCTTCTTCCATTCCTAAACCGCGAAGAAGCCTACAAAAGCATGTAAAGACAAGTCATGAACTCGCCATCTCGAGATAGTGGCCTGTCTGCCCGCCTGCCTCTCTCTGCAGCACCATCCCTAAACTCTAACCCTAACCCTAACCCTAACCCTAACAAGCAAATAAAATAGGCAAAATTATCAAATTGGTCCCTAAACTTTGGGTACTTTTTCAAATCAGTCCCTAAACTTTCAAATGATTCAAATAGGTCCCTAAACTATTAAAATCACTTCAAACTAATCCCAAAGGATTTTTAATTATTATAATATCTTATTTTTTTAATATATTATTTACTCCTCCCCCGCTTCTCATTTCCTCCGTCCGATACTAGCTGCTGTAAAAAAACGGTCTTGATCGCCGATCTTTTCCGACCCTGTACAAGGTCTCGCAGTTCTGCTCACCGGAGCTAGGGGTGCAAACGAGTCAAGCTCGAGTCGAGCATGGCAAAATTTCCAAGCTCGAGATTTTCATTTCGAGCTCGAGCTCGAAGAGCTCATTTATTCCAGCTTGAGGTCGAGCTCAATGCCAACTTATCGAGCTCGCGAGCTCGAGCTGCTCGCGATTTTTTTAGCTCATGAACTTTATTTTCTTATTTTATATATATATATATATATATATATATATATATATATATATATATATATATTTAAAATATTTAAATAAAAAGCTCGCAAGCCGATAAATAAAAAGCTCGCGAGCCGGCTCGCGAGCTCATGAATAACAATAGATGAGCTCGAGCTTGACTCGTAATCGAGCTCGAGCTCGTCGAGCTCGAGCTCCACAGGCTAGAGCTCGAGTTGAGCTTTTTTCGAGCCGGCTCATCGAGCTTTCGAGTCGGCTCAACTCAATTTGCACCCCTAGCCGGAACTCATCCATCCTCCCCGCCGGTGATATTATTAAAATAATAAGTTTCTTTCATTTCTCTCGCTGTCTTCTATTTCCCCGGCTGGTGTTTTAGGGTATTTTGCTCTGCTCGCCGGATTTTGTTTTAGGATTTTGCTTACAAGACATATTTCGCTATGAAACAAATGCAATTAATGTGAAAATTGTTTTGTGGCAGCTTATACTGGGTGGTTGTTTGAGTAAATTAGAATGCTTAATTTATTTTTTATAATTTTATAATCATTTTTTTAGAATTATCTAATATTTGTAATATTGCATTGAAATAAAAATTTAATTAAATAAAAAAAGAAAGGAAAAATCACTTTAGGATTATTTTGAAGTGATTTTAATAGTTTAGGGACCTATTCGAATCATTTGAAAGTTTAGGGACTGATTTGAAAAAGTACCCAAAGTTTAGGGACCAATTTGATAATTTTGCCAATAAAATACCTACTTCTTTCACCCTTTTCGTCCTTTCCACTAACGTGTGGTCCGTGCAGAGTCCTCCCCACTTCTGATACCCACACCTTCCCTCTCCACACTGATACTGCGGCCATTAACAAACGCATCATCGCGCAATCTCTCACAGTAAAAAGCCAGAAACCCCAGTCAACAAAAACTGTAAAACACGCAGCAAACAAAGATGATTTATATCAGCAGCCCAAATATTGTTATCCGTAGCCCAACGACATTTGTAGTCACCTCCGCAAAGATGAGGAATGATAACCGGCCGACGGATGAGTGGGGAAGAATCACACATGGGAGGACGACTAACGATATTGATGGAGCGGAGCAACTTTGCGTTTTGATCTTCCTTCGAATATCTTACGTTAAGACGATCTACCCAAAGAAAAAGCGATGTCGACCACACTACTCTGCAGGAGGCTCGAGCCAATGCCGACCATGGATAGCACGCACCATGTAGGTTTTTGGCCATCAACATCATTCTCACAAACAACTGATCCGTCGAGCCTTCTTTTCGCACTATTATGCTACCAATAGTAAAATAATGTTAAAAACTAAATTCTGTTGGGGCCATAGGATTGACTAAAATCTCCGTTTTACCTGAATATTTTTTTAAGCATGCTCTATTCGAGAATGGTACGAGAAGAATCAACTTAGAAAGTGAACTTACGCAAAGCCAAAATAGGCGAAGGGAACAAAGTACCTGAACTCATAGAAAGAGGGGCATAGAGCTGAGTCGTGACATCGTGACAACGGCAAAGAGGACAAAGGCTCCAAAGGAGCCGAGCCGTAAGATTAAGTGGAGACGTGCGGCGAATCAAGAAAATCCTAGCGGGCAAGCCGGCGGATTTTGGAATGCAATTACAGGCGGAATGAAAAACAAAGTGATAAATTATGTCCTTAAAACCCCCCTTCGTTTCTTTTATGAGGTGCAAATAGCCAACTTTGAAGTGCTAATATCAATTCTCTAAACAAATACACAATCACACTATCCACTACTGATTCATGATAAGTCCCAACACATACGCCATATAGCTAACTAGCATAGGCCATGCAATTTCATACAACATCTCCATCTCTCTCTCTCTATCCATCAGTTAGACTGCCACAGCACAGATAGAGAGAGAGAGACAGAAGACTCTCTCTCTCTCTCTCTCTCTTTCTCTCTCCTCTCTCTCTCTCCTCACTGTTTTGTTTTCTGGACTGAACAAGCAGCAAACCTCCCAATCAACTGCTCAGTAGAAGCACGAAAGCCATCTCTACTGGGCTTGAAGAACACCGGGAGATACTCAGCCGACGAGCAGCAAAATATAGAATGCCTAAAATGCTTCACAAGCTCCTCTACCCCCTGAAATTAATTAAATTATATCATTATATTATTCTACAGAAAAATAAATAATTAGTTAATTGATTAATTAATTAATAATTAATGAAGCAGCTGGCCTGAATCTTGGCGTATGTGACTTCGCATATCTTGCGAGACCCGCAGTGGCTCCAAGGCTTCATGTGAAGATCGCGGTGAAGTTTTCTTGCGGCGGCTGGGTTTGTGTAGTTGACAAATGCGTAGCCGAGATTATTACCGCTTCTGCCATGCACAAAGTATTTAGTTAATTACTTATTTAATTCATTAATTAATTATAAGCTGGTCGGAAATATATAAGTATTTAGCATACATGAAATCCATGGGGAGGTAGAGGAAGTCAAACTCTGTTAGGTCCGAGTCAACGGCTTCTTTCTGAATCTTCTGATTCTCTCTACGGCAGTGATCCTCTAGCAATTCCATTATCTGCGGCTTGCTGTATTGGATGAAAGCACCATAATATGTGAAAAATGAAGTGTTTTTTCTGGGTTTTAAAATGCATATAAACAAACTAGCGCATTCAAATTCTTTGCGATTAACAAAGAGGCATTTTTTACAATGAATTACAGATATACACTAGCTAGGCTACGTTTGGCATAGTGGTGACGGTCATAATTGCGGTGGTTAACAAAGAAGAATATAGTAGCTAGTAATAAGAATACTTGGTTTGGCAATGTGGTGGCCGTCATAAACGAGGTGGTTAACAAAGAAGCATTTTTTACAAGGAATTTAATATGTACAAGAACTTGATATGGTAGTAATAAGAGGATATTTGGTTTGGCAATGTGGTGGCGGTCATAAACATGATGGTTAACAAAGAAGCATTTTTTACAACAAATCTCATATTTACAAGAACACACGATATGATACACGATATGATAGTAATAAGCGGATACTAGGTTTGGCAATGTGGTGGCGGTCATAAACCCTATTAAAAAAGAATTTTTTTTACCGCAAATCTCGTATTTACAAGAAAACGATAGGGTAGTAATGAGAGAATGAGATTAAGTTTGGCATTCTGATAGCGATCATGAACACGGTGATTAACAAAGAAGCATTTTTTACACCAAATCTCATATATACAAGAATTTGATATGGTAGTAATAAAATAAGAAGACTCCTGCGGTCACAAACACGGTGCTAAACAAAGAGTCATTTTTTTGCAACGAAACTCATATCTAGCTACAAGAATTCGATATGACAGTGATAAGATAATAAGACTATGTTTGACACTAGTTCTCCGAAAAAATTTAGGTGGTGATTAAATACGGCTGTATGATTTGATATCCTACGATTGAGTTTTTTGTGTGAAATACAGCAGTATTGAAAAAATAATATCAATATTATCAGTATTGTCAGTATTTCGATCAAAACCGTTGTTTTCACAAGTATGAACGGTTTGAGGTGCGCCCCACCCTGATTTTAGGTGGGAGAAACGCACCTAAAATTTACTCGTGGTTGCGGTCATAAATGCGGAGGTTAACAAAGAAACATGTTTTACAAGAAAACTCATATCTACAAGAATTCCATATGGTAGTAATAAGATAATAAGACTGGCTCCATTTGGGGGAACTTATTTTCACCGGTCAAGTGGGTTATGACCGCATGAACCGGACCTTAATTACGATCCAATTCATGCGGTCGTAACCGCTTGACTGGTGAAAATAAGCCCCCCCAATGGAGCCTATGTTTGACACTGATAGCTGTCACTAATGCGGTGCTAAACAAAGAACCATTTTTTTACAACGAATCTCATCTACAAGAATTCGATATGGTAGTAATAAGATAATATGTTTGACACTGTGGTAGCGGTCATAAACGCGGTGGTTAACAAAGAAGCATTTTTTACAACGAATCTCATGTCTACAAGAACCTCTACATTTGGCACGGTCGTTGCGGTCATAAACGCGGTGGTTCACAAAGAAACATTTGTTACAAAGAATCTCAAATTCACAAGAACGCAACGTGGTAGTAATAAGAGAATAAAAAGACAACGTTTGGCAATGTGGTAGCAGTCATCATAAACGTTGTGGTTAACAAAGATGCATTTTTTTTACAACGAATCTCATATCTACAAGAACTCAATATGGTTGCAGGTTATGAACTGGAACTTCATCCGCGTTTATGTTCAAAACTATTTTACATACATTATCCAAACTCGCCGGAGCAAAAACGCCGCCCCAAACAGAGCCTAAACAGCTATAAATATAATAAATTCATTGGAAATGGATGTCGGAAGTAATCGTTATAGTAACTTTAAATATTTACATCATTTTTGCAAATAATTACGCAGCCGAATCGATTATTCATTTTTAAAAAATAAGAATTAAGCATTAATTTATACAGCCATATATCACAGCTTCGATCGGATTATATACGAGCACAAATATTTTCCAAAATAATAAATAAATAATAATTTGAAATAACGGGGCACCTTAGTTTGTTAGGAATGTTCTTGATCATGACCGTGCTTCTTCCGGCGCCACCACTACCGCCGCCAAACCCATCCTTTTCAACCTCTTCCTTGAACTCAAAATTCTCCTCCGTACACCGCCGGTTAACCGGAATCCGCCGCTTCTCTCCCGAAGATCCCTTCGGAACCCAGCACATGCGCGGGCCAAAGCTCCGTCCGATAAACTGCCGGCATCCGTGGTGGCCGCGCCACCCTTTCCCCGCATGACAACTCTTCTCCTCCTTCGCCGGCTGCACGGCTTCGGTTCCGACGGCCGCCGGAGGAGAATTCTTCGCCGGGGGGAAATAGCATGAATAATAAGCGTTATCGAAGTGCTGGGGGAGAGGAATAGAAGGGGTTTGGTAGTAAAACAGAGACCCGTCGAAAAGAACAGAACTTTTGCTAAAACTTAGATTGTTAGTGAAGAAGGAAGTGAAGAGCGGCGGCGGCGGCGGAGGAAGCTGATACCATGGAAGAGGGAGAAAAGAATCGGCAACGGCGGCGCCGACGGCGGGGATGAAAATGGGAGCGGCGGGGTTTAATGCTGCCGCCATGGCTGCACTGGCCGATGAGTAGGTGAAGGGGGTAAAAAGAAGCTAGAGAGGTTGGAGCAGATATAATACGTATAATGGGGTTGTGATGTGGAGAAGGCGACAAAATAGATAGACATTCCTTGACGGGGGAGAAGAGAAGTGGGAGGGAGGCTAGCGGCTAGCTGTAGGAAGCGTATGGAAGCTCGAACTGGTGCTGGTTATCATTAGATCTCGTGCAATTAATGTCGGGATTTCTTTCTTCGGCAAACTCCGCTCGCTGTGTGTTGATATCTAAAAGGAAATTTGTATTTGAAATTTTGGGTGAATAATATTCGATCGTTGAAATTTGATCAGAAGGCTGGGAGTGGGACGAGAATATGAGATGGCTTTTCCAAGAAATTGTAGAGGATCCCTGTGCGGTCCTCCGATTTGTATTCATTGTATATATTGAAAAAATTATATTTAATCTCGAATGAATTAAACAAAAATTATACTTTTGATTTAATAAATTAGTGTCTGAAGTTTTAATTGCATCAAAGTAGTTTCCTTTTGGAAATTGCCAAGATCATCTTATTTTTGATTGGTTGCACCACATTGTTAAAGACATCACCTTTTTTCACATATTGTTAAAAATATTGCACATTATTAATCGCATCAGAATTGATAAGGGTCAGTTTATTTGGGAGTTTTTCCTCCATTGCGTTCGGACTGTGACATAATTTTTTTTTCTTGTGCTGTTTATATGGGCGTTGTGTCGGCATCGGAGGAGTAAACCTCCGCCGCCAATGGAGTTTTCACGCCGGAGCTAGGAACTCCTTTCCAACGCAACGTTGTCACCGCTCTGGCGGGAGGAGTTGTGCGCGGGGAGGAGGATATGTGTGCTGGGGAGGAGGATATGTGCGTCGGCGAGGTTGAAGAAAGGAGCTTTCCAATGCCCGCGCCATCGGTGGAGCCTTGCTCCGTCGAGGAACGGTGGAGCCTTGCTCCGGCCAGGAAAGGGGCGTCAAAGCGATTGGAAGGAAGATGAACAGAAACGCCCCAAAAAATATCAGCCGCCCAAACAAATATCAGACGCAGCTCCTCCGTCAGTGCGAGAACGCCGGAGATTCTGCCATGAACGCCGAAAATGCTCACCCCCCCCCCCTCCTCCCATGATTTAGATCCTCCTCCTCCCGTGATTTGGATCTTTCGGTGATCTAAGTCCTAAGGTTCTGGTTTTGTTATTAAGTAATTGATATTCACAGATCATATTTGGCTATTTTTACTCACCGATATTCGTACCCCACAGAATTTTAATTGTACCCAAAATCGATATTCGTATCCCATAAAAATGAAATTTTTAAAATTAATGTTACAGAGAATGAGTTTCTAACGAAAAGTAGTCAAATCTATATTGACATCTTTGTCAAATACATCTTAGCAACCAAAATATTTTTCTCAAAAAGTCTAAGTCCACAAAATATTAAAATACAAAAACATCTAAGATATTTGTGAGCTTCATTTTCCCTTGATTTCGCTCCATCCCAGAAAATCCTAAAAAAACAATAATTAGCACACATGAACAATAATAACTATAAGAAAATTATTACTAATAACACTATCCGTACCTTCGTTTTAAAATCATTATGATCACCCAAATTTTCAAACTTTTCTTCAAAACGATCATCAAAATGCCCTCAAAATAGTACTCTGAAAGAAAAAAAAATTGTGATTACATATGATAAAAAAATATAATAAACAATGAATAATATTATCTAAATATGCATACCTTATGATTAAAAAGTCGTGTGATATATGGTATATTCCATTCATCCGCTTGTCGTTCATGATATCTCGTCCATACGGGAAATATTTGTGGCATTGTACAATCCTCTCTCATCCGCAAAACATAATGATGTAATTGTCATTTATATATCTCATATGAACTATCTTTCGAATAGCCGTAGGAGCTGAATACAATGGTAGAAATGTGAATTATTGATGAGTTGAATAGTACACCGACTGAATGTTATAGCACGACGCCACCAATAACCTCATATCGGGCATTGTCGTCCACTTTTCAAGTGGGGCTATAACCACCCAACATTCAAGAGACTTAAGTAATTCCATGGTCCTCGAGACTCTATATATCTCATTATATAACACTTTTTTATTATGTACTTCACTTACTATATCACGATGGACTTGCATCCAATTATCGTCCATGTCTAGTATCATACTAATAACTCTAAAGCCGCAATGATCATCTCTCATAACATCGATGACATCAACAATATGTGTCCGCATATGCAGTGACATTTGTGTACGAACCTTCTCCAAAAATCCACTTCTTCTAATCGGAAGTTTTTTGCTACCTTGATCATCTTTGTCTTGAATTGTTGCTCATGGAGTCTACATGCTCAAAATGAGAAGGCTCTCTTTTTGTAGATTTGTAGTCATCAATAAACTTTTTTGCGCTTCCATTTGAACGGCCTTTAGTTTTAGTTGGCATTTGTATATGAACCTTCTCCAAAAATCCACTAATTCTTCCTTACTTGAAAAAGTAATATTTGTACGAAAATGAATACTAACATCAACCGGGTTATCTTTAGGTCATTCAACGTTTATCAATAACTTATCATCGTATGAATTCATTTCAATCTAACATATATAAACAAGCATTTACAAATATGCATTCGGAGAAAAAGTGAAAAATCATATCAATAACCCAAAAAATTGAAAACTCACATTGGGGATCCACCGAAGAGATTGTGATATCAATAACAAAAATCCAAAACTATATCAAAAATATTTTAGAAAGATTTTAAAAAAGCTAGGTAATTAGAGAGAAAAATTGAGAGAAGATGAGAGAGAACTCACCGAAGGGCGGCAATAGAGATGTCGCCGCCGTTAAAGAAAACACCGGTCGTGGAGGAGCAATCAATGACGGTGGAAGGAAGGGAAGCGGATGCATGAAAGATTTCCCAAAAAATTAGGTTTTAATACCGGAAAAAATAAAAAGAGAGGAGGGAAAACTCACTGGGGGCGGGAATAGGGTGGTCGCCGACGAAAGAGAGCAGGTCGGCAGTGTAGGGAGAAGGGCGAGGCACACCTGGACGGTGGAAGGGGCGAGCGGGCAGATTAGGCGGAGGTTCTCCGTTTTTTCACAGGAGGCGGAAGAAATTAGGGGGGGGTACAATTAGGGTTTTTTTATTTGTGAAGAGTTATTTTAATATTAATGATGTTTGGGATACAAATAGCAAAATATGGCCTGCGAATATTTATTCCCTATTATTATTCTAATTATATTATTATTATTATTGTTATATTCTATAATTATTATTATGAATATTATCATATTATTATTATAATATTATGATTATCTGATTAGTATTAATATTATTAATATGATTATTATTAATAATTAATTAAATTTATAATAAATATTAATTATAATTCATTTTAATTAGTGTAATTGTAAAAAAAAATTATAATTAAATGTAACAGAAACGTCATCGCTGTTTTACCAAACTGTTTCTCCATTCTGAACAGCTCTGTCACGTTATTTTACCAAACTGTTTCGTCATTCTGAACAGCTTCATTCCAACAGTTCCATTTCCACAGCTTCATTCTCACAACTCCTTTTGTCACTGCTACTGTTGAAACAAACTAACCCGAAGACACCACACTTTAAATTTGAATAAAAATATATTTTCATTGAATTACAAAATGAATATCAATCCAATAGACAAAATACTTGATAAAATAACACTAAATATGTTGTTCAAATCATTGCGGTCTTCATGCTCCTATAAAAATCAAAGGAAACAATTTAAAATCAACATTCAAGTATGTAGATTAAAGTAGCAAAAAATAATGATTTCTCATAGTGTGCGGCGAAATACTTGATACAAGAATTCATAAAATTTGTTTTCCAAATATTTGTGATCTTCAAGTTCCCATAAAAATCTAAGTAAAAGTCAACAAGTAAAATTATAAGATTGAACATTTTAATACCATAAAGTAATGTTTTCTAACCGGTATAAAAGTCCTTTAAATTGATAACATAAGTGTTTTTATATTTGTCGGTCAAAGAGTAATCCGTAACATATATGTAGATGTCAATGGTTGTGCAAACTCCTTATGAAACTTTCTCCTTGACGAGAAAAATGGCAGCAATGGACAATTGTCAATTAGAATTAGGAACACCAAATGATTCTCATTTATGAATTCAATGGAAATTAGTTTAGGTTCGGTCAGTGGAACTGAATGCAGTGGAAAAAATGCGAAACAGTGGTCGCGTGACAGTTGCACTACGACAATATTGCAGAATAATGTAAAAACTAAACTCATATCAGGTGGTGACATCTATTTTTCAACTGGGGCGAGCGTAGTTGTGCTATCAAGGGAATCTATCTGTTATTGTCGTCTCTTGGTTTCGTACTCCATCATATAAAGTTGTGCGATTTAAAAGTTTATATTGGAGATTATGTTTTTCTTTACAAAATCCTTCTTATTTTGATCGTCCCGATGATAGTCACCTCTATTACACCCCAAAAGAACACAGGATATGTGTATAACCTGTAATTCGTCAAGATCAGAAGTACCCAAACAGACGGGTATTCGCAGACCATTGGGCAAGAAGAGACGAGCCTGGGCGAGCTGTGGCGAGCAGGGGCGAGCTGTGGAGAGCAGGGGCAAGCTGTGGTGAGCAGGGGCGAGCTTGGGCGAGCTGTGGCGAGCTGAGGCGAGTTTGGGCGAGTACCTCGCTGACAGAGGCTAGATACTCGCATATAGCCCCCCCAGGATTTCTCTATAAATAACCCCTTATGAGTACTAGAAATGACACCTTTGGAAGGGGTTGAGGTCCCCCCCAAGTGGATACTATCCCTGTCCATGCTTGCCTAGTACCTCGCCCAGCCTTTTGGTTGCGGAGGTGAAGTTTCTCCCAAACTTTCAGGTACGTGGTGGGACCTCCCAGCTGGAGCACTTGGGGTGTGCTTATAGATTGTTTCTTCTCTCTCGCGCTAGCCACTTGATCTGTAACGTCGTACTGTAGAATCAGTAACCTTAGGCTGCGTTGATCCGATTTCTGGAGTGGGGAATTTTCCCGGCTTCAACACTTGGTGCAGTGAGCGTGGATAGTAGCCGAGGAAGAAATTTTTGCGAGAAGACTTCATAACTTAAGATGGCGAGCTGGAGAGCAAAGGCAGCAACTCGCGAGCATTCGACAAAGTGGGCGAGTTCTTGGCAAGGTGAGCGAGTTTCCTGGTTACTCGCCTATAGACGACTTCACGATGACGACTTTCAGGCTCGACGGCTTCATGGGGCGAGCTTACCTATTATTCGCTCATAAGCGAGTTCCAGATCGCGACCTCCATATATAGGCGAGTTTTAGATGACAACTTCAGTTAGCGAGTATATGCGAACAAGTTCATACAGGAGAGTTGCAGATTGTGATATGCTCTGGCGAGCTTCATACAGCAAGCTCTAAATCAACTCGCAGGTGTCCTGTTCGCAGGCTGGCGAGCTTCCTTGTTACTCTCCCATAGGCGAGTAAGTATAGGCCGGATTGACGACTTCAAAGTGGCGATAATCGTATCCTTGTTACTCGTCCGTAGGCGAGTTCCGCAGGCGACTTACTCGCAAGGCCGGGATAGCCCCCCATGGGTACTAGAAATGGCATCTTTGGAAGAGGTTGAGGTCCCCCATGTGGATACTCGCCCTGTCCATGCCTATCTAGTATCTCGCCAAACCTTTTGGTTGCGGAGGTGAAGTTTCTCCCAAATTTCTGGGTAAGTGGTGGGACCTCCCTGCTGGAGCACTTGGGGTGTGCTTATAGATAGTTTCCTCTCTCTCGTGCTAGCCACTTGATCTATGACGTCGGACTGTAGAATCAGTAACCTTAGGTTGTCTTCATCCGATTTCTGGAGTGGGAAATTTTCTCAGCTTCGACACTTGGTGCGGTGAGCGTGGATAGTAGTCGAGGAAGAAATTTTTGCGAGAAGACTTCATAACTTAAGATGGCGAGCTGGAGAGCAAAGGCAGCAACTCACGAGCATTTGGCAAGGTGGGCGAGTTCTCAGCAAGGTGGGCGAGTTTCCTGGTTACTCGCCCATAGGCGACTTCACGATGACGACTTTCATGCTCGATGGCTTCATGGGGCGATCTTACCTATTACTCGCTCATAAGCGAGTTCCAGATCGCGACCTCTATAGGCGAGTTCCAGATGACGACTTCAGTTAGCGAGTATATTCGAACTAGTTCATGCAGGCGAGTTGCAGATGGCGATATGCTCTGGCGAGTTTTATACAGCGAGCTCCAAATCAACTCGCAGGTGTCCTGTTCGCAGGCTGGAGAGCTTCCTTGTTACTCGACCATAGACAAGTATAGGCAGGATTGATGACTTCAAAGAGGCGAGTATCCTTGTTACTCGCTCATAGGTGAGTTCCACAGGAGACTTACTCTCAAGGTCGGGATAGATCAGAATCTTGGCGAGTTGGGAGTGAAAAATTAAAAAATTTCAGCGGATGCTACCCCCGACCTCGCAGGGGGCGCTGCCCCCTTGACCTCCGTCTGCTGACCAGGCAGCGAAACCCCCGAAACACTTGCGTAGGGGTTTTAATGTCAAGAGTGACACTTACCCTCCGCCCAGTTCACCTCCTTTTTCAATAGTGGTGTTTTTCATACATGTTCATACTTACGGGTCCATTGATAAAGCTCGTGAGTACTTTTTTGTATGACTAACAAACAGGGCGAATCACGACGAGTTCACCACTAGGGAAAAACATACGAGGTGCTCTGTGAACTCCTACTTGCGATGATCTCCTCCGATAATCTACATTCCATGAGACAGTTTACTCATGACATCTTCCAGCTAGTATTCTACGAGCTCCTACTTGTGATGCTCTCCATGCTTACAAGGTGCTCTCTTCAATTCCGCGAGTTCCATACTCGCGAGGTCATCTCTTCAACAACTATAGTGCTCTCCTTTAATTTTGTTAGTCCATACTCGCGAGATCACTACTTCAGAAACTATGGCGTTCGAATTCCGCGAGTTTATACGCGTGAGGCTATCGCTTCAGCAACTAGGACACAATACTATTCATTTCATCTCCTCAAATACTTGGAGCGGGGATGACCTGAAAAGGTTCTACCCCTAGCGATACCATGTATTGCTTACCTATAACATTATTTCTAGGTTATTTATGTTGGATTTCATGTGCTATGGCGGGGCGAGATTTAAAAAAAATTTACTCCCAACAACCATACAAAACACGGGATCGGATGTCCAATATAAACGCCCTACTAGTTAAGCAAAGGAGAAAACCTAACTCATCACATCTAACCATCACAAGGGGTTAGAAATTTACCTCTAGAGAACAAGGTCTCTAGGCGAAAGAGGGGACACGACGGAGAAAATGGTAGCGATCCCACAACAACAATGAGGCCGATCGCCTCGCCTCTTGGTTCACCTTGAACCCGAACAATAGCGAATCTCTATTCCGTTGATGGGGAATAGAAATACAAGGCTTAGACTTCTCTTCTTCGTGCACCGATGACTCCAAGTGGCCGAACCACACTAGTCGTCGGGTAGAGAAAAAGAATGAGGAGAAAACAAAAATCCTATAACCGTTGTGGAGGAGATGTAAAACCCAAGACTCCACACAAGCCCGAGAAAGAGACTCCGGCGAGCACCAGAAGAGGAGAGAGGCAGCCACCAGGAAAAAACGACCCACCGAGAAGAATGCCTAGGAGCGGCGAGCTTACGGCGTCGGAGAAGGCAGCGGCTCGTCCTCCGTCGGAGAGGGCCCCCTGCGCGGTGGATCGCGGTGGGGAGCAGCCCAAGAAACACACGTGATAGTCGGTCCTTGCGATGTCGGAGGGAGCTGCAGCGCCAAAGACGCGAGAGGGGTAATTGCACCTTGCGGCTAGGGCGTTTTTATTTCAATGTCCGGGGCTTCTCCTCCTTTTTAGGTTTATATATCACGGTTAGGATTTTTTTTACTGTTTATATATATAACTATCTGATATATCTCTTATATATAACTCTTATATACATATATATATTACTTACACTGCCGTGCACAAAAAGACCCCCAGTCCAGATAAAAATCGGTCCCTGCAAGGACCGGTTTTTTTCGGTCCGATCCCGGACCGGTCCCTGGCAAAACCGGTCCCGGTCCGGGACCGGTCTTCCCCCTAAAAAGGGGGACTGCCGGGACCGGAATACCGGTCCCAAACCGGTCCTTGACCGGTCCGGTCCCGGGCCAGCCCAATTGTTTTATTTTTTTTATTTTTTAATTATTTTAATTTATTTACAAAAAATATTTAAATGAAAAAATTGAAATAGTACAAATTAGAGCCGTTGGGGGAGGCTGGGAGCCTCCCCTGCTGCCAGGATTATTACCTGGCAGCAAAGCTGCCAGGTAATAATCCTGGCAGCGCTGGCTGCTGGGCCGCCGACAGCCTGGCCCGGCCGGTCCTGGGACCGGTCTTGGGCCGGACCGGTCCAAGACCGGTCTTAAACCGGTCTTAGACCGGTCTTTGCCTAGGACCGGTCTTTTCCTGGGACCGGTCTTGGACCGGTTCCAGGGAAAAAAAGGGGGCCTTGTTAGGCCCCTGGGACCGGTCTGGGACCGGACCGGTCCTAACTGGGACCGGTCCCGAGCCAGTCCTTACCGGGCCGGTCCCAACCGGTCCCAACGGGACCGGTCTTTTTGTACACGCCTTACACATATCTCATATACATACATATATATATATATATATAAAATATATACACGTATATATATTTATATGTATATATAAGTATATATGTATATATATATATATATATATATATATATATATATATATATATATATATATATATATATATATATATATATATACAGATATTCAAAACTCCAATTTCTGTGCACCTCTACCAAAATAATTATAACGACTCGCTCCGTCATAATTTCTCCGGCTAATAGTCGCACAAAATTCTGTCTAAGCATGTCGAGTCACGACATTAAGCGTTCGCACTTACAATAGTATTTAGATTAAACGTTCCACGAAATCCAATACCCCAAGTAAGCCGAACGGATACTGTTCCCGTTCATTTGGTACGGCCTTATAGAGGAACCATGTCGTCAAGGCGATAATATAACAACTTATATTAAGGACTATAAGTGGCTTTATCACTGCATTATAGTCTCCCCAACAACATAGTAAATAAGTAACGCAATTGATGACCTGTGTCTATATCTTTGTCACATGATATCATAAATATTGTGCGAACTGGGACGTGTCAATTTCGCACTATATTTGTCATTCTCGGTCTTATAAGCGATGTGTATTTATAACTACATTAGTTATATTGCATGCTATACAAACTCGATTTACAAAGGGGCCCGACTATATCATAAACCAAACAAGTTTGGGGACAAACGATATTTCTATATATACATCCCTTACGCGTAAGTATGAACAACGAATCATAGTATTTATCACCATCAGAAGATAGTCTTCAACTATAATCACATTGCTCACACCGACGCGCTCAATCTACATATCTCATATCTACAATACACTAGACACGTTGTAAACACTAATGACACTTAACACATTCCACTTAATGTTACAATATAAGATAGGCCAACCTCAATATGTATGAAACCGCACGCATACATACTCAAGTGATTAAACGATAACTATTATCAACATTTGTAGAACTACAATGTACTTTAATAAACATGACAATCCAAGGTGGTGGTCAATGTCCCTCTTTGACTACCAGGATCGTGAGCACATAAAACTAAGATCATGAGATGGAACTCAAGTTTTCTACAGCTCAAGACCAAGGGCATCTTCCCGAGCTATCATGAAACATCATCATATGATCTAGGGACAGAATGAGATAAACATTCACCAAAACATGAACTCTAATAAAATTAAAGACAACTTTCAAAACACAAATCCTTCAATCTCTCACTTGTTTTTAAAGTTTCTAATAAAAGAAATACAAAATATGGGAATCCTCCGTCATTAAACATCAAGCCATTCTCCATGGTCTTGCAACCCCATGGACTCGAAATGAATTTCTCCTTTGGCTTGAGACAGAGGCTTGGTGAAAGGATTAGCTGTATTGCTATTTGTGTCAATCCATAAAAGCACAATCTTGCCTTCTTCAATGAAGTCGTGTGTGACAAAATACTTTCGATCCATGTATTTTGTCTTGTGATGTGATTTGGCTCCTTGATTTGTGAAATGGAAGCGCTATTATCACAAAATAATCTCAAGGGCCCTTCACTAGATGTCACGACTCCCAATTCCTCAAGGAATTTCTTTATCCAGACTACCTCTTTGCTTGCCTCTGCGGTCACCATGACTTCTACTGCAGTGGTTGAATCAGTAGTAGTGGATTGTTTCCAACTATGCCAACTCACAGCTCCACCATTCAGAAGAAAAACAAACCCAGATTGAGATCTTCTATCGTCCGTATCTGTCATAAAGCTAGCATCAGTGTAACCTTCTACATGGAGCTCTTTATGTCCACCAAACATAAGAAACTTATTCTTGGTCCTTTTAAGGTACCTAAGAATATTCTTGACCGCCGTCCAATGATTTGGACCAGGTGAAGCTTGATATCGACTCGTCATGCTGAGAGCATATGCGACATCTGGTCTCGTACAGATCATGACATACATGATGGAACCTATGGCGGAAGCATAGGGTACATTCATCATATATTCAATGTCTTTATGTGATGAGGAACATTGAGACTTGCCTAGCTGAGTAGACGTCTTCATTGGCACATTTCCTTTCTTAGAATTTTCCATATGGAACCTTTCTAAGACTTTGTCAATGTAGATACTTTGACTTAGGCCAATAAGACTACGTGATCTGTCTCTATATATCTTTATCCCTAATATATATTGGGCTTCACCCATGTCCTTCATTGAAAAGATTGTTTTCAATGAGTTTCTTACTTGTTCCATTAATGATAAGTTGTTGCCCATTAGGAGAATATCGTCAACATATAAGATCAAAAATATAACGTTGCTCTCACTAACCTTCTTGTATACACAAGGCTCTTCCTTGCTTTGAACGAACTCAAGGGTTTTAACTTCTTCATCAAAGCGTTTGTTCCAACTTCTTGATGCTTGCTTCAATCCATAAATGGCTCTTTGAAGCTTGCATACTTTGTCGCTATTTTGAGAATCTTCAAAACCTTGAGGTTGCTTCATAAAAACATCCTCATCTAGCTTTCCATTTAGGAAGGCCGTCTTGACATCCAATTGCCAAATTTCATAATCATAAAATGCGGCAATCGTCAACATGATCTGAATAGTCTTAAACATCACAACGGGCGAGAAGGTTTCATCATAGTCAATCCCTTGGATTTGACTAAAACCTTTCGCTACAAGTCTTGCCTTGTAGGTTGTCATGTTTCCATTCATGTCCATCTTCCTCTTTAAAATCCATTTATAGGGGATGGATTTCTTTCCATCAGGAAGGTCAACCAAGTTCCATACTTGGTTGTCATACATGGGCTGCATCTCGGACTTCATGGCTTCAAGCCATGCCATGAAATCCTTTCGATCCATTGCTTCTTCATAGGTCAACGGGTCTTCTGTGTGTAGAATAAACACCTCATGAAGACCCATGTAAATGTCAGGTTTTTTTCTTTCCCTGATCGACCTTCTAAGATCCTTTGGTTTGCCTAGCTCAGTCTGAGTTTCTTGAATTTCCTCCACTATTTCTGGTGGAGTCAATTCATGCTCAACACGAGTAAGACTCACCGGTGGTGGTAAAGCAAGAGTTTCCTCCGTAATCATTTGCGGAGGTGGAATACTCATACTCCCACTGACTAAAGGAACTTCTTGTGACTCTTGGTGATCATATTGAATATCAATGCTCATCTCACGATCACTTTCTTGTAGGTTTTCATGAGTTTCCTCAAGTGTCACCCAATGGTCACTGCTTTTGATTCTTTCAAGAAACTCTTTCTCTAAAAATGTAGCACCCTTCTTAACAAAAATAGTATTTGTTGATTTGTGCCAAAAGCTATACCCTTTTGTTTCTCTTGGGTATCCAATGAAGAAACATTTATCAGCTTTGGGATCTAGTTTGGATGATTGCATACGTTTGACATATGCCTCACAACCCCAAATCTTAAAGAAAGAGGTGATGGGTGGTTTCCCAACCCATATCTCATGTGGAGTTTTCTCTACGGCTTTAGTTGGAACGAAGTTTAAAGTGTAAGCTGCCGTTAAAAGTGCATGACCCCAAAAATATAAAGGTAGATCGGTTTGACACATCATGGGTCTAACCATGTCAAGCAGAGTCCGGTTTCTCCTTTCGAAGACACCATTCCACTGCGGTGTCCCAGGAGGAGTTAGTTGTGGTACAATACCACACTCCTTTAGGTAAGTATTGAACTAATTGCTCAAGTACTCACCTCCACGATCTATTCTCAAAACTTTGATTCTCTTATCTAGTTGATTTTCCACTTCTTTTTTATATTCCTTTAACTTGGCAAGGGATTCACTCTTATGTTTCATAAGATAAACATAGTCATATCGACTATAATCATCTGTAAAAGTGATGAAGTACCTAAAATCATCTCTAGCACACACATTCATTGGACCACATACATCAGAGTGTATCAATTCCAATAAGTTGTTTGCTCTTGCACCTTTCTTTTTAAAAGGTGTCTTGGCCATTTTGCCAGTTAGGCATGATTCGCATATCTCAATTGCATCAGAATCAAAAGAACCTAAAAGATTAACCTGATGTAATTTCCTTATGCGTTTTTCATTAATGTGACCAAGACGATGGTGCCATAAGAGAGTCTCATTCAAGTGAGATATTTTGAGTTGTTTGTTATTAATATTTAATACTTGTTTATCATCAACAATGTTAAGCAAATACAATCCATTCGAAATGAAAGCACTTGCATAAAATAAACCATCCTTCTCAATCCTCATTTGGGAGTTCCCAATGATAAAACTAAAACCTTCTGCATCCAAACATGATACAGAAATAATGTTTCTTAAAATTGAAGGGACATGATAAACGTTAAATAAAGTTAGACATAAACCACTAGGTAAGGAGAGTTCCAAAGTGCCCACCGCAACTGCAGAAATACTAGCACCGTTTCCAACCTTCAGCACCACCTCTCCTTTGGGGAGAGATCTCCTATCCTTTAGTGACTGCACATTTGAGATTAAGTGAGCACATGATCCGGTATCAATTACCCAATCAAGGATAGTAGTGGTTAAATTCAAACTCAACTCAATAACAAAAATACCTTTAGGACGCTTCCTTTCGATTTTGCCTTCATCCAAGTCTTTCTTGTACTTGGGGTAATTAATTTTGAAGTGTCCCTTCTCATGACAATGGAAGCATTCAGTGAGAGAGTTTGGAGAATTCTTCACTTTGCCTCCCTTGGAGGTACTATCCTTAGCACCTCCCCTTTTGCCCTTTAGATGAAAATTTCCTTTCGAGGTCTGGCCTTTAGACTTATCCTTGTTTTTGAATATCTTCTTGCTATCAGACGCCACAGCTAAGACAACATTTCCCTTTGTCTTGCCCATGTCAACCTCAGTTGTTTTGAGGGCATTGTGGAGTTCATTTATGGTCATTTGTTTTTCACGCATATGATAATGCATGATGAAATCCTTAAACGAGTAAGGCAGTGACCCCAAAATGATGTCTTCCGCAATGCCTTCAGGAATTGGAGACTTCAGTTTCTCCAACTTTTCCAAATAGCCTTGCACCTTAAGGAAGTGCACTGAGACAGACTCACCCTCCATCATCTTGCACCTTGTGAGTGTGATGGTGGTCTTATAGTGCTCTTTACGAGCACTATCGGTGAACATTTTCTCCAATTGTGCTACAATTTCCTTTGCAGGAGTATCGAGAAATTTCCTTTGCAGCTGATCGCTAATGCTGGCTAGGATCAGAGTCTGCACGACACGTTGACTGTCATTCCATCTTTTCTGTTCCTCCTTCTCAGCATCGGTTGGTTTGCCAATCTCTTTCTCTACTGGGCATTCACCCTCCAATATAGGCAAGAGATTCTCCAAACGCAACACGATGTTAAGCTTGAGGATCCAGTCAGAGTAGTTTGACCCGTCGTTAGCAAGCAGGCTTTTATCAATCATCGAACGCAGAAAATTTCCCAATGTAGACATAGCTCTAAAAAAATAAGATAAAGTTCATGTTCAGAGAAAAAAAATTTCTTTTAAGGAAAAAGAAGATGAATCAGAGAGATCCAAAAAAATGCTTTAAAATAGTGAATCAAGATCCTTTTAACCTAGTGGACTCATCCACAAGATTATCAGGCAGGTACCAATCACCAATCATAACCTTTTAAGACTCTTAAACACTTATGATTCTTGATAGTAATATACAAACAACTATTTTAAGAACATAACACTTTCCCAAAGGACCAAGCCTAGATCTTGGTGATTTGATTAAGAAAACTCAGCATGTAAGGAAACTCATGCGAGTGACATTCCAACAAAATCAACAAGAAGTGCCTCACACAACCTACTCACTTGTGGCCTAATATCAACTCGCATAAGTGCCACCATGTCTAGTGATTGAAATTACACTCATGTTCATCCAATATCACTAGTTAGATGGACACGATGAGGAGGGAAGACAATCTTAAATTTTTCTTTTCACATTCCCTAAAGAATGGAGGAAATACAAAATACCTAACTCACGACATTCTAAAAAATATTACATCCATTCCATATCAATTACATTCCAGAGATTGCAATATAAAAAGGAAAAGCCAAGGCAAGCAAAGAACCTGCTAGACGGGGCCCTAATAATGAATGAACTATGTACACAACCCAACGTGTTTCACCTAGATTACTTTAAATCCAAAAAAAATAATCTCCTCATAATCAATTCAAGGGCGGATTACCGAAACTTGAAACAAGGTTGTGACATAGCAATTCAAAACATTAGGTAAAACAAACTAGCAAAAGGGGCCACATAAACATTGGATATCAAACCTCCCTCTGATACCACTGTTGGATTTCATGTGCTATGACGGGGCGAAATTTAAAAAAAAAATTACTCCCAACAACCATACAAAACACGAGATCAGATGTCCAATGTAAACGCCCTACTAGTTAAGGAAAGGAGAAAACCTAACTCATCACATCTAACCATCACAAGGGGTTAGAAATTTACCTCTAGAGAACAAGGTCTCTAGGCGGAAGAGGGGACACGACGGAGAAAATGGTAGCGATCCCACAGCAACAATGAGGTCGATCGCCTCGCCTCATGGTTCACCTTGAACCCGAACAATAGCGAATCTCTATTCCGTTGACGGGGAAAAGAAATACAAGGCTTAGACTTCTCTTCTTCGTGCACCGATGACTCCAAGTGGCCGAACCACACTAGTCGTCGGGTAGAGAAAAAGAATGAGGAGAAAAAAAAATCCTATAACCGTTGTGGAGGAGATGTAAAACCCAAGCCTCCACACAAGCCCGAGAAAGAGACTCCGGCGAGCACCAGAAGAGGAGAGAGGCAGCCACCGGGAAGAAACGGCCCACCGGGAAGAACGCCTAGGAGCGGCGAGCTTACGACGTCGGAGAAGGCAGCGGCTCGTCCACCATCGGAGAGGGTCCAATGCGCGGCGGATCGCGGTGGGGAGCAGCCCAAGAGACGCACGCGATAACCTGTCCTTGCGGCGTCGGAGGGAGCTGCAGCGCCAAAGACGCGAGAGGGGGAATTGCACCTTGCGGCTAGGGCGTTTTTATTTCTATGTCCGGGGCTTCTCCTCCTTTTTAGGTTTATATATCACGGTTAGGATTTTTTTGTTACTGTTTTTATATATAACTATCTGATATATCTCTTATATATAACTCTTATATACATATATATATTACTTACGCATATCTCATATACATATATATATATATATATAATATATATATATACACGTATATATATTTATATGTATATCATATGTAAGTATATATATATATATATATATATATATATATATATATATATATATTTATACACAGATATTCAAAACTCCAATTTCTGTGCACCTCTACCAAAATAATTATAACGACTCGCTCCGTCATAATTTCTCCGGCTAATAGTCGCACAAAATTCTGTCTAAGCATGTCGAGTCATGACATTAAGCGCTCGCACTTACAATAGTATTTAGATTAAACATTCCACGAAATCAAATACCCCAAGTAAGCCGAACGGATACTGTTCCCGTTCATTTGGTGCGGCCTTATAGAGGAACCATGTCGTCAAGGCGATAATATAATAACTTATATTAAGGACTATAAGTGGCTTTATCACTGCATTATAGTCGCCCCAACAGCATAGTACATAGGTAACGCAATTGATGACCTGTGTCTATATCTTTGTCACATGATATCATAAATATTGTGCGAACTAGGACGTGTCAATTTCGCACTATATTTGTCATTATAGGTCTCATAAGCGATGTGTATTTATAACTACATCAGTTATATTGCATGCTATACAAACTCGTTTTACCAAGGGGCCCGACTATATCATAAACCAAACAAGTTTGGGGACAAACGATATTTCTATATATACATCCCTTACGCGTAAGTATGAACAGCGAATCATAGTATTTATCACCATCAGAAGATAGTCTTCAACTATAATCACATTGCTCACACCGACGCGCTCAATCTACATATCTCATATCTACAATACACTAGACACGTTGTAAACACTAATGACACTTAACACATTCCACTTAATGTTACAACATAAGATAGGTCAACCTCAATATGTATGAAACCACACGCATACATACTCAAGTGATTAAACGATAACTATTATCAACATTTGTAGAACTACAATGTACTTTAATACACATGACAATCCAAGGTGGTGGTCAATGTCCCTCTTTAACTACCAGGATCGTGAGCACATAAAACTAAGATCATGAGATGGAACTCAAGTTTTCTACAGCTCAAGACCAAGGGCATCTTCCCGAGCTATCATGAAACATCATCATATGATCTAGGGACAGAATGAGATAAACATTCACCAAAACATGAACTCTAATAAAATTAAAGACAACTTTCAAAACACAAATCCTTCAATTTATACATATCCTCACCCCCGGAGCCACGAGTGGTTGCAAGTTGTCTTCTTTGTGTTGATTCATCTCAAGATAAGCAGGGAGAAATGAAGTCCAACTCCGCGATCGATTTAGGAAACGAGCCTTCGACTTGTTTCTCCTAAATAACCTAGGGTAGACAATGTTACGATTCCTCGGGATTTAAGCATCCTTCTAAGACCGATCCCCTGCATTGATCGTCGATATCAACTCCCCCCTTGTATGTCGGCTTAGCTACCCCCGATTGCATCTCTCCTTCGACTAGAGAAACTATCAGAAACAATTTTGGACGCTAACCTCCTAAACTCGATAAAGGATTGACCTCACAAAGTTATCCCTTGTGTAAAGGCGTCATTGGTCTTTGAGAAGACTAAAAGACCTGCTCGTAGCGACTGTTTGTCCTGTAAGACAGAACGCGTCTCTATTGTTGCCAAAGTGGGATAACCCGCCATGCTTTTAGAAGCAGCTGGGCAACTAGTCTCCGGAAGATACAAGTTCATGGAAGGATGGATGACTCGATTGTGTGTCCTATAGGACCGCCCGAGGATCATTTCTCTTCACTTGTATCCTAGCCTTCGTAGTCAGGTGTCAAAGTTGATAGCAATCTTCATGATTGAGTTGGGAAATGAGCCTTTGACCTGGTTCTCTTAAATAGCCCAGGTCGGACGATGAGACGATGTTTCAGGATTTAAGCGTCCTTATAAGATCGAGCCCTTGCATTGACGGTCGAGATCAGCTCCCCCCTTGCATGTCGGCCTAGCTACCCCCGATCACATCTCTCCTCTGACTGGAGGAACTATCAGGAACAGGTCTGGACGCTAACCTCCCAACTTGATGGAGAGAATATCGTCGTTCTTTTAGAAGTTTCCTTCATCTTCAACGATGTTGATACATCTAACTCTTTTGCTATCTCATAAGCAGCAGGGTGAATGATTTCAACATCGATAGAAGTCCTCGAGTAGTGGAGTTATCGTAGCCTGAGTCTCTGCACGAGCTCCTCTCCTGCATATCGGCTACTAACCCCCTCGGGTGAGATTGACTCCTCGTGAGAGTGTTATCGTAGTCCATGCCCCCTATATGAGCTCCCCTCATACATGTCGACTACTTGCCTCCCAAGTCGACCTCTATTCTCCACCTCAAGTTGGGCTCGGCTCCTGCGAGGTGTCGACCTCTTCTCCACCTTCAGTTGAGTTTTCTCCTACTAGATGTCGACCTCTTCTCCACCTCCAGTTAAGCTCGGCTTCTGTGAGTTGCCGACTCTCCACCTTTATTTGAGCTTCCTCCTGCTAGGCGTCGACCTCTTCTCCACCTCCAGTTGAGCTAAGCTCCAGTGAGGTGTCGACTCTCCACCTCCAGTTGAGCTTCCTCCTGCTAGGTGTTGACTATATTCTCCACCTCTAGTTGAGCTAGGCTCCTGTGAGGTGTCAACCTTTTCTCCACCTCTAGTTGAGCTCGGATCCTGCGAGGTGTCGACTCTCTTCTCCACCACTAGTTGAGCTCGGCTCCTGCTAGGTGCCGAATATATTCTCCACCTATAGTTGAGCTAGGCTTCTGATAGGTGTCAACCTTCTCTCTACCTCCAGTTGAGCTCGACTCCTGTGAGGTGTCAACCTTTTCTCCACCTCCAGTTGAGCTCGGCTCCTGCGAGGTGTCGACTCTCTTCTCCACCACTAGTTGAGCTCGGCTCCTGCTAGGTGTTGACTATATTCTCCGCCTACAGTTAAGCTGAGCTCCTGATATGTGTCAACCTTCTCTCTACCTCCAGTTGAGCTCCACTCCTAATAAGGACCTCATACAACACATCGTCTAGCGCCATCTCTCTGAACTACGGGTTCAACATTGTTTTTCCAAGCGCATGTTGTACAACCCCGTATCCAGCGAGTGGGCTAACAGGAGCCAAACCGGCCGGCTCAGACCGCCTCAGAGCCCCAAGCGAGTTCGGCAGAGCAGGCCGAGCCCAGCGTGCCGAGTATTGGCTCGGCGATCGTCGGGCTGAGCTCGGAGTTCATAGAGCTGAGCCCGGCGGAGGTCAATTCACCGGGCGAGCAGATCCGGCCGAGTACGTGTTCGCCCAGAGCCAAGGGGTGGGCGAGTGCCAGCACGCCCGCGAGCAGGGGCTTCAGAGCCGACTCGCCCAGGCCCAAGGTGAGGAGAGCCGGGCCCGTGGCGCTGAGAGAGGCGAGCTCACTCAACGCCTTCTCCCGTGGCATTGAGTAAGGTGAGCCAGGCCTGTTGTGCTGAGAGAGGTGAGCTCACTCAACGCCTTCTCCCGTGGCATTGAGTAAGGCGAGCCAGGCCCGTGGCGTTGAGAGAGGCTGAGCTCACTCAATGCCTTCTCCCGTGGTATTGAGTGGGGCGAGCACCCTCACCGCCTTTCACCTCGGCGTGGGAGGAAGCTTTCCCGCGCCCATACTCGCCGGCCCCGCTCAATGGAAATTCTTCTCAGGGCCGGCTCGCCCTTCAGCTGTGGTGTATTTTTACCATGTTACCCCCTTCGGACTGCATATAGTCCTCGAAAACAATGAAGGTTGGATATTTGCAGACCGTCTTTTCCTATAAATAGGACCCAAGGGGTACCTCAGAAGGCACGCTTTCTTGTGCCCGGTCTTCCAGCGCTTTCTGAGGTACCTTAGCTTCAGCACTTGGCTAAGGAGGGGAAGCGCTCTAAGATCTTCAGGGTGTGTGGTGGGACCTCCGTGCTGGGGCCTTGGGTATGTCCTTGGTCCTTTTCCCTTGTCACTTGGGCTCGTGAGGAGAGAAGTAAGTGTGCAACCACCCCTTCCCCAAGGGTCGGACTCCTCAGGGACCGATTTTTCGGTTTCAACACTTTGGTGCGGTGAGCGTGGAGCGTGGTTCACACAGAAAATCTTCCGCAAGTCCGATGGCAAGAGACGAAGGGCAAGGTTCAGGCAGGGCGAGCCCGCCACCCCCTCCCCCTCCTGCGACGACGGGAATATCCGCGGAGCTCAGAGAGGAAGTGCTCGGACTCGTCAGGGTCGCACTCGGCATACGAGCCGAGAGCACGACGCCGGTGGTTCCCGTGGTCCCCGATCTGGCACTAGGCAACGACGCGCCCATCAGGCGAGCAGGGAAGGAAATCACGAGCGAGGGGGAGCGCGAGCCGAGGTGGCGAGTCCTCTTCCCGGGCTCGGCAGGCGAGTACTAGTTCTGCGAGACGGTGGGGAGGGAGTTACCAACTCGCCCGGCTGAGGGAGGAAGCCCCTTCAGCGAGTTTGTTTCTTCTGCCCCAGTTCCAGAGGGGTTCCGAGAGCCGGAGATGTCCTACTATTCAGAGAAGGGAGATCCGGTCCAGCATGTCCAGTGGTTTGAAGGCGTGGTCTCAATCCGGCAGATGTCGGATGGCTTCAAGTGCAGGATCTTCATCATCACCCTCAGGGAGAAAGCGAGAGAGTGGTTTCATCAACTCCCGACCGGCTCCATCTACTGCTTTGAGGACCTGCGCAGAGGGTTCATGTTGAGATTCACCACCTCGAAGAAAAGGAAGAGGGAGGCCGAGTCCTTATTCCGTATCAAACAAAGAGTAGGGGAGACCCTGGGAAGTTACCTGGACAGGTTTCGGGAGGAACTGTCCCAGGTACAAGAGATGCTAGGGCATACCATGATGGTGGCCTTCACCCTGGGTCTCCGGCCCGGGTTCTTCGCTATGGAGTTGAAGAGGATGCCTCCAGTGTCTTTTGAGGCGCTCCTGGAGAGGGCGGCAAGGGAGGCCGACATGGAAGCAACACACCCAGAGTTTGCTCGAAGGTTGGCTAGGTGGGCCGTAGAGGAGGAGAAGCCAAGGGGTGGCCGAGCCCAGGAGGAGAGAAGGGTCGAGCCTCGGCAGAGAGAGCAGCAGCCGCAGCAGCCCAGGTGGGGGCGTCAGGAACCAAACAACCGATTGGGTTGGAGGCCGGAGTGGCAGGATCAAGGGTCACGAAGGGGTTATCAGGGAGGAGATAACCGCCAAGGTGGGCGCGGCCAGTTCTACCCCCAGGGGGAGGCAGGGTCAGAGACCCCCCCCCCCTTCCCGATCAGGAGGAGGACATCGTTATCGCCCTAGGGGGGGAGAAGGAGAGGACAGCCAAGGAGGAGGAGGGAGGTCAGGATAGACCTGCCCTACTATGAAAACCACCAAGAGGAGGGGAACACGACGATCACGTGCCCGGAGTTCCTCGAGATACGGGGAAACAGGGAACAGCAGTAGCAGCATAACCGCCAGGAAGTGCGGATTGAGGAAGTCCGGCCCCAGGCGGAGGGGGATCGTTGCGAAGACCGGGCCGATGTGGGGACCCGAGGAGGGATCAGAATGATCCATGGGGGGGGGGGGTCGAAGCTTCCCGGAAAGCAAGCCTCAACACCATGTACCGAAGGAGCATCAGCTCCACATCCCAGACCCAACCCCCAGAGGAGAGGATCACCTTCTCAAGGGAGAACATGCCGGGTCATGAGGACCCCTTCTGCGATGCGCTAGTCATCCAGACAGCCATCGAGAATTTCACAGTCTCCCGGATCCTCATTGACAATGGGAGCTCCGTCAACATCATCTTCAAGAAGCCTTTCGACGCCATGCAGGTAGAAGCCAAGAGGGTGCTGACCTCCGATGGGTCTCTCTTCGGTTTTTCGAGGGAGAGGAAAGAAGTAGAGGGGGAGTGGGACTCCATGTCAGCTTAGGGGGGCAATCTAGGAACTGCCGGTTCATCATAGTGGAGGCCCCCAGCAGCTACAATGCCATTTTTGGACGGCCCCTCATCAGTGCGTTCCGCTGCGTCCCCTCCTCCTTCCATCAATGCCTTAAGTTCAATGCAGAGGGGATCCAGGTCCGAGTCTGCGGCGACCCCAAGGCAGCTCGGGAATGCTACGTAACAGCAGTGAACTCCATTTCTTGGCAGGAGGAGGCCGAAGAAATGGGGAGAAGGATGGAAGAGGTGGAAGGGTAGGATGCCGGAGAAGAAAACAGGGAGGAAGGAAGGATGGAGGGGGAAGTCTGCGAGGAGGTACTCCCTGAGGATTCAGTCGAGACGATGACCATAGAAGGAGGGGAGGTCCTTACTCCAAGAAGGGAGGATATTGCAGAGTGGGAGTAGCAGTCCCGGTTGGAGGCCGCCGAGGAAGTGGTAGAGATGGAGGTTCTCACCCAGGATGGCAGGGTGGAGAAGGTCCGCATCAGCGGAGGGTTGACCCCGGAGGATCAAGGCAGGATGCTGGAGTGCATCAAGAAGAATGTGGACGTCTTCGCTTGGAGCGCGGCCGAGATGCCTGGGATCGATGCTGACGTCGTCTGCCACCGTCTCAACCTAGACCCGGAGGCTCGCCCCATCCAGCAGAAGAGGAGGTCCATCACGGACAAGCTGGCCGAACCAATCAGGGAGGAAGTCGCCAAGCTCCTCAAGGCCGGTTTCATTTCCGAAATTCAATACCCCGGCTGGGTCTCAAATGTTGTAATGGTAAAAAAAAGGGACGGCCGGTGGAGGATATGTGTAGACTTTTCACTTCTTAATAAATCATGCCCAAAAGATTATTACCCCTTGCCTAGAATCGACGCACTGGTAGATTCAGCCGTTGGTTTTTCTGTAATGAGTTTTTTAGATGCCTTTTCAGGTTATCATCAGATCAGGATGCACCCTCCTGACATAAAGAATGCCTCATTCATCACAGGAGATGGATGCTACTGCTACAAGATTATGCCTTTTGGGTTGAAGAATGTAGGGGAAACATACAAGAAGATGATGGACCGTGTATTCTGGGGACAGAAGGGGAGGAACCTGGAAGTATACGTGGATGACCTGATGATAAAAAGTCAGGAGGTCGGCTCCCACCTCCGGGATTTGGAGGAGACCTTCGCCACCTTGCGCAAGTTCAAGATGAGGCTGAATCCCTTGAAGTGCATCTTCGGGGCGAGCATGGGCAAATTTCTGGGCCACCTCCCCACCCCCGCTGGAGTCGAACCCAACCCCGACAAGGTCCAGGCGATTATGGAATTGGAGTCGCCTCGGGATGCAAAGGAGGTACATCGACTGACGGGGAAGCTAGCAGGGCTGAGCAGGTTCCTCTCCCAGGCTTGGGAAAAGTGCTCTCCCTTCTTCAAGACCTTGAGAGGTGGTCGGAAGTTCGAATGGACCTCGGAATGCGAGGAGGCATTCTATGCCTTGAAAAGGCAGTTGACTCAAGCCCCCTTGCTCTAGGGGCCGAAGGAGGGGGAGGACTTGTTCTTGTATTTGGGGGTCGGGGCGGAGACCGTGAGTTCTGTCTTAGTTCGGGAAGAGGGGAGGAAACAACTGCCTATCTATTACATGAGTAGGGTTCTGAGGAAGGCGGAACTCCGCTATCCCATCTTAGAGAAGTTGGCCTTCGCTCTAATCATCTCGGCCCGGAGACTCAGGCCCTACTTCCAGGCACACTCCATCCAGGTGGTGATCGACCACCCCCTCCACAACATCTTCGAGGGGGTGGAGCACTCAAGAAGACTCGCCAAGTGGTCGGTAGAATTGAGCGAGTTCGACATCTCCTTTGTCCCTCGACTCGCGATCAAGACATAAGCGATGGCTGATTTCCTGGCTGACTATGTGGTCGAGGTAGCAGAGGACAAACTCACTTACCCCGTCCCTTGGAAGGTGATGGTGGATGGGGCTTCAGGGAAACACTCCTTAGGGGTTGGGGTCGTCTTGGAGAGCCCCAAAGGGACTCGGATTGAGCAGACAGTGGTAATACATTTTTCCATAACCAACAATCAGGCTGAGTACGAGGCGGTGATCGCAGGGCTGCACCTGGCCAGGGAATTGGGAGTGCATGACGTGAAGTTCCTCACTGACTCCATGGTAGTAGCCTCCTAGGTCAACGGGGAATTCGAAGCAAGGGAGCCTACCCTATAACGGTATCTGGCCAAGGTCAAGGGAATCATTGGGGGTTTCCAAACCTTCTCCATTCAACATGTGCCACGGAAGGAAAATGAACAGGTCGACCATCTTGCCAAGCATGGCCCTCGGGTGGGGGGCACTATCACGGACCTTTTTCACCCATCCTTGGAGGAAGGAGAGTTGATGGAGATAGATCAGCGATCCACATGGATGGACCCCTTCACCACCTATTTGTCCACTGGAGAGTAACCAGAAGGGATGGATAGAAAGAAGCTCAAGTACAAGTCAACATATTACCTCTTGCGCGACGGGCAACTCTACCGCAAAACCCTTTCGGGATTACTGGCTCGTTGTGTGGCGGAGGGGGAGGTGTCGAGGATTTTGGAAGAGGTCCACTCTGGGGAATGTGGGATTCACTCGGAAGGTCGGACCCTGGAGGGGAGAATTATCAGGCAGGGCTACTTCTGGCCTACCTTGGGGCATGATGCCTTAGAATTTGTCAAAAAATGCCATAAGTGCAAACTGTTCGCCCCCCTCCAACTACAACCGGCTCAGCGACTCAGGAGTGTCACGACCCCCTGGTCTTTTGCAATTTGGGGAATGGATCTGGTAGGGCCCTTACCCCAGGAAAGCGAGCAAAGAAGATTCTTGTTGGTAATGATTGATTATTTCTCCAAGTGGATGGAGGTGAAGGCGTTGGCCAAGGTGACCTCGCAGATCATCCGAAATTTTGTATGGGGGGAAATCATCTGTAGGCATGGGTTGCCCCAAGCCATCGTCACCGAAAACGGACCGCAGTTCGCCAACAACGAATTCATCAAATTCTGTGGAGAGCTCGGGATTGACCTTAGGTTCGCCTCTGTCCATCACCCAAGGAGCAACAGACAGGTGGAGGCGACCAACAAGGTTATTGTGAACCTCCTGAAAAAGAAGGTTGAAAATTTGAAAGGGAGTTGGGTGGAGCAACTCCCCTCCATTCTTTGGGCCCTGAGGACTACTCCCAATACCACCACGGGAGAGATGCCCTTTAAACTATCTCATGGAAGCGAGGCGGTACTCCCAGGGTCGCTTAGGCGGAAGCTGGAAGAGAGGAGTGGAGAGTTGAAAATGAGGGAGAACAGCGGCTCTCCTTAGACCTGATAGAGGAACTGTGCGACCTCTCAGCGGTTCGGAAGGAGGAATTCAAGCGGAGAATGACTAAGTATTTTGACAAACATGTTCGGGTCAAACAGTTTGTGGAAGGCGACCTTGTCCTAAAGAAGGTAGATGCGGCGGGAAGATCGGCTGCCGTGGGCAAGCTCCATCCAAACTGGGAGGGGCCCTACATCGTAAAAGAAGCACTAAGGTCGGGAGGATACCGCCTCCAAAATATGGAGGGCGAGAACTTGATCCACACCTGGAGCAGCGATGACCTGAAACGCTTCTATCCCTGAATATTTGTACGTGCCTCAGCTTTTTCAATAAAATTTATATCATTCATTTGAGCCCTTTTTGCATGACGATCGTAACGGTGACATGAGATGTTGCGGAACTTTCATAGCATAATATCATAAACCCTCAAGAAATGTTCTAAGTCTTCTCGCTCTGGGATTAGGTCTCGATTCTCCCGCTGTCAGGCTCCCTCCAAGCTGGCAGGGTAGGGGTCTCGATGGACGTCGTTATGACCCTGGGGATGAGCCCGGAGGATGTTCAACACCTGCCCTCAGGCTCCCATCTAGCTGACTAGCCAGGTTGTAGCACCTGGGAGAGGCAAATGTTCTAAGTCTTCTCGCTCTGGGGTTAGGTCTCGATTCTCCCGCTGTCAGGCTCCCTCCAAGCTGGCAGGGCAGGGGTCTCGATGGACGTCGTTATGACCCTGGGGCTAAGACCAGAGGATGTTCAACACCCGCCCTCAGGCTCCCATCTAGCTGACTGGCCTGGTGGTAGCACCCAGGAGAGGCAAATGTTCTAAGTCTTCTCGCTCTGGGGTTAGGTCTCGATTCTCCCGCTGTCAGGCTCCCTCCAAGCTGGCAGGGCAGGGGTCTCGATGGACATCATTATGACCCTGGGGCTGAGCCTGGAGAATGTTCAACACCCTCTCTCAAGCTCCCACCTAGCTGACTGGCCTGGTTGTAGCACCCGGGAGAGGCAAGTGTTCTAAGTCTTCTCGCTCTGGGGTTAGTACTCGATTCTCCCGCTATCAGGCTCCCTCCAAGCTTACAGGGCAGGGGTCTCGATGGACGTCGTTATGACCCTGGGGCTGAGCCCGGAGGATGTTCAACACCCGCCCTCATTCTCCCATCTAGCTGACTGGCCTGGTGGTAGCACCCGGGAGAGGCAAATGTTCTAAGTCTTCTCGCTCTGGGGTTAGGTCTCAATTCTCCCGCTGTCAGGCTCCCTCCAAGCTAGCAGGGCAGGGGTCTCGATGGACGTCGTTATGACCCTGGGGCTGAGCCCGGAGGATGTTCAACACCCACCATCAGGCTCCCACTTAGCTGACTGGCCTGGTGGTAGCACCCGGGAGAGGCAAATGTTCTAAGTCTTCTCGCTCTGGGATTAGGTCTCAATTCTCCCGCTGTCAGGCTCCCTCCAAGCTGGCAGGGCAGGGGTCTCGATGGACGTCATTATGACCCTGGGGCTGAGCCCAGAGGATGTTCAACACCCGCCCTCAGGCTCCCATCTAGCTGACTAGCTTGGTGGTAGCACCCGGGATAGGCAAATGTTCTAAGTCTTCTCACTCTGGAGTTAGGTCTCGATTCTCCCGCTGTCAGGCTCCCTCCAAGCTATCAGGGAAGGGGTCTCGATGGACATTGTTATGAACCTAGGGCTAAGCCCGGAGGATGTTCAACACCCGCCCTCAGGCTCCCATTTAGCTGACTGGCCAGGTGGTAGCACTCGGGAGAGGCAAATATTCTAAGTATTTTCGCTCTGGAGTTAGGTCTCGATTCTCCCGTTATCAGGCTCCCTCCAAGCTGGCCGGGGCAGGGGTCACGATGGACGTTGTTACGACCCGGGAGGTGGACCTGAAAGTTGACACATGGAAAGCATGTACAAGCAAACCCACCAGTCAGAAAGGCGAGCTCAAGGGGCCCTGTCCCCCTTGGTTTTCTGATAAGGGGATTTTTGATTCCACCTCAGGTTGAGGGAAGAGTGCACCTCCCAGGCGAGCCCGTTCTCGCAAAGACCTGCTCGGCAAAGGGTACTTCTCGGTATGATAGGCGGGCGCCGGCGGCGGCCTGACCCCAGACGCATTGTGGATCTTCGACAAAAGAGGGCGAGGAGAGGCTCGCAGGTAAGTGGAGTGTTCGCGAGTCTGGCCGCTGTCGACGCTCAGGGCCCCTCAGCGAGTGCGAATCCTAACTCGCGTGCATTCTAGCGCTGAAGGCAAAAAGAAGATAGAGAATTTTTTATCATTATAATTTCAAAAGGGGGGAGCTCGCCTCGACGAGATTACAAAAAGTGGGGGTGGGGAGATTACAAGAAGAGTGCAAGAAGTGGGGAGGGAGATCCGGTCAGCTCTCGCCCTCCTCCCACGAAGGATGGTCCTCCTCCTCGCCTCCGAGCAGCGACTCCTTGTCCTTCGCCTCATCGAAAAGGGAGCCAAAGCTCTCCTCTTTTCCGCTAGGCGGTGACGGCGGGAATAGACTCGGCAGAAGGTCTCGGACCGCCACTTCCTCGCAGCCCTCGCCCAGGATCCCCAATCCCCTCATGGCACCTAGGAGGCATTCGGCAGACTCAATCGAGTTGACTCGCAGTCGCTCCATGACCTCCCCCTTGCCGAAAACCCGAGGCCACTTATAGGGAAAGGGGGCTCAGCGCCATCCGGGGGGAAAAGGGCTTCCGTCAGCCGACGGACCTCGCCTTGAAGACCACGGTTCTGCTCCTTTAGCACCTCCACCTCAGCCGCCGACTGAGCAGCAAGGGCTCCCTGCTCGATAACATGGGCCTCCTGCTCGCACAAACTGGCCTCCTGATCCGCGAGGCGGACCCGCAGCTGGGCGACCTCTCCCTCCAACTCGCTAGCACGGGCCTGTAGCACCCAGGCTGACTCGGCATCCTGAAAGGCAAAGAGGTCAGATTCTCGGTGAAATATATTTCCAAGTTAAAATGAGAGTGGGTTGGTTCTTACCAGCCCGCCCGAGGCCTCGTCGAGTAAGCGTTCGACAATGCCGAACCGCCGCTCCGCGTTGGCAGCTTTCTCCGTCGCCAGGTCGCGCTCCTGCTCGGCATTTAGCAGAAGTTGGCTGAGCTGAAAGCCACGGCAAACCATCATGTGGTGGAGTTCGAAGGCCCTAAGATGGGCCTGCAGACCCTCGTGGCCTATCTGCCGAGGAGTCATGTTTTTGTAGGCCTTGGCGCCCTCCCGGCCGTATAGGCCGAAACCAAGGGCGAACGCGTGGCCCATAGGAGGCCGACGAGCTCCCCAGGAGGGGCGTGAGTAGAGACGGAGACACGGTGGGCCCCCTCATCCCAGATCAGCATCGGCTCGCCGGCCGCGTCCTTTCTTCTCCCCCCTTGCCGAAGTGGGGGTGGTCCTTTGGAACTCCCGGATTGCAGGGAGCAAACTCCTCCACGAAAGAAGGGGAGGAGGACCCACGCTTCTTCCCGCGAGGGGATGACGCCTCCTTCAGTGGGCTCATCGGGGCTTCGTCGAAAAAAACCTCCGGCGAGCTCATAAACCTGACGGGCGACAAGGGTTGCTGTGGCCGGCCTCGCGAGATCACCCTCGTCTTTTTAGGGGCCGAGGGGCGGTGGAGCGAGCTCGGCCCTCCAAGCTCAAGCCGCCTCTTGTTGGAAGGCTTGCCTCTAACCTTCTCTTCTCGGCACGCCTCGGCCGCAGCCCGAGCTCGCTCGAGCGGGTCCGAAAACACTCCCGGGTCGGCAAAGAGAGGGTTCACCGGGATCAGTTGCTCCCCTGTAAAAAAGACTTAGCCAGAAAATAAGGTTTTGACCGATCAAGCCGAGTGGCGAGCAGAAGGTGGGCGAGACAAACCATCGCCAGGAAGGACATGCGGCAGGGACTCGAGGCCGCGGCGAAGGAAGGCGACTTCAAAGTCCTTGTACAGGAAGAACTTATGAAGCTCGACGTCATTGCCGGACACGGATGGTGGGAGGTACACCTCCTCGCTTTTCTGCAGGGGCGAGAAGGGAATGTTGCCAAGGTCGCCCCGAATGAAGACGATCTTCGACATCCAATTGTGGTTCTTGTTGGCGACCTCGCGGATCTTTATGGACGTACCGCCGAAGAAGGCGACCCCATCGACGTTGTCCTTGTAAGAAAAGAGTTTGCGGAAGACGTTGAGGTTGAACTCGATCCGCTCTCGGCAGAGGTAGCAGGCAAATCCCACTACCATGGCGATGGCGTTGGGGTTGAGCTGCACGGGCACGACGCCGTAATACTTAAGGAGACCTCAGGCCAGAGCGGCAGGCGCAACCCAACCTCAAAGTGCGAGATGGGGAAGGCGAGCTCATCCTCGCAGAAGGAGTTTATGGCCTCATGACCCGCCGGGAGGCGGGCCACGAAGCCGGCAGGAACATAGTCCGCCACGAACTCGGCGAGCTCGTCCGCCGTGGTATTGCCCTCGAAGAAGCAATGGTCGGCGAAGTTCTGGGCGCACTTGGCGCGGCCATCAGAATCAGGGTTTCCTTTTCCCATGCTCGCCGAAGGAAGGGGAAAACGCGAGCAGAAGGCGAGGAAAGCAAGGAGGGGAGAGATAAGAAGGCAATAAAGGCGTAGCCGGGGGTAGGTGGGGATCCCTATTTATAGAAAAAGGGGAGGAGAACCAGAGCCGACTGACCAGCCCGGCTCGCATACTCCGTCTCGCCGCTCTCCGCTCGCCGACCTCGGCGAGCCCGGATGAGGAATTCGAAAAGGCACGCACCGCTCAAAAGAAATAAAATACGCTAGCATAACGAAAACTTATACAACTTATTAGCATAGAGAGAACAAATTGTCCAGAACAATAAAATTTAAAAAGTACACGCATGGACCAAGCGACAGCAGGGGCGAGTGCCGGTCGGCTCGCAAGGGAGCCGTCCTCAATTACCCCGTTCTCGCCGGCCCGATGTCACCAGCCGCTGCACGAAGAGTTGCCGAAGCTGCCCCAGGTTCCTGTTCGCCGCTCGCAAGTTCTCATCAATCTCGTCAAAGAGTATGGAGGAAGACGTCGCCACATACGCCGAGCTGACCCTCGCCTCGCCAACAATATGCGTGCACTTCTCCTGCATCCTGGAATTGTCTTTCTTCAGCTCGTGGAGCTCGTGCGCTAATTTTTTGAGGACCAGTTGGCTTCGCCTCGACCGTTCGGGGCTATCCATCTCTGAATCCAGGAAAGCGTCTAAAGCGCGCGGCGAGGGAAGGGGCGAGAAGCCAGCCCGTTCGGCTGAATCATCAGGCCCAGATCATCTAGGAAGGCCTGCACGAGAAATTCAGGATGGCGAGTGGGGGAAACGAGCACCAATGGAAATCAGATGCAATGTGAGGGGATCAGAAACATACCTTCAGAATTTCGGGGGGAATAAACAACGAATGTGTGCTCGGCGTCCTCCCCAGTAGCCGCGGGGGGAGGAGAGGGTTGTCGTGAAGGGGTGCGAGCCGGCGACCCCAGTTTCCGTGAGTCCAGCTCCATGGTCGCGGCGGCAAGGAGCGGGTCCTGCGGATGTTGGTCAGAGGATGGCTCAGGCATCTTGGAAGGGAGATTCTCGACCTTCGGCGTGGAGACCTCGCCGCCAGGGTCTTGTTCGGTGGTGAGGTCCACAAAGTATTTACCGAGGGTAGCCAGAGCAGGACGGCTGGAGGAGTCGGAGCCATTGACCAGAGTGTTTTTCAAGTCAGCGAAGATGCGCTCGACCTCGGGAGGAAAGGGCCTCGCCCTCTTGACCGAGACGAATTCAGTGAAGCGGCGAGCCGGGGCGTTCAGATCCATTAAGGCCGTCGCGCGAAGGGCGGTCTCCTCGCGAGATTTCGCGAGTCGCTCCATGACCTCTTTGGGGAGTGGCATCTCGGCAAGGTTTAGTAAAGGGAAGGGCGGAGGTCAGCCGGGTATGCTGGGTATGTATATATAGCCGTCGGTGGGACCTACCAAGAGATTCCTTTTGGCTCCTGTCGCACTCACAGGATCCTAGGGGGTTGGATGTTTCTTTCCAAGTTTGTGCCAACCTCACAAAGAGCGGGGATTGTGTACAACCCCGTATCCAGCGAGTGGGCTAACAGGAGCCAAACCGGCCGACTCAGACCGCCTCAGAGCCCCAGGCGAGTTCGACAGAGCATGCCGAGCCCAGCGTGCCGAGTATGGGCTCGACGATCGTCGGGCTGAGCTCGGAGTTCATAGAGCTGAGCCCGGCGGAGGTCAATTCGCTGGGCGAGCAGATCCGGCCGAGTACGTGTTCACCCAGAGCCAAGGGGTGGGCGAGTGTCAGCACGCCCGCGAGCAGGGGCTTCAGAGTCGACTCGCTCAGGGCCAAGGCGAGGCGAGCCGGGCCCGTGGCGCTGAGAGAGGCGAGCTCACTCAACGCCTTCTCCCGTGGCATTGAGTAAGGTGAGCGAGGCCTGTAGCGCTGAGAGAGGCGAGCTCACTCAACGCCTTCTCCCGTGGCGTTGAGTAAGGCGAGCCAGGCCCGTGGCGTTGAGAGAGGCGAGCTCACTCAACGCCTTCTCCCGTGTCGTTGAGTGGGGCGAGCACCCTCACCGCCTTTCACCTCGGCATGGGAGGAAGCTTTCCCGCGCCCGTACTCGCCGCCACCGCTCAATGGACATTCTTCTCAGGGCCGGCTCGCCCTTCAGCTGTGGTGTATTTTTACCATGTTACCCCCTTCGGACTGCCTATAGTCCTCGAAAACAGTGAAGGTTGGATATTTGCAGACCGTCTTTTCCTATAAATAGGACCCAATGGGTACCTCAGAAGGCACGCTTTCTTGTGCCCGGTCTTCCAGCGCTTTCTGAGGTACCTTAGCTTCAGCACTTGGCTAAGGAGGGGAAGCGCTCTAAGATCTTCCGGGTGTGTGGTGGGACCTCCGTGCTGGGGCCTTGGGTCTGTCCCTGGTCCTTTTCCCTTGTCACTTGGGCTCGTGAGGAGAGAAGTAAGTGTGCGATCACCCCTTCCCCAAGGGTCGGACTCCTCAGGGACCGATTTTTCGATTTCAACACATGCCGAGCTCGAAAAAAGCGGGGATTGTTTATAACCCGTAATTCGTCAAGATCAGAAGTACCCAAGCAGACAGCTATTCGCAGACCATTGAGCGAGCTGTGGCGAGCAGGGGAGAGCCGAGGCGAGCTGTGACAAGCAGATGCGAGATGAGGCGAGTTTGGGCGAGTACCTCATTGGTAGAGGCTAATTACTCGCATATACCCCCTGGATTTCTCTATAAATAACCCTCAATGGGTACTAGAAATGACATCTTTGGAAGTGGTTGAGGTCCCCCCAAGTGGATACTCGCCCAGTCCATGTCTGTCTAGTACCTCGCCCAGCCTTTTGGTTGCGGTGGAGAAGTTTCTCCCAAACTTCCCGGTACGTGGTGTGACCTCCCTGCTAGAGCACTTGAGGTATGCTTATAGATAGTTTCCTCTCTCGCGCGCTAGCCACTTGATCTATGACGTCGGGCCGTAGAATCAGTAACCTTAGGCTGCCTTGATCCAATTTTTGGAGTGGGGAATTTTCTCGGCTTCAACAATATCAGTCGGCCAACTAGCCTATCTGAACGTGTAACGTTGATAACAAAATCCAAAATTCTCACTACTTTCTGACCCACACTCAATTAATGTTTCTCTTCTTGAGAATACTTGATCCATTGCAAAGAGGGAATCCAATTCCACTTCAATTAATTTTGGAGTCTCTTAATAAGTGGCGATTTCAAAAGAAATATTCATATTATTATCCTTCATACTGTAGGAAAACACATTCATTCACTCAAATATGCAAACACAATGATCTTGGAAATTATTGTTGAAATAACAAACATTCAACATCATGAAAGAAAACATTGAACTATTTAACAATAAAAATGAAGAATAAAAAATTAATTAAAAGAAATAATACCTTAGGGTTGAGAATTAACTCAACACAATGTTCTTCAACAAGGAGGAGGAATCGACCGACTATGCAGCATACCCTAGGAAGATCAATGGAGGAGGAAAACCATTAGTAAAATGAGCTAATAAGAAACCCTAGGTCGCACCAAACGAAACCTTAGAATCACTTACTTGACGGCTGAAAATTCAGCGAGAAGGCGGGCAAAAGAGGAGCATCGTCGGGAGGAGCAACGCTGAGTTGCAGTGGTCTTGGCACACGTCGGCGGCGAGAGGAGCGACGTCTGGAGGAGCGTCACCGAGAGGAGGAGGGGCGTCGTGGTTCAGGAAGTAGTCGAAAGGGAGTCGTAGGATCAGGGTGCGTGTGAATTAGGTGATTGAGTGCGAGCAGAGTTTTTAGAGAGGAAATTTTAAGTACTAAAAATACATAAATGCGGTGCGACTAGTCATTTATGCGGTATCATTAACAATTCCCTTAATTTTGTAGCTAGGGACTTTTTTAGCCCTTAAATTACACTCAAAATGAAGCCAAATATCGGGCAAAAAAGATAAAAATAACACAACTTAAAAGTTAAGATCAAATTCACATCTTATTATTTATAATCACTAAAATGTTTTTTGTCCTTCTAAGTTAATGGAGTGTTTTGTATTTATTTTTAGCATGGTCATTGCAAACAATGAGAAATTTTGATGCACTATTTATATTGATTTTCAAGTAAGCAGAGCTTTGACATTGCTTTATATATTTATATAAAGGCAAAACAGTCAAATTAGTCACTTAATCTTAGGTATAATTTAAAATCGGTCATTTAAGCTTTATTTGATCCAAATGAAATTCTTAGTTTTCACCTAATCTCAAATAAGTTTTTTTTTTGTCATTTTTGTAAAGTTATTAATGGTGAATTGAATTCACCCTCATGTCTCCTTCCTACTTCAACTATCTTCACTCGAGTAAATTCTTCATTTGGGTTATCAAGTTCAGTGGCGGATCCAGAGGGGGGCAAGGGAGGGGTTCGGGCCCTTCCAAGGATTTTGAAGTTTATGTAGGTTTATTTTTTATTAATTATAAAATATAAGTTATATATGTATATAATATAAGTGATGAAATTTATAAATTATAAAATATAAGTTATGTATATAATATAAATATATATGTATATACAGTTAATAACTCCTGTGAACTTATTTTCAGATCCAATTTCTCTCTCCTAGACAGAAAGAGATCGTCTCTCTCGCTTCTCTCGTCTGAGTCGTCTCCTTCTCCCCTTTCCGCTAGGGCTCGCTGAGAGCCTCTTTGGAAGAGCTCTTCCCTGACAGTAGCCGCCGGTTGACAAACTAATTCGGCTAATTTTGACATTTTCGGTCTCAACAGCGAGTACAGAACGATCATTTTCTGCTATGAAGCTTATTAAAACAAGACTGCGCAACAAAATAGAGGATGAATTTCTGGCAAATTGTATGACTCTCTACATAGAACGAGAAATAACAGAGAAGATCGAGAAAGATGTGATCATTGATGAATTCTATGATTTGAAAAACGGCGTGCACAACTAAAATAAGGTAACATACATATTGTAATTTTTCTTTTATTGTTAATACTAAAATTTAAAATTAGAAAATTTTTTGTTTATTATATTTTGATTCACAATTTTTTTGGACCCCCCTACTTCGAATCCTGGATCCGCCCCTGATCATGTTAGGTATTTCGATATCTCAATTAATGCCTTAGGCTTTGTTTGGCGCTGCGTTTGGAGGCTCCGTTTGCGGCAAACGCCGCCGCACGGCGGGTAACCAAATGCCCGCCGGCGGCGTTTGCCGCGTTTCCTCCCGCCGCACCATGGAAGACACTCCATTTTCTTCCGTTTCGATCGGCGGCCTCCCCTCTCCAATTCGATCAACGACATGATCTCCTCCTGCCCAGTCTCCTCCCGCCGCGCCAAACAAAGCATCAATTAGGCATTCATAGAAGGAATGGCGACCCCAAGGAAATGAAACAAGGTAAATTAATTAAAGGGTCCTCCAAATTTAGCTAAATGTTCATAGGGGTTGTTTGTGTTAATGCACCTATCTAGATAACAATATTATTCTTATTTCAATGTTTTCATGTTATGCTCCTATGCCTGATTGTTTCATTTTGAAGGCGCATTAGGGTTTAAAACATACAAAAATGAGAACAACAACATCATTGTGTGTGACTTCTACCGATTGTGCCATGAAACTACGAAGATGCAATGCCTCATAAGCGATTCAGAATAGTGACAAATCCAAAAATATTGTATTGTCGCATAAGCGATTCAGCAACATCACGTGTATGTTTCGTCAATGCCTAGTCATCTAAATCGTTGAATAGTAAACAATGTTAGATTAAGGACTAATTTAAAATGGAGTATAAAGTTAAGGGTTAGAGTCATTTGAATAAAATAAAATTTAAAGGTTCTATTTGAAACTAGACATAATTAAGGGACCAATTTTGATATTGTGCCTTGCATAAAACCTACATATTTATATATATTAATTCGTTCGCCATCACACATGCTCTCTTTTAGGCTCTGTTTGGGAGGACTTATTTTCAGCGGTCAAGCGATTACGACCGCATGAATCTGACCTTAATTATGGACCGGTTCATGCGGTTGTAACCGCTTGACCGGTGAAAATAAGTCCTCCCAAACGGATCTTTAATGGTGTGACAATCTTGGGCGATGACATTATTTCTCGCCGCATGAGTGTTATATTTTCAAATGCTTGATTTGTAATGCCCGATAAATAAATGTAGTGTGAAGAGTAGATTGTTGATAATCCTCTTATATTCCTCTTAATCCCCCAACCATATTTTTCACTATATTAAATAACCGCATAATCTATAGAAATAGGTTTGTTGCAGGTCACCTGGTTTTTTCCCGATCTGGAGAATTGGACCGCCTTAGTTTGGAATTGGATCGGGCGCGCAAACAGTTAAAGAGAAACGGCAGCAAATGACAATAGACTTTTTTTGACGTGGAAATCCCGAAAAGTGTGAAAAACCACGTGATCGGATTTGTGTCGGGCCAAAATCCACTATATTATTGGAGTTTACAAGAGTTCGGGATGATTTCTCGGATGGTGACAAACCACTTCTTCATTACAAGCACAAAGTATGAAAAATGATGAAAAATAAATTAAGTCTTCGGAGCCTCGATGGAAGCGCTCCGGCTAGGAAAATTGTCAAGTCCACGAAACCTTGATGGAAGCGTTCCGGCTGGGAAAAATCTTTAAGTACACAGAGCATCGATGGAAAGCGCTCTTATTGCAGCAGAGCCTTAGTGGGAGCGCTCCCGCGGAAAAGATCGTCGTGTCTTGGAAGCCCGATGAAGCCTTTGCACAAGTAGGGGAGCAGAGCGAATTCCTGAGTGGAGGATCGATCCAAGTTCACGGCCTTGTTGGAAAATCTCACAGCTCTTTCTAACCTCTGGAGTTGTTTGTCTTCAAATGAGAGCATGAAGGGCCTTTTATAGTTTTCTGGAGGGATACTCCGGTAATTGCGCCGGGGCGGAAATTGTGCTAACGAATGACGTCGCTCCGTTTCAATCACCTGAATCACCAAATTTAGAAAAATTACGAATTACCCCCTGGGGATCCTGGCAGGCCGGGCAAGGTGCACAACGGCGGCAGGGGGCAGCGGCGGCCGGCGGCGCGCTCGGCGTGGGCGCCGGCACACGCGCGGGCCAAGGAGAGCGAGCGCTCGCGCACTGCACTTGTGCGTCTACATTTGACTGCGCCCCTTCCTTCAGAGTGGTGTTTCCTGCGCAACTGCTTGGGTCCTCGACTCTCGGCATCACTCGAAAATTTAGAGAGAAGACCCATCAAGGTTGATAGACCCATACCCATTTATAAAGATTATATGGTTAAATTATTGAGTAGGGTGGAAAAGATTAATGTGTTATTAACAATATATGGTACAAAATATAAAAGGGGGTTATAAACATATTTAAATATGTACATTATATGTATGAGTGCACAATCAATGAAGTTCACTTGTTTAATTGCATATGAAAAAACAAATTCAATGTTTAAGCATGAAATATTATAAAGAGATTGTCTTTTCCAGTAAAACCATTGTTGTCAACTAGGGCCGGATTCACATCGTGGCGAGTGTGGATGGCCGCTCACACTTAATTTTTTAAAAAAATTTAATAGTATTAGTCACGGTTTAAAAATCATGACTAATAGTTTGTTCTTTAAAAAATTAATAGTATTAGCCATGATTTAAGTCATGACTAATACACTATTACTTAAAAAAAAAATTAACAGATCCTACTCTTAAAAAAATAATAGCATTAGTCAAGGTTTAAAGCGTGGATAATATTTTATTTTTTAAATAAATTTTATAGTAATAATCATGGTTTAAAAGTTGGCTAATAATTTATTCTTTTTTTTAAAAATAGTATATGCCAAAATTTAAAACGTGAACACTCATTTCACATCATTCTCAAAGCCCGACAGGCGACACGGACAGCAGGACAAACGACATTTTTTCCACTTTCTTAGTTCTTGTTATTTATGATTTTTGCAATTAGTTTTTATTTTTGCAACACGTTAAAATTGCTTTGTGCACTCAATCCGACCAAACTCGAACTGATAATTATCACACTAGGAAGCTTCAGTGTATTGCGTTAGATTTCTTTTAAAGCAAGGTTTAGCATTTCATAGTCATGATGAAACTGATGATTATTACATTTTTAAGTCCGTCCACACAAGAAAAAATTCTTGCATCCGCCACTTATTGTTGAAGGTTGATAAGAACTAAAGAACAAACTTCAATAAATTCCTCTGCTCGTAATCCACATATACTTCAGAATTTATTGATAAATTTCAAAAATAATCTTCTCTTTGCATTTGTCGCAGGCGTGTAGGCACATGAAGGTTGAGTTATGGCGGCCACGGTTGATAAATTTGCAAGATATCTCTAATCTCTGTATGCACTGCAGGAGCCTCTTTCCAGAGAAATGAGGATTCGAGAGGTGTGCTGTACTTTACGGTGCAGTGCACAATTCAACGTCTGCGAGTGCATCACATCGCGATCTGAGATGTGCACGCATCTCCGCGTTAGATGCGATGCACTCGCAGCCATTGGATGATTGTACTGCACCGTAAAGTGCACCCCCCCCCCCCCCCAAAGAAATGAAGCTTGTCATGAAATCATTTTCAACATTTATTTCTCAAATCTAGAAGTAGCCAATTCCGAATGAGAAAATTTTACGTGCGGCACCCCCACGGACCGTCGCTGCGGGTTTAAATAGCGCCCGGGCCCACCTTTTTTTTCTTTCGCGGGTTCATTTTTACAGTTTGTTCTCTCCGGGTTTTCCCCTGATATTAGCTGTTTGTTTCTATACAGTCCGAAATTGGTTCATTTTTACAGTTTAAACGTCTCTGGATTTTTCCCTGTTATTAGCTGTTTGTTTCTATACAGTCCGAAATTGGTTCAATTTTACAGTTTGTTTTCTCCAGGTTTTTCTACAGGTACATCTTTGGTCTAACAAGTCAAGTTATCCTTCTCAAGTAGGTGTTTTCCCATACTTATTCAATATGTCGGTAGATTAGTTACTTGCACTAAATGTAATGTTGAGTTTTATATTGGATTGTTTTTTCCTCAAAATACAGTGCCTGGAAGTTCGTACCTGAACTGTCGGTGTGCCGTCTCCACTTTTGTGGCCAAGGCGCAACCAATCCTAAATGTAATATCGGAAGAATCAAGAAAAGTTCTAGAAGAGGCCCAGATACTACCTCTGTTTAGTATGCCAACAATACCCCAAAACATACATCTCCTCTATTTTCTAATTCGTAGCTATAATAGAGAAAAACAAACTTTCAAGTTGGGTAATTTCTATGTTTCCTTAACCGTCAACGAGGTAGCGCTTATTTTGGGGTTGCCTAATAAGGGGATTGAGTTCTCCTTTGTTAGAAGACCGTTCTCTAGTGTTACCCAAAAAGCCTTGACGGAGGAGATGAAAGAACTAGTAGCCGAAGAGTGGTCTCCTACTTTGGAGAGAAGGCACGTTGACATCTTAGCCCGATATCTCCTAGTTGTTTTTCTTTTCCCTCAAATGGGTCTTAAAATTCCCGCATCACTAATGCTCATCAAAGGTGTCAGACATTTTGTGAAGTATAATTGGCCGAAGGCCGTACACCAACACCTGCATGAATAACTTGCTGAGCTTAGTGGTCGGAGTGCACTCCGACCGTTTGGCGAAAATTTGGGCTACTTCGAAGGATGTTCTGTAGTGGTAGTGGTAAGTGTGACACTATTGTTATCTTTTTCATTAATTTATTGTGTTTTCACTCATATAATTTTGTAGGTATGGTTGTATGAACATACGAAGTTACAGTTGGTTGTTGACGACATTGCACGCCCTAGGATATGTCGATGGTCGTCCACACTTAGTTATAACGTCAAGGCTTGCTCTATGCACTTCAGAAATCTTCGGATTGAGGATCAGGTTTGTCCATCAAGTTTCATTATTATGTGTGAGCTATTATTTTGTGCATGTATTTTTATGATGCCTATGTTTGTTATTTTACAGGTCAGAGCAAAATTTGCGGGCATAACACCTGCGGAGATTGAACTTCTTGGGGAGGAAGAGGAATCAGATTTCGAGCTTGTAAAGGAAAAGAAATCAAAGGTATTTAGGCTCTGATGTATATGTTTGTCTATTAAAAATAATAGTTGCCCTCCATTTTACATTTCCATTGATTTGGTACTCCTTGCTGTGTAGGCTAAGGGCAAGAAAAAAGCTGTACGATTCGAGCTTGATGTAGAAGAAAGGTTAGATGAAGAGAGGTTGTGTAGAAAGGAAAAAAGAAATCGGGAAAAGGTGTTGCTAAGAAGAATTAGGAGAGGCAAGGAGGAAATGATAAGAGTATCTGAAGAATTGAAAGATATGGAGGCTAGACTTCAGAGTACAATAAGGGTCCGTTCGTTTCACAGACATTGATATTGAAGTATTGACTTTCAATCCAATATCAATACACATGAGAAATGACATTGAATTTAAAACCAATTTTTTTGTTCGACGGCACGATGACTTTCTGTCATAGGAATTGACATTGATATTTTTTTGTTGTTCGTTTGTAGAAAGACATTCTGTCATAGGAATTGACATTGATCAATGCTATTAATGATCACAATTAAAAATCACAAATGCGATTTTTTAGCCCGACCGTGATTTTTTCTTAGGGCGTGATTTTTTCGACCAAACTCAAGTTTTTCGACCCCAACGCGATTTTTTTGACCGGACGTGAAATTTTCGCTCAAAAGTATTCTTTTCGCCCAGACGTGTTTTTTTCGCCAGGGCGTGATTTTTTCACTCTGATTTGATTTTTTCGGTTCGAATGCGAAATTTTCATATGAACGCGAATTTTTCGCCCGAACGCGGTTTTTTCGTCCGCACGCGAATTTTATCGTCCGAACGCGATTTCTTTCGCCCGGACGTGAATTTTTCGCTCGGACGCTATTTTTTCGCCCGGACGCGATATTTTCGCCCGGACGTGATTTTTTCGCCCGGACGCGATATTTTGGCCCGGACGCGATATTTTCGCCCAGACGCGATATTTTCGCCCGGTCGCGATTTCTTTGCCCGGAGGCGAATTTTTCGCCCCGACACGATTTTTCGCCCGGACGCGATTTTTTCGCCCGGACACGAATTTTTGCCCGGACGCATTTTTTTCGTTCAGACGCGATATTTTCGCCCGGTCGTATTTTTTCGTTCGGACGCGATATTAACGCCCGGACGCGATATTTTTGCCCGGACGCGATATTTTCGCCCGGGCGCGAATTTTACGCCCGGGCGCGAATATTTCGACCGGGCGCGAATTTTTCGCACGTGCGCGAATTTTTCGCACGTGCGCGAATTTTTCGCTTATGCGCGAATTTTTCGCCCGAGCGGGAATTTTTCTCTCGTGCGCAAATTTTTCGCCCAAGCACATCGCTCGTACGCGATTTTTCGCTCGGACGCGTTTTTTACGCTTCGAAGCGAATTTTTCGCCCTGACGCGATATTTTCGCCCCGACGTGAAAAAATTGCATCGTGGCGAAAAAATTGTGTCGGGGCGAAAAATTCGCGTCCAGGCGAAATATTCGCTTTCGGGCGAAATATTCGCGTCCGGGCGAAATATTCGCGTCCGGGCGAAAAAATCGCGTCCGAGCGAAAAATTGACGTCCGGGCGAAAAAATCGCGTCCGGGCGAAAAAATCGCGTCCGGGCAAAAAAAAACGTCCGGGCGAAAACATCGCGTCCGGGCGAAAAATTCGCGTTCTGGCGAAAATATCGCGTCTGGGCGAAAATATCGCCTCCGGGCGAAAACAACGCGTCCGGGCGAGAAATTCGCGTCCGGGCGAAAAAATTGCGTCCGTGCGGAAAAATCACGTCCGGGTGAAAAAATCGCGTCTGGCCGAAAAAGTCGCGTCCGGGCGAAAAACTCACGTCCGGGCGAAAAATTCGTGTTCGGGCGAAAAACTCGCGTTCGGGCGAAAAATTCGCGTCCGGGCGAAAAATTCGCTTCCGGGCGAAAAATTCGCGTCCGGGCAAAAAATTCGCGTCCGGGCGAAAAATTTGCTTCGGGGCGAAAAATTTGCGTCCGGGCGAAAAAATCGCGTACGGGCGAAAAAATCGTGTCCGGGTGAAAAATATTGTGTCCGGGCGAAAATATCGCATCCGGTCCAAAATATCGAGTCCAGGCGAAAAATTCGCGTCTGGGCAAAAATATCGCGCCCGGGCGAAAAAACCGCGTTCGGGCCAAAAAACTGCGTTCAGGCGAAAAAATCTCGCCCGAGCGAAAAAATCACGCCTGGGCGAAAAAATCGAGCCCAGGCGAAAAAATCGCCTCTGGGCGGAAAAAAACGCGTTCGGGCGAAAAAACCGCGTTTGGCCGAATAATTCATGTTCGGGCGAAAAAAATTGTGTCTGAGTGAAAAAAATTACGTCTGGATGAATAATTCGGCCTAGCCGACCAAAAATTGAGTCGCGGCGAAAAATTTCCGTACGGGCGAAAAAAACACATTCGGGCAAAAAAATTGCGTCCTGGCGAAAAAATTGCGTCATAGAGACAAAAACTGCGTTCGTGTAGAAATATCGCATTCGGGAGAAAGAAACCTGCCCGGGCAAAAAAAATGTGTCAAGACAAAAAATTACGTCTGAGCGAAAAAATCGTACACAGACGAATAAAACACGTCCGCGCAAAAAAATTGCGTCCCGATGAAAAATTGCGTTCGACCGAAAAAAATCACGTTCAGGCTAAAAAAATGGTCTCATTTTGGAAAATCGGAGTTGGTGATCTCAATATCCGCCACTAGAGATAGATATTGAATCAATGAGTTTTTAGATTACGGTGAATATCGACGACTTTCCATCAGAAAGCCAATTCCATTTTAAAATCTTTGATACGAACAAGAGAATTACATTCATATTCTCAAAGCCAATATTTCAATATCAATGTCTGTGAAATGAACGGACCCTAAAAGAGATTGGGACGGAGGTCCGATCCTTGCGGATTTTTTGTGAGTCGTGTGTTAAACAACCAAGTGCTACAGCCGCCCCATCCCGTGCACCATCCCCCGTACCATCCCCCACACCATCCCCCAAATCAACCCCCAAACAATCCCCCAGATCAACCCCCAAACGATCCCCCAAACCATCCCCCGAACCATCTGATTTCATGGCTACTTTGGACACCACCCCACCTTCTACTCTTGAGGTTACTCTGGTTGATCCTACGCCGCCGTCCAATCCAAGGAGCTTGATTAAAAATGTCAAGCAGAGGGCTAACAGGAAAAGAAAAGTACCGGGAACCCCGAAGAAAAAAGACACAGTGATAAGTGTGGATTGTTACCCGGGTAGAGATCTAATAACACCTCGACAACGGGACATAATAGTGTTTGTTCTAATAAGGTTTACAAGAAGGTAAAAGTTAATCAATGTTTATGTCTTTTTTCTTTATAGAATGATCAAAGCATTTTTGGTTTCATTTCCACAGAGATCAGACGATATTTGACAGTGGGAATGTGTTAATGAACCGGGCCTTAATCGATGATTTATTAGGAGAACGGTGGTTGTCGGACGTGCATATAAATACCTGGGCATTAGTGCTAAGTGTTCAGAGGAGGAGATCGCCGGCTCAATTTAAAAGCTTTCTGTACATATCGCCCGATCATGCTGTAAGTGGGGTTTATATTCGACTAATTTTGGGTATTTAAAAAAAGAAATTATAAGACCTGAATCTTCCATATCATGTAGCACTTCAAAAGAAGTAAGTGCTCCAATAGTGAGGCTATGCTCAGCCATGTGACTACCGAGAATGTCAGAAAGGCGAATATATTACTCATGCCCGTACACACACTCGACCACTGGTCACTTCTAGTATGCGACATGAAACGTCGCAAGTGGGATTTCTATGATTCGATGTCACGTTCTGTGCATCAAGCATCCCTTCCCACCTTGGTATGACTAGCTATGTTCTATTATCCGATGAACATTCATTTTAGGAACATATTTTTTTAATTTTCTTTGTTCTATACAGGTCTCCACCTTCTACAAAGATGCCCGGAAAGCCTTGCCATCAGATATGTTGACTTGGAAGATCGAGCAGGTGGCAAAAATCCCAAAACAAGAAGGTGGGACAGACTGCGGTGTTTTTGTTCTTAAATACATGGAAGCAGCACTTTCGCCATCAGAGATTGTATGAGAGAACCACAAGGACTGGCAAGCTTCAATGACACGTTTCTGTGCTGAGATCGCGACTGATTACTTCCGTGTTTTTCATGAAATCATAGTAGCTAATGTGGCTGAATAGAGGGGGAAATGTTGAGACACTGTGATGCGTTTTGTTTTTGGTGTGCTTCAAACAACCTTTGATATGACCTAATTAATTATAATGTTTCTGAAATTATAATGTTTTGTGTGATTCATACAACATTTGATATGACCTAATTAATTATAATATTTTTTGTGCAATCTTTTTGTTCTTCATTGTCTCTCACAACTTATGTTGATGCTAATATTCTTGGCTCTATGGATGGTCGAGGATCTACCAAGGTATTTTTGGAGAAAATGTTGTTACATGGTGCATCAAAAAACAACAAAGTTACAGCTCACCCATGTGCTGAGGCTAAATATAGAGTGACACATTGCATGTGAGTTAGTTTGGCTCAATTTTCTTATCATAAAATTTGGTATTATAATTATGAATACTCAAACAATCTTGTAGCTATAGCAAAATCTTCAATCAAGTAGAGTCTACCAAAGTGGTATCAGCCTATGATGGTTATCATTTCTACTTGCCTGCCTTTCTGGACTTCCGAGGTAGAATATACCAAAGTGGTATCTTACATTTCCATAAACGTGATCTAGCAAAAAGTATGATACTCTTTGCTGGTCATCAAAATCTTATGAATGAGGAATATAAAAGTAATATCAAAGTCTCAACAGCATTCCATTATGATAAATTCACTACTAAAAATGAAGCAAATGATTAGTTTATAGAACACATTAATCTGATTATAATGAATACATCAGCCAGATTCCTATTACCCATGACACATCAGCTAGTGCCTATCAAATAATGAGTTACTTTATGTTTTAAATTACAAGGGCTTAAAAACATCTGGTACACTAGAGAAATTAAATGATAAATTAACAAAGTAGTCGTCATTTGAATCGTCATATGGTGGCGTGGGAATGGTAGAATCTTGATGTTTAGTGTCTTGGCCTCCAAAACAATCGAACTGCTGAAGTGTTGGCGAATTATCAACATTGACTGCCTTGCCCTTGGACTCCGTTTTTTTCTTCTAAATCACAATTCAAAAATAAATAACATTAGAACTGTTTTAATTATGTATTACAACGATTACCTAAAAGAAAAAAAGGTTGGCTTGATCTTACTTGTTTTTTGTTTTCGATTGCCTCTCTCCCAATGGTTCTTCATGCGTGCACTCGGCGCGCCTTTGGGTCTCTTCACTGGCGGGTCGTTTACGGCTGTCATCTCCCTTTCAATTTCGTCTAAGATGCCTCTCACGCGTCGCTCGTCGTTGCTAATCAACTCATCAAGCTTTATGGACATGGCATTCATTGTGCATACTACATGATCCTTTGCAAATTTGTAATTTTCAACTCGTCGAGCGACATCATAACTGAATCGCATTAGGTGGTTTCTAAAAATCAAGTTGGAGTCGTGATCTGTCAAAGAAGGTGAGCTCGGTAGGTAGATGTCCTTTTTGGCATTCATAGAAAATCTTTTCAGAACATAAGCACTTGGAAAGTGTTAAACATTTCGAAGATTATATATCCTGACTATGTGACTGCATAACAAACCTCGAGTCTCGAAACTACGACACGAGCACTGTGCCATATCTGTCCCAGAATTATAGCTAACGAACCACCTTTTCTCAGCATAAACTACATCAGTCTGGGTTGTTATATATAAGATGTTTTGCTCGTCGTATCTATTCTTATCCACCACATTTACTCCTACCACTGCCTCCATGAATAATTTTTCAAATATTGCAAACATTTTTTTAGTGTACTGCCTCGAAACGACCTTTAATATTACACACATTTTGTATTGTAAACTCACAGGACAATGTGTACACTTGAAATCTTCATCGCGCTCATTACGCCGCCACGTTGAGACAAGCTTTTCCATTCCAGAAAAACACTCAACAAGTGAGCTAGTTGCCTTTGAACATCCGTGAATGCAATTATTGGCAGACTCGCTCCTTTGGGTGGATAAAATCCCCAGGTCCAACACATCCTTATTGAAAGCCGTGGACCACCGCCTCCTAATAGTATAAAGATCTTCCAACCATCTATTCTCATGTAACCCTCCTTTCGTTATCATTTCATGCCAATACCTATTGAACTCTTCTTCGCCATCACACTTGTTCATACAGTTATAGAAACATGTTCGAACATATCTGTCGTGGTTGAAGCTTGGAACTTTCGATGGAGCCTTCTTACATATATGCCACTGACATAACCGATGCCGGGTAGAAGTCAAAACCCGCTCAATAGCAACAGCCATGACTTGATCCTGGTCCGTAAAGATAGTAATGGGTTGCTTCCCACCGACAAAATTAAGGAACGAGCCGAAAACCCAGCAGAAAGATTCGATAGTCTCCTCAGCAATAAAAGCCCCACCCAAGAATACATTCTGCCAGTGTTGATTCACGACAATGAATGGTGCGCAAGCTAGATTGTACTTATTAAGTCTATATGTGGTGTCAAAAATAACAACGTCTCCAAAACAGTCGTAGTCTATCTTGCTATGCCCATCCATCCAGAGGAAGCTTATCAACCTGTTGAGCTCATCTGTACGAACTTCATAGGAGAACATATTGTCGTCAAACTATTTTTTCTGTAATAAAGAGAGCAAGCTGGAGGCGTCACCACTCTCTATCAAAGCTTTTCTTTCTCGTTGGACGTAGTTGAAAGCATCCGTCTTCGTGAACCCTATGTTTTCAACCCCCCCGACTTCATTAGATAGGAAATTATAAGAATCCACGGCTCTAATTCCGGCAGTCCTCATATTTTTCAAAAGACTTGCTTGCATTTCAGGAATACGGCGGCTAGATCGCAAAAGATGTGTCTCTTTATCTGTGGCTAACGGATGATTATGCTCCTCTACAAATTTGGATACTGTCCAATTTTTGCCTTCCTTATCAACATGGAATGTTATGCATGCAAGACAACCAGTCCGTATATCTGATTTGCGGTACTTCAAAGGGGAATTCTTTCTGCTCTTTAGCCCCGCTTTAGCGCAACAGTACTCTCGTAGTTTAACTATTTTGGTATGAGTCCAGTACAGTAGATGTTGCTTGCGAACACTGAATCCTAATTTGTGGGCATAGTCGCAGTACATTGTGTATGCTTCTTCATCTGAATGAACAATGGGGAACACAACAAGTTCTTTCTTGACCTACGAGAACAAAGAAAAAAATGATATCAAAATCCAGTTAGAAAAATAATTGGTGCATACAGTCATAAAAAACCGACAGAAATACCGTTGAAAGATTAATTACTGCATATAGTTTTAAAAAGTCAGGGGAGCTTAAGACTGAAATTATTACAAATACAGTCGTAATTGGTGTATATTCATACAGCTAGAAAAATGTCAGACAAAATCCAGTTGGAAAAATAGTTTGTGCGTACAGTCATAAAAAATCGACAGAAATACAGTTAAAAAATTAGTTACTGGAAACAGGTTTTCCGGGGAACATCACGACTTACTGTTTCGTCAGCACCTTGGGGGTTGGAGGTGGACATGTGGAAGAGTCCTAAAGTACCTGTCATTTGAGAATTGAATCGACATTTACACCTTTGCTAGCAGGCATTTGGATTAGGAGGATGATGTTGTTGAAGAAATAAAAAAATAATAGCAGTTGTATTACCTCAAAAAGCTACACTTCAATGGAGGGGACGGAGAACAACCGTGGCTGCAGAAATGCAGACGAAGCTCAAAAAGATCATTGGAACACCGAATAGTGTGAAAATGGGGTAGAGGACGGTGGAAGCGTGAGCGGCTGCTAGGGCTTTCGTCATAGAGCTAAAGCCTTCGTCGTGGAGGAGTATGGAAGCGAAGCTGGAGCTAGGGCTTTCGCTGGTTTCTATTCTTCTCCCCGATGAAATCGCGAAAGAAAAAAAAAGGTGGGCCCGGGCGCTATTTAAACCCGCAGCGACGATCCGTGAGGGTGCCGCACGTAAAAATTTTCCATTCCGAATTGCAGAATAAATGAACACAGCTTTAAATTAAAACCACCAACATTTCTTCCTCCTACGCACAGTAAAGAGCAGTACTCTATTGTTGGTATGTTGAGGAACACATTAGAGCCCTCATTTATCTAATCAACATAAATCAAATATTATAAGCGTACATAATGAACGAGACAACATAGATAAAAAAAAACAGTAGAGCATGTTGCATACACCAACAATGAGGAGGAGAGAAGGAATGGCTCGATACCAACGCCGGAGAGGAATTTTGAATGAAGATGAGAAGTTACCTGCAAAATGGAGACAATTAAGGGTCTGTTTGAGAATCCGGCGGAACGTTGTTCTGGAGGGGTTGAACCGGCGGGAAGCCAGCGGGAGCTCCAGCTGAGGACGATTAGAATGAAAGGGGGCAAATCTGGCGTTTTACCACTGGCCTGCCGAGTACCAGACTACCGTTGCGAACGGACGTTTCCTCTCTCCTCCCCGGCGTTCCACCGGGCCGGGTTCTCTAACAGAGCCTTGACCAGCCATGGGCCGAAATATGCGACGCCAAGGATGAGAAGAAATTAGTGACGAACGTTGAGCAGGAAGAAGGGAGCGACACATGCCGAAGTGATCTACGACGAGCAGGAAGAAATCGGGTGGTGACTTATCACCGTCGATGACAACAAGGTGGAGGGATCGGGACAAGGACGCCGCCCGGGATGGGTAGGATTTCAGGAGAGAAGAATCGCGAAGCTTCTATTGTTCACCGGAGCGTAAACTTGTGTCTGGAGATATAACACAACCGACGATACTAAAGAAATTGGGTTTACGAAAAAAGCCGCACCTAACATTGTTTATGATCAAAATCATGGTGTGTCCCAACCGCCGTGGCCAGTGGCGGATCCAAGAATTTGGAAATGGGGGACACAATTTTTTTTTAAAAAATAAAATAACAAGTCAATATTAAATCCATGATAATAGAAAGTCATACAAAATTACATAACACTGAAAAATACAAAATACGTGAGTAAAATTTTATATTTGTCCACGACGAGCCCTCATTGTTTGAAAACGGTCGATAACATCATCATCAATGACTTTCAAAAATACTTCTCGCTCAATAAAAGCAACCAGACAATCATTCAACATTTGATCGCCCAGACTATTGCGCAACTTGTTCTTCACATAATTCATGCCTGAGAATACTCTTTCCACACTTGCAGTAGCCACATGAAGAATCAATACAAACTTCAAAGCCTTGTAGATTTGTTGATAAGCAACATGTTTACCGGTTTCAATAAGCTTCAAGGATAGATGGCTAAGGTCCTTCAAATTAGCAAATCTCTCATCACTTCTCATATCAACAATGTAGTTCTCGAGTTGAAATTCCAAATTAAATAACTCTAAACTTGAAAAATCATTAGGATAAAACTCTGCAAGGTGCATCACTTTTTCTTTTTCAAAACAACCAAATGAGTTCGCGGGATTCAAACAAGTCATACATTGAAGCACCTCATTTTGCTCATTCTCACGTTCTTGAGTTGGAGTTCTACAAGTTGAAGAAGACTCTTGAGATTTAAATTTTTTCTGAAACATTTATGCAAAAAGACTAGACTTTTCACTACAACATTTTTGATCTTCAGCAACACCTACTTGAAAACATTTACAAAACTGTTGTCTAAACCTATTTAGCGAACGGTTTAGAAGTGTTGCAATAGATTATTGATTTTAGGCAACACTTTTGCTGCAACATTGAATAAATATTATCTAAAGCCTTATAGAGAACAATTCTGAAATGTTGCGGTTGACGATTCCAGCCTGCTCTGATAAATGAATCAAGCCAGGAACACCTGACATGCTTTTATTATTATTTTTCAAAGTTTCTCTTTGTTTTCTATAGATGAAATTTGTTCTTTAAAATTTTCATAGGAGGATGCTTTGAGGATTTTAATGGGCCTTCGAGAGAGGTATGAAAGTCATCATAGATGCAGGTTCACCTTGGAAGCCATCAATGCAGTTGTATACCTCTCAGCAAGATATATTTCTGATAGGCATCTTCCTGAAAAAGCCGTAGATTTGATAGATGAAGCTGGTGGTAGGGCTCATTTATGTGGATGAATATCAATGTAATTGTGATTTTGAATGGAGAATAATTATGATTTTACTTGTATGACAAACATATTATTTTCATTTCATTACTAGCTTCTATTGAAATCGACAATTGAAAATTTGAAACTTGATTGATGTATATATGTGGATGAATATCAATGTAATTGTGATTTTGAATTAAGAATAATTATGCTTTTTCAATCGAGAACGAATTTGGATGAATTTCTGTTAAAATTTCACAACACTGATGATATTTTTTTAAACAATGCAAGTTTTGGCAACAATTTTGAAGTGTTACTTTTCAGACTTTTGGCAACAGTATGTATAAGACAACATTTCAAAAAATTATTGCTTATAATTAGGCTATAAGCAATATGTCAAAAATGTTGCAATAGGTCTACCAACAATTGTTGTCTATAATGAGGTCGGTTATGGACAACATTGTAGAACTGTTGCAATAGGTCCACCATCAACTTTGCAATAGGTCCACCATCAACTGTTGTCTATCTATAGGCAACAATTTTTTTATAATGTTGCCTAAAGATGTGAAAATTGTTGCCTTTGAGAATAGGTAACACGAGTATAGGTACTACCCCCTACAGAACCAGTTTTCAATGTTTTAGCAACAGTTTTTGGTTTTAGGCAACATATATCAACTATTGCTAAAGGATATAAATGTTGTAGTGTTTTCTTCTGGCCGTCCATATTTAAGTTTTATGCTACATCAATTAAAAAACAACAATTGAAAAAAATTCATAGGAGAGTACTATTTGCTCCGCTTGATCCTCTACCGATCAATACTACGAAGCACCCCTACAAATATTCATCACAGATTCTATTATGCTTTGCTTAGTCACTATTTGACTAATACCTTAAACCACACCTACAAACATTCATATAAACAGAAATAAGATGAATAGAGAGAAACAAAAAGTATACCTCAGGTCCTCAGCTCAAAGTAGATATTGAAATGCCCTCTAATAATGAACTGGATATATATTCTCAAGTAGTCAAGGTTAAACCTTCAATAATAACGCATGATATCAGTTACTGGAGTCTTGGAATCATTTGCAAAATATGCACATGCTGGAAGTCCAAGAAAATTTGAATAAATTATTCAATTTGTTTTATATTTCTATATGTTATTACCCGGTTTACCCCCAAACATTGAGGTTGCATGTCCTATGGCGAACAATTACAGAAAATGATGCAATAGTTGCACACGCTGAACACTCCAAATAGCCAAACTCTTGCTGGTTTTTCAACTTTTGCTATATTGTCGACCTGTTGCTATGTTTTAGTAATTTTTAATCGATTCCATTTCAACTGCAGTTTCTACAATTTTTATTTGTTCACTTAAACCTGACTCTAGAATTAATGGGCATTTATCTGACCTAAATCAATCTTCACAATTAATGGACCTAAATCAATCTAAAAACAGAGAGAACTTAAACAATCTAAAAATAGAGAGAACTTAAACATGTATCAATAAATAAAGAAATTAATGGACCTAAATCAATTTCTATTTCTTCACCTAAATCAATCTAAAAATAGAGAGAACTTAAACATGTATCAATTTTTAGAGGCAATGTAGTTCAAGTTTTATGAACAATATACCGACAAACAAATTAATGGACATAATCAAGAACCACTAGAACTTCTTTACCTTATAAACAATAAAATGGCAAACAAATAACACGGAAAATCAGGGCATTTATCTTCTTTACCTTAAGGACATCTGAATTCCGACATCAAATCTTCAATAGAGACTGCGTCTTTGCGTCTGCGAGCAGCGGCGACGGGCCGACGACGAGGTCCCAAGGGGCCATGGCAAGGAAGCAACGAAGCAGCGGACTGCGACTCTGTGAGCAGCGGCGACGACGAGGTCCCAAGGAGGAGCGAACAGCGAAGAGGAAGGCGCCGAAGTCGGATAAAGAAGCCATATCAAATATTGGAATAGCCCGAATGCCGCGACTCGCGAGACTGCGATGGGGTTTTATCTGCCTGCACTGACCGCCCGGCCTGGATCGCCCGATTCACTGCCTCCCTGGACCTCTGGTTCAACATCAAAATAATTATCAATTTCAGGTGTACCAATATCTAATTTTATAGGTCCTTCTAGATAATTCCAAAAAATAATGGGGGACCAATGTCCCTTGGTCCCCCTCTAGATCCGCCTATGGCTGTGACGGACGCACGAGTTTTATTCAGTGTGATTGACACATAAAATCATTAAATTTTTTTGTTACAAATTATTCAAAATCTCCGCTACTTGATATTTATTTATAATAAATAAATTTATATACAATTAAACATGTAAAAGTGAACATTGTTAATAAACAAAGTACTAATCCACTTGTTTATAAAAAATAAATTTTAAATGAGAACTTAATAATTTATTTTTTTATAAAAAATATTTTTTAAACAATGCCTTTGTTTATACAAAAAATTAAAATTTTAAACATAACAATCAATTTATTTTTATTTTAAAATAATGTCATGATAAGGAATGTTGTCATAATTTTTTTAAAATAACATCATGATAATGAATTTGCTTATAAATAAAAATAAAAATAAGACATCCCTAAGATTTGTTGAGTGCATTACGTGAAGTGGACTGTAATGTCCGCAGTGAGTCACAACTCGTTAAAATAGATGATTTAGTCTCATATCGGCCAACGTGATGCTTGATTGTGGGTGTAACATTTGTTTTATTTGTAACATTTGTAATATTATATATTGGTCGATTCTTTATTTTTCATGAAAACTAAAGTATTTTCTATTATTGAAAAAATAATTTTTATTTTAAAATTCATTAATAATTATGCTTAAATAAATCACGTTGTTGATTCTCCATGAGAAAATGACGCACGGGAAGGTGAATGGGCGAGTTGCAGCGTTTCGCAAATTTTGAGGAAAATTTGTTCTTCTCGATACAAAGCAAACAATAATGACAAAGCATCGATTAAATCACCCCATTTTTAAAAACTCAGCCATCAAAATATTTAAATAGGTTCCTTCAAAAAAAAAAAAAGGCGATTGATATATATACATCTGATTTGAACTTTCGCAGTTCTTTGATATACGCAGCCCCTAAACTGTTATTTATACATCATATTATCATTTGTAGTCAAAAACAAAAAAAAAACTATAAACTCGGCGTCGATTCCGTGGATTTTTTATATCAATTAACAAAAAACTGTCTTTTTCGTGTATACATAAACTTCATTATAACAGATCATTTGTGACACGCATGAGGTCGATACTACTTTTAAAACACTAAACAAGGCGATGACGATATTGCATATATGTTTACGATATTGAAGCCTTAAATTACAACATATAATCTATGCAAACTAGAATACCTCATTCACCCTATTTTGCCCCCCCCCCCCCCCCCCCCCCGGTCGGGCCTCACTCCAGTCGACTGAATCGGACTGAAGTTTGCCTCTTCCGGAAATACCCTCCCGATTCCTCGCTATTTGCCCGACGAAACTACCTCTCGCCATTCATCTCCCGCACCTCCAGCTTATTCTCTCCCTGCTCGACGGAAGCCCCCGACGCCCGCTGCCTCCGGCTTCCCCCCTTGCTCAACGGCGTCTCCTCCAGTCCCCGCACCGGTTGGGCCTCCTTCTTCCCCGACGGAAGAATTCCAGAGTAGGGGGCTTCGCCTTCTTATCGCGATTTCAGTCGGAGTGAGCGGCTCACAGGTTATCCTCACTTGCAACATCTCTCCCTCTCTCTCACTTCACGGTAAGCTCCTCTTGCACCCCTTCCCTCTCCATCTCCTCTCTCTCTCAGCTTTTGTTTTCCCGAGCCTGCAACCTCACCTCCTGCTTTCTCATCTTCCTCCCGGCCTCACTTCGCCTCCCTCCGAAAAATCAGCGGCAAACTCCCGGTGCTTTCTCATCTTCCTCGCCGGCCTCACTCCGCCTCCCTCCGAAAAATCAGCGGCAAACCCCCGGTCTCCCCTACCTCTTCCTCGTCGTCGGTGATTGTAGGCCGTCGGAGTCTTCTTAGTCGCCGCCGCTGTCGGGAGGGAGAATGAAGGAGCACCTTCATCAACTGATCATTTGCAAACATAACGATGACGAGCAGTATGTGTGGGAATCACAGGCTGGAGGGTCTTTCACTGTGACAAGGGATTCATCGGGTGAAAATCTTGGCAGGGGAACCAAGATCGTTCTCTTCCTCAAAGAGGATCAGGTAAACTAGTTTGTTTATTCATTATTTTTCTTGTAATTTTCAGGTTATGTGAAAATTTCAGTTGAATAACAGTAAGAAAAACTAATTCTCATTTGTTTGATTGTTATTGTATATAGATTGAATGATTTGAGATGACCATATTCATTGAAATTTTCACGTTATTTTCATACATTGAACTTTATTAGAATCTAATCGTTCGATTGTCTTTGCCCTAATGAATAAGAAGTGATCTGGATTATGGATTTATTATTATTATATCATTGACAACTTAGGATTGTGCAATTTATTTTTTCTTTAATTGTAAAGAGCACATCACTGATCCTAATCTTATCACAGATTTGTATTTTTTCTTAACGTTCGAATCACAGTAGCAGTTCTGCTGTTTCAGTTTTCATTATTTTATAGTAATCATCATTATTATTCTATGACAATGTCTTAATTGAATTCTAAAGTTCATTTGTTACAAAGTTTTAGTGATTAATTTCATTGTTTGTCTCTCAATAGCTAGGGTTTCTGTGTTGGATGTAAATTTTCCACTATTTTCTTTTTGTGATCATACCCATTCTCCTAAATTGATTATATTAGTAAGTTCAGAGGCTAGTTTATATTCTTCATTTAATACCGACTTGGTTTAATTCATTTTGTATACATTTTAATCCTCACGTTCCATATTGTTTGCTTTGGTTGTTCATTTTGAGTTGTGTTGTAAATAAGCATTCCAATCTCGGCTATTTGCTCACTTGTAAATTACCAAATAAACATCAGAAATCTTCCTACTTTTTATTTCTGAACCCACTACCTGCACCCCAGCCCGATTGCCCACGACCAACCTCCTTGTTCTTGCTGCTACCCGCCTTGTTCTTTATGCAGCGGTGCACTTTGCCCCATCTCTCTTTTTGTTCTCTCTGTTGGGCATTGTTGTTTAGAGATCCTCCTGCCGTGTTCACAAGGAGTTTCTTTTGCCAGTTCTCACCATCCATAGCTTATCAAGTGCAGTCATTTAATGCGATGAAAAAATTCTGGACGCCACTGCCCACTATATGTATCATTATATTCCTGTCCTATAGCAGCCCGATCCTTCCTAAGTTTCAGGCTTGCTGGTAATAAACCAGTTTATTTTTCTCCCATGATGGATTATGGTTAAGAAGAGGATGAGGATATGCATATTGATGGATCTCCTGAGGATGGAGATGAGGTTGCCCTTGCACGAATAGCAACCAAGGCTCTCAACCAAGGTCAGGTTGGTACAGCTTCCAGCAATGTACACAACATTTCCAATGGCTCTCACCTTCGATGTTGTTCTTGCATTTATTTCAGATAACTTGTGTATTATTTAGACCAATATGTTAAACTTAATTATCATCTTGCCGGTCTCTGTTTTTTATAGGTATCACTAGGATTATTTATTATTTATTGTCAATTCAAAAGGCATTGATAAGTAAACCATATGCGATCAGCCCAAGAAGATATCAATAATTCTTTGAAGAAAGTATTCGGTATGATATCAGTTTTGTTGTTGTTGTATTCATGGAGTTGGCCAACCAGCCCAAGAAGATTTTGCTTTGGGTTCGTGGGCTTGGTGTCCTGAGGCCCGTTTCTTCCATATTTGTCCTCGTTTGTAGGATTGAATGCATTTGCTTGGCTTGTTGGAACTTGGATTGAGTTCCTGACCATATCTTTTAGTCTTTCACTTCATTAATAGCCTTCTGTATCATTCAATTCCTATAAGTTTAACAGCTCAAGGTCACTTGATAATTTATTGACAACATGACTTTACTTGTACTGCAACAATCCTGATCAATCAAAGCACTTGGAAACTGCTAAGATTCACATATACAATATATGGATTTATTTTGTCAACTTGAGACCTGAATCATATGCTGAGAATAGTCATATACCTAAAATGGTATATACATTTTCCTGATTGTTATATGAAAACTGTTATTTTTATGTGTTCTAGCTTTTTTATGTGCACTATCTCTCGTGTTATACATTTGTTCTGTGTGGCCTCCTTTCATGATTTTTCTGCTAGGCCTGAGGAAGACAACATCGTTTGAAGAATTTTATGTGCACTATCTCTCGTGTTATAATATTGATGCATTTTATTTCACCTCTTATATATTGGATTACCATGTGAGCTTCAAAATAATTAGCATTGTTAGTTATTTCTAAAATTGTTAGTTATTTTTAAAATTGTTTAGCTCATTTCTGTATAAAGGTTCCATGATGATGATGCTTTATTTGTTCGGCTATAATATTGATCAATCTTTTGTCACCCTGCTTTGCTTTTAAATCAATTAATAATCATTATTTGGTGTTTGTGTGATCGTAGAAATACAGTTTCGGACGAGGCTAAAATCTGTATTTTGATAACTCTCAAATAATTGATGATTTCTATCTATGATCCAGATTTTAGGCTTTTTATATGTTTTAGATTTTATTGATGTATGGGTGTGCGCATACTGGTTAATTTCCAACATTTACATTACTCTTACTATGCAATTGACGTTCGATAATCGAAAGCGTAACAGCCCGTCCTGCGCCCTCCAAAAGCCACCGCCACTGCCTCCGGCTTCCCCCTGCTCGACGGCTGTGTTTCCGTCCAGATCTGCGTCTGTCGTACGCCGCAGTGTTCTTGTTTCCGTCCAGATCTGCGACTGTCTTCCACGACGACTCCGGCCTCCGGCGAACTCTCCACTCCTCTTGCTCCTTCCTCCGGCCGATTCCATGAGCCTCCTCTGTTCTCCTACCTCCGGACTGATTGGTGTTGCTGAAGATTCTCAATATCAAGTGCTTGTGAGTATATGATTATAAACAAACATCAAGTTTTAAAGCAATTGATTATAGACAAACATCAAGTTTCTAGAGGCCACACAATCAGCAGAGTTTCAAAGTTGCATCCCAAAATTAGTTTCTTCTCAATCTCCATTTCCAAGTATATTGGACCTAATATTCGCTTGCCAATTCTCGCATTGCAGTTTTCTTCTTACATTGGCTTCGTTTGGTGTGGTGGTCGGGGTCGTTAACGAGGTTGTCATGAACTGTTGATAGTAAACGCCCAATCTCACCTAAAAAATTTCATGCATTTTATGCTCAAAACTAGTTTATTTTCTTGGTAGTGATCATAGCCTCGTATGCGCTTCCAAAGCCTCTCATCCGAAAACCTAAGAACCATAACCCTAAACACGGGAAAAGTTCTTAAATAGGGTGTGTGCGAAAATAGGCTGATATCCGCATACCCGGGAAACCCAAAACTGATTTTGTTTCGGGGGCGTTGCCCCCGAGCCCCCACCGGGGACGCTGTCCCCTGGACCCCTGCCCGCTGTCCGGTCAGCGGGACCTCCGCCGGGGGCTGCCGCCCCCGGACCCCCGCCGTCGTCGGCGCCGGATATGTCGGAGGGACTCGCACTTCGATTCCTCTCAACCCTGCTATCCCCAAAGCCAAGACCTTCCTCCTCTCCGATAAACCTCTTCTCCATCATTCCCCCTCTATTCTCCTCCACTGGAAGCCCGCCACAACCTGCATCTCGTCAAACCCGCTATAGATCGTCCTCCGCTTCACCCAGTCCGCGCCCATCCACAACCGCTGCCTACTCACCCCACCATCCCTGCATCTCATCAAATAGAGATTTGTTTCTTCTATTGCAACAACTCTTTGAATTTGTTTCCTAAACTCCCCATTAGAGTGTTAGTAAATCCAGAGTATGAGAAATATAGAGTTGGAAATGTGGTTAATTAGCAGTTACTATGCATGAATTCTTATGGTTCAAAAGCAAATTGCAATTGAAATTAAAATTAGTGTGAAATAAACGGATCTCTATCTATTGCATGAATATCTTGATATTGCCACATTCATTCAAGTTAGATAGAATTAATCATTTCTCTTGTTAGCAACTAAATAATCTGATTGTTTAATATGAATGATGGATTTGATTTTAACCTCGTTTACTCAATTTATATGTTATAATTTGTGATTGTAGGGAGATATAAAACACTCTCATGTCATTGCTCATCACCCAGATTTGGGCTGAAAAAGCACAATAGGATTTTGAAGAGCCAAACTTGAGCCTCTACAACTGCACATAAGGGGTGTTAAAGTTTCGGCGCCCGCTGGAAACTTTGCAGGAGCAGTAAGCTCATGATTGGTTCACCCCGCACATTTGATTAAGTCTTGAATGCAATCAATGAGACATCACATGTAAATTTTATACTGCACTACAATTATGTTGCCTTTCTACTATCACAACACTTTGTTTTCAAAGTTTTGTTCTTCATACATAATGTTGCATGTGATTGCACACCTGTTGAGCATACAATGATGCTTGAGGGATCCATTAGTCTTTGACTAGTGTGATTGTTAATTTTTAGTTCATGGATACAAATGATGATCTTAGACGAATAACTAGCAGTCATTGACATGAGCTGACGGTGATGGTAAGTCGATCGCTTCCATAATGAAATTCTTGATTTCCAAGATCTCGAGCTTGTAGTTAATGGAGAGTTATTACAATGACACAAGGCAAGTCTTAGTATAAATGAATTACTAGAATAAGAATGAAAATCAATGATGTCATCACCAAAATTATTGAAGAAAACCCACTCATATTCATCAGCAAATTCAAAATTTGGAAGCAGCATATGTTTTTTATACTTCATCCATTAGGGTTCTTTAATCTTATTAAACTGTTATTTGAGCATTTTCACTACATTTCGGTGGAATAAAAACGTCACTGAAGAATTGGTTTTGGTAAACCACCATTTTGGATATGAGGTGTGTTGTGGGGAATGCTAAAAACTTGATTTTGGCTCCATCTAGCTTCATTTTACACTGGAGCCACCAAACCCACCCATTCAGAGAAGGTTTCCATGAACGATTACGTCGCCAACATTGCATGTGTTAGAGACTTTGTGTGGGAAAGGGAATGCCCCTGACCCAAGCCCTCTCTTGTATTCTCTCCCAAGACTTGGTACCTATGTAATCCAGCTACCTTTTATTTTATATATATAGGTCAAGGCCAGCTTCAAAGGAAAAGAAGCTTCGGTACTTAATGTAGGTTTAGATTTTCTAATTCTTTCTTTATTTTTGCTATCATGTTTTTCTTGTGCACAACGCTTCATGTAGCAAGACTGCTGGTTATTAGCTCATAGCCTCATACAAATATTTTAGTATAAATTTAATGGGTATATTATTGGGACTTTCCTTGAGGCTTTGCATAATTAGAGACCTTCAATCTGTTTTTGAAATTACAAAAACTTTCCGATCTGCAAGCCATGGCGCGGCCGGCACCAGTAGCATCGTCGAGGCCACCTTCCGAGTCCCCTTCGTCTCGGCGAGGCCCCTCGCCTCATCCGCGAGGGCGCCGCCATGATCCGAACCAAGGGCGAGGTCGGCACCGGCAACATCATCGAGGCCGTGCGCCATGTCCTCTTCGTCATGGGCGACATTTGCCTCCTGCACAACATGGATGACGACGAGGTTTTCTCCTTCGCCAAGAAGATCACGGCTCCTTACGACCTTATCCAATGAGAAATCAAATAAAAGAAACAATCTCAAATGACAATATGCACATCATATAAATTTATCACTTGATCCATTGCTACTACATAAATCTATCACGTAATTCATTGTTGATATGTATGATTTGCTTGTTGTAGATCAAAAGACAGAATTTAAATGTACATTGTTAGCGGAGAAATTCGTATATTACCTTATAATAATGAAAACAATTAACTTTTGGCAAATCTTTTGACAGAAAAGATTAGAAAAAAAGTAAAATAATGATGGTTTAAAAGGGTTTCTTCCTCATTTAACCCTATGCAGACTAAACTCCTTTTTTTTCCTACTTCCAATTATTCTATGCTTACAAAAGAGAAGTTAAAAGACTCATTCTATATAAATCATGTGCTAAAAAAGAATCCTTCTGTTTTGTAAAAAACCAAAATCCAATCCCATGTCGAAAAAAATTGTTATGTATAAATCAGAATCCAACTAATAGAAATCTACCGCTATTGGAATCTCATGAATCTTTTTCTACAGCTTAAGAAGAACCACAACATCAACCTTCTATTTATTTTTTGTTTTTTTTAATAAACCAAATATTTATGAGAAGAGCGAGAACGAATATTTATGATCTAAAAATATGTGAGCATTCTGGTTGTGACTTTTTGATCCTCCATGTTTCTCAAATTTCAAAGAAGATATCACCTGCAAACGGAAAATAAGATCAAAATAAAAGATTTGTATTTTGGTTTAAATTATCAATTTGCAGTCATAAATTCACTATAATTATAGAAGAATACAACAAAACCAAAAGAAATTGGAAAAATAAATAAATTAAGAGCTTGCACTTAGAAAACTCAAATTTTACATTTCAATCACTAGCAGTCTGTCAAGGGGGAGCCCGTGCCTAGCGAACGACGACACCCTCGCCGCTCACCATCCTCCTTGCACAACTTATAATCAACTCATCATTTAATTCCAAAATACCAGGTTTAATTTATATGCGATTCCAAAATAACATGTTTAATTAATCAGTTGATTCCAAATAAAGAAATGGAAAAATTGTAATTACCTCCAAAAAGTCTATGATTATGACAAGTGCACATAAACTTTTCTCATTTATTACAAACCAAGCTAGCTATCCTAAAGCCTTCCTTTTTTTTGATAAAGAGATCCTAAAGCTAGCTATTCTCAAAATAGAATTAAGAACATGAAAAAATCAGCACCTTCAATAAGCGATGCCATATTTTTTTTCAACAAATTAGATGCATTTTGACCTTTTGATGAAAACTGTGGAGCTATTTTTCAACAAATTCAAATTGAGAATACAAACTATAGAAAATATTTTTGGATCTAGACAATGAAATTTTCTGGCCATTTATTATATAAACTAGCAAGTTGTAAACCCCAAGAATATTTTGCGAAAAGATCAAGCCGATGGAGATTTTTAGATAATTTAATGAAAATGGTCATCTCAAATGTATACAATTAATTGAAAAAAAGTTGAATATTAAAACAATGAATAAATGACTACTATTAACTTCAATTATACCATATTAGGGTATGCTTCCGTGAACAATTGACCATCGTAAAAGAAAAAATGATTTGTAAAAATTAAAACAATAAGCATATCACTCTCGAAAATGATTTATATATGTGCTTGTTGAGTGATTCTAATTGAAGTTATGATATTCTTAAATAATTATCGTAAATGTTATTATATCGTTCTTTTTTCCCAATGCATGTACTGGATTAGAGTGGTGTAATATCGCATTTGTTGTTGGGAAAATGAATATTGGTTTAAACTTATCATAAATGGTTGGGACAAATCCAATGATGATTGCTAATTGTGATTTGAGTAGAGTTTGTTTTTGCTGCCAGTTTATTTCATATAGTATTGTGTAGGTTGAAGTTGTACCTGCTTTATCATATATGAAAGTAATATTAAATTGGAGTAAAAATCCAACACTATAGTGATAATTTAAGTACAAAATTTGTCGTCAGTGGAAACTGGTGAACCATGTCTACCTCAACACCTAAGATTTTATTGGTGCATATTGTTGGGGTATGTGCTGACCCCACAAAGAGCTTGTGATAAAATTCACGAATTCTTTATTTGAAGTTAATGAATGTCGTTGACGATGGCTTGAAGTGATATTTTTCATTTTATTTTCGCTTACTGACAAAATTAGTTGGCTTGTAAGCAAGAAGAAGAATATTAAAAAAATTGATCATATGTGTGTTACATTTAGTTCAAAAAATGATCATGTGTGTTGTATTCATTCCTCTCTCCCCCAGCCCTTCTTTTTCTTCCTTTTCTCTCTTCTCTTTTTCTCCCCCCCCCCTTTTCTTCTCCCCCCTCTTTTTCTTTCTCTTCCCTCCCCCCTCCCCCCCTTTTTTCCCCCTCAAACCGGAGTGGAACCCGGCGGCCCCCCCGGTCGGGCCTCACTCCAGTCGACTGAATCGGACTGAAGTTTGCCTCTTCCGGAAATACCCTCCCGATTCCTCGCTATTTGCCCGACGAAACTACCTCTCGCCATTCATCTCCCGCACCTCCAGCTTATTCTCTCCCTGCTCGACGGAAGCCCCCGACGCCCGCTGCCTCCGGCTTCCCCCCTTGCTCAACGGCGTCTCCTCCAGTCCCCGCACCGGTTGGGCCTCCTTCTTCCCCGACGGAAGAATTCCAGAGTAGGGGGCTTCGCCTTCTTATCGCGATTTCAGTCGGAGTGAGCGGCTCACAGGTTATCCTCACTTGCAACATCTCTCCCTCTCTCTCACTTCACGGTAAGCTCCTCTTGCACCCCTTCCCTCTCCATCTCCTCTCTCTCTCAGCTTTTGTTTTCCCGAGCCTGCAACCTCACCTCCTGCTTTCTCATCTTCCTCCCCGGCCTCACTTCGCCTCCCTCCGAAAAATCAGCGGCAAACTCCCGGTGCTTTCTCATCTTCCTCGCCGGCCTCACTCCGCCTCCCTCCGAAAAATCAGCGGCAAACCCCCGGTCTCCCCTACCTCTTCCTCGTCGTCGGTGATTGTAGGCCGTCGGAGTCTTCTTAGTCGCCGCCGCTGTCGGGAGGGAGAATGAAGGAGCACCTTCATCAACTGATCATTTGCAAACATAACGATGACGAGCAGTATGTGTGGGAATCACAGGCTGGAGGGTCTTTCACTGTGACAAGGGATTCATCGGGTGAAAATCTTGGCAGGGGAACCAAGATCGTTCTCTTCCTCAAAGAGGATCAGGTAAACTAGTTTGTTTATTCATTATTTTTCTTGTAATTTTCAGGTTATGTGAAAATTTCAGTTGAATAACAGTAAGAAAAACTAATTCTCATTTGTTTGATTGTTATTGTATATAGATTGAATGATTTGAGATGACCATATTCATTGAAATTTTCACGTTATTTTCATACATTGAACTTTATTAGAATCTAATCGTTCGATTGTCTTTGCCCTAATGAATAAGAAGTGATCTGGATTATGGATTTATTATTATTATATCATTGACAACTTAGGATTGTGCAATTTATTTTTTCTTTAATTGTAAAGAGCACATCACTGATCCTAATCTTATCACAGATTTGTATTTTTTCTTAACGTTCGAATCACAGTAGCAGTTCTGCTGTTTCAGTTTTCATTATTTTATAGTAATCATCATTATTATTCTATGACAATGTCTTAATTGAATTCTAAAGTTCATTTGTTACAAAGTTTTAGTGATTAATTTCATTGTTTGTCTCTCAATAGCTAGGGTTTCTGTGTTGGATGTAAATTTTCCACTATTTTCTTTTTGTGATCATACCCATTCTCCTAAATTGATTATATTAGTAAGTTCAGAGGCTAGTTTATATTCTTCATTTAATACCGACTTGGTTTAATTCATTTTGTATACATTTTAATCCTCACGTTCCATATTGTTTGCTTTGGTTGTTCATTTTGAGTTGTGTTGTAAATAAGCATTCCAATCTCGGCTATTTGCTCACTTGTAAATTACCAAATAAACATCAGAAATCTTCCTACTTTTTATTTCTGAACCCACTACCTGCACCCCAGCCCGATTGCCCACGACCAACCTCCTTGTTCTTGCTGCTACCCGCCTTGTTCTTTATGCAGCGGTGCACTTTGCCCCATCTCTCTTTTTGTTCTCTCTGTTGGGCATTGTTGTTTAGAGATCCTCCTGCCGTGTTCACAAGGAGTTTCTTTTGCCAGTTCTCACCATCCATAGCTTATCAAGTGCAGTCATTTAATGCGATGAAAAAATTCTGGACGCCACTGCCCACTATATGTATCATTATATTCCTGTCCTATAGCAGCCCGATCCTTCCTAAGTTTCAGGCTTGCTGGTAATAAACCAGTTTATTTTTCTCCCATGATGGATTATGGTTAAGAAGAGGATGAGGATATGCATATTGATGGATCTCCTGAGGATGGAGATGAGGTTGCCCTTGCACGAATAGCAACCAAGGCTCTCAACCAAGGTCAGGTTGGTACAGCTTCCAGCAATGTACACAACATTTCCAATGGCTCTCACCTTCGATGTTGTTCTTGCATTTATTTCAGATAACTTGTGTATTATTTAGACCAATATGTTAAACTTAATTATCATCTTGCCGGTCTCTGTTTTTTATAGGTATCACTAGGATTATTTATTATTTATTGTCAATTCAAAAGGCATTGATAAGTAAACCATATGCGATCAGCCCAAGAAGATATCAATAATTCTTTGAAGAAAGTATTCGGTATGATATCAGTTTTGTTGTTGTTGTATTCATGGAGTTGGCCAACCAGCCCAAGAAGATTTTGCTTTGGGTTCGTGGGCTTGGTGTCCTGAGGCCCGTTTCTTCCATATTTGTCCTCGTTTGTAGGATTGAATGCATTTGCTTGGCTTGTTGGAACTTGGATTGAGTTCCTGACCATATCTTTTAGTCTTTCACTTCATTAATAGCCTTCTGTATCATTCAATTCCTATAAGTTTAACAGCTCAAGGTCACTTGATAATTTATTGACAACATGACTTTACTTGTACTGCAACAATCCTGATCAATCAAAGCACTTGGAAACTGCTAAGATTCACATATACAATATATGGATTTATTTTGTCAACTTGAGACCTGAATCATATGCTGAGAATAGTCATATACCTAAAATGGTATATACATTTTCCTGATTGTTATATGAAAACTGTTATTTTTATGTGTTCTAGCTTTTTTATGTGCACTATCTCTCGTGTTATACATTTGTTCTGTGTGGCCTCCTTTCATGATTTTTCTGCTAGGCCTGAGGAAGACAACATCGTTTGAAGAATTTTATGTGCACTATCTCTCGTGTTATAATATTGATGCATTTTATTTCACCTCTTATATATTGGATTACCATGTGAGCTTCAAAATAATTAGCATTGTTAGTTATTTCTAAAATTGTTAGTTATTTTTAAAATTGTTTAGCTCATTTCTGTATAAAGGTTCCATGATGATGATGCTTTATTTGTTCGGCTATAATATTGATCAATCTTTTGTCACCCTGCTTTGCTTTTAAATCAATTAATAATCATTATTTGGTGTTTGTGTGATCGTAGAAATACAGTTTCGGACGAGGCTAAAATCTGTATTTTGATAACTCTCAAATAATTGATGATTTCTATCTATGATCCAGATTTTAGGCTTTTTATATGTTTTAGATTTTATTGATGTATGGGTGTGCGCATACTGGTTAATTTCCAACATTTACATTACTCTTACTATGCAATTGACGTTCGATAATCGAAAGCGTAACAGCCCGTCCTGCGCCCTCCAAAAGCCACCGCCACTGCCTCCGGCTTCCCCCTGCTCGACGGCTGTGTTTCCGTCCAGATCTGCGTCTGTCGTACGCCGCAGTGTTCTTGTTTCCGTCCAGATCTGCGACTGTCTTCCACGACGACTCCGGCCTCCGGCGAACTCTCCACTCCTCTTGCTCCTTCCTCCGGCCGATTCCATGAGCCTCCTCTGTTCTCCTACCTCCGGACTGATTGGTGTTGCTGAAGATTCTCAATATCAAGTGCTTGTGAGTATATGATTATAAACAAACATCAAGTTTTAAAGCAATTGATTATAGACAAACATCAAGTTTCTAGAGGCCACACAATCAGCAGAGTTTCAAAGTTGCATCCCAAAATTAGTTTCTTCTCAATCTCCATTTCCAAGTATATTGGACCTAATATTCGCTTGCCAATTCTCGCATTGCAGTTTTCTTCTTACATTGGCTTCGTTTGGTGTGGTGGTCGGGGTCGTTAACGAGGTTGTCATGAACTGTTGATAGTAAACGCCCAATCTCACCTAAAAAATTTCATGCATTTTATGCTCAAAACTAGTTTATTTTCTTGGTAGTGATCATAGCCTCGTATGCGCTTCCAAAGCCTCTCATCCGAAAACCTAAGAACCATAACCCTAAACACGGGAAAAGTTCTTAAATAGGGTGTGTGCGAAAATAGGCTGATATCCGCATACCCGGGAAACCCAAAACTGATTTTGTTTCGGGGGCGTTGCCCCCGAGCCCCCACCGGGGACGCTGTCCCCTGGACCCCTGCCCGCTGTCCGGTCAGCGGGACCTCCGCCGGGGGCTGCCGCCCCCGGACCCCCGCCGTCGTCGGCGCCGGATATGTCGGAGGGACTCGCACTTCGATTCCTCTCAACCCTGCTATCCCCAAAGCCAAGACCTTCCTCCTCTCCGATAAACCTCTTCTCCATCATTCCCCCTCTATTCTCCTCCACTGGAAGCCCGCCACAACCTGCATCTCGTCAAACCCGCTATAGATCGTCCTCCGCTTCACCCAGTCCGCGCCCATCCACAACCGCTGCCTACTCACCCCACCATCCCTGCATCTCATCAAATAGAGATTTGTTTCTTCTATTGCAACAACTCTTTGAATTTGTTTCCTAAACTCCCCATTAGAGTGTTAGTAAATCCAGAGTATGAGAAATATAGAGTTGGAAATGTGGTTAATTAGCAGTTACTATGCATGAATTCTTATGGTTCAAAAGCAAATTGCAATTGAAATTAAAATTAGTGTGAAATAAACGGATCTCTATCTATTGCATGAATATCTTGATATTGCCACATTCATTCAAGTTAGATAGAATTAATCATTTCTCTTGTTAGCAACTAAATAATCTGATTGTTTAATATGAATGATGGATTTGATTTTAACCTCGTTTACTCAATTTATATGTTATAATTTGTGATTGTAGGGAGATATAAAACACTCTCATGTCATTGCTCATCACCCAGATTTGGGCTGAAAAAGCACAATAGGATTTTGAAGAGCCAAACTTGAGCCTCTACAACTGCACATAAGGGGTGTTAAAGTTTCGGCGCCCGCTGGAAACTTTGCAGGAGCAGTAAGCTCATGATTGGTTCACCCCGCACATTTGATTAAGTCTTGAATGCAATCAATGAGACATCACATGTAAATTTTATACTGCACTACAATTATGTTGCCTTTCTACTATCACAACACTTTGTTTTCAAAGTTTTGTTCTTCATACATAATGTTGCATGTGATTGCACACCTGTTGAGCATACAATGATGCTTGAGGGATCCATTAGTCTTTGACTAGTGTGATTGTTAATTTTTAGTTCATGGATACAAATGATGATCTTAGACGAATAACTAGCAGTCATTGACATGAGCTGACGGTGATGGTAAGTCGATCGCTTCCATAATGAAATTCTTGATTTCCAAGATCTCGAGCTTGTAGTTAATGGAGAGTTATTACAATGACACAAGGCAAGTCTTAGTATAAATGAATTACTAGAATAAGAATGAAAATCAATGATGTCATCACCAAAATTATTGAAGAAAACCCACTCATATTCATCAGCAAATTCAAAATTTGGAAGCAGCATATGTTTTTTATACTTCATCCATTAGGGTTCTTTAATCTTATTAAACTGTTATTTGAGCATTTTCACTACATTTCGGTGGAATAAAAACGTCACTGAAGAATTGGTTTTGGTAAACCACCATTTTGGATATGAGGTGTGTTGTGGGGAATGCTAAAAACTTGATTTTGGCTCCATCTAGCTTCATTTTACACTGGAGCCACCAAACCCACCCATTCAGAGAAGGTTTCCATGAACGATTACGTCGCCAACATTGCATGTGTTAGAGACTTTGTGTGGGAAAGGGGAATGCCCCTGACCCAAGCCCTCTCTTGTATTCTCTCCCAAGACTTGGTACCTATGTAATCCAGCTACCTTTTATTTTATATATATAGGTCAAGGCCAGCTTCAAAGGAAAAGAAGCTTCGGTACTTAATGTAGGTTTAGATTTTCTAATTCTTTCTTTATTTTTGCTATCATGTTTTTCTTGTGCACAACGCTTCATGTAGCAAGACTGCTGGTTATTAGCTCATAGCCTCATACAAATATTTTAGTATAAATTTAATGGGTATATTATTGGGACTTTCCTTGAGGCTTTGCATAATTAGAGACCTTCAATCTGTTTTTGAAATTACAAAAACTTTCCGATCTGCAAGCCATGGCGCGGCCGGCACCAGTAGCATCGTCGAGGCCACCTTCCGAGTCCCCTTCGTCTCGGCGAGGCCCCTCGCCTCATCCGCGAGGGCGCCGCCATGATCCGAACCAAGGGCGAGGTCGGCACCGGCAACATCATCGAGGCCGTGCGCCATGTCCTCTTCGTCATGGGCGACATTTGCCTCCTGCACAACATGGATGACGACGAGGTTTTCTCCTTCGCCAAGAAGATCACGGCTCCTTACGACCTTATCCAATGAGAAATCAAATAAAAGAAACAATCTCAAATGACAATATGCACATCATATAAATTTATCACTTGATCCATTGCTACTACATAAATCTATCACGTAATTCATTGTTGATATGTATGATTTGCTTGTTGTAGATCAAAAGACAGAATTTAAATGTACATTGTTAGCGGAGAAATTCGTATATTACCTTATAATAATGAAAACAATTAACTTTTGGCAAATCTTTTGACAGAAAAGATTAGAAAAAAAGTAAAATAATGATGGTTTAAAAGGGTTTCTTCCTCATTTAACCCTATGCAGACTAAACTCCTTTTTTTTCCTACTTCCAATTATTCTATGCTTACAAAAGAGAAGTTAAAAGACTCATTCTATATAAATCATGTGCTAAAAAAGAATCCTTCTGTTTTGTAAAAAACCAAAATCCAATCCCATGTCGAAAAAAAATTGTTATGTATAAATCAGAATCCAACTAATAGAAATCTACCGCTATTGGAATCTCATGAATCTTTTTCTACAGCTTAAGAAGAACCACAACATCAACCTTCTATTTATTTTTTGTTTTTTTTAATAAACCAAATATTTATGAGAAGAGCGAGAACGAATATTTATGATCTAAAAATATGTGAGCATTCTGGTTGTGACTTTTTGATCCTCCATGTTTCTCAAATTTCAAAGAAGATATCACCTGCAAACGGAAAATAAGATCAAAATAAAAGATTTGTATTTTGGTTTAAATTATCAATTTGCAGTCATAAATTCACTATAATTATAGAAGAATACAACAAAACCAAAAGAAATTGGAAAAATAAATAAATTAAGAGCTTGCACTTAGAAAACTCAAATTTTACATTTCAATCACTAGCAGTCTGTCAAGGGGGAGCCCGTGCCTAGCGAACGACGACACCCTCGCCGCTCACCATCCTCCTTGCACAACTTATAATCAACTCATCATTTAATTCCAAAATACCAGGTTTAATTTATATGCGATTCCAAAATAACATGTTTAATTAATCAGTTGATTCCAAATAAAGAAATGGAAAAATTGTAATTACCTCCAAAAAGTCTATGATTATGACAAGTGCACATAAACTTTTCTCATTTATTACAAACCAAGCTAGCTATCCTAAAGCCTTCCTTTTTTTTGATAAAGAGATCCTAAAGCTAGCTATTCTCAAAATAGAATTAAGAACATGAAAAAATCAGCACCTTCAATAAGCGATGCCATATTTTTTTTCAACAAATTAGATGCATTTTGACCTTTTGATGAAAACTGTGGAGCTATTTTTCAACAAATTCAAATTGAGAATACAAACTATAGAAAATATTTTTGGATCTAGACAATGAAATTTTCTGGCCATTTATTATATAAACTAGCAAGTTGTAAACCCCAAGAATATTTTGCGAAAAGATCAAGCCGATGGAGATTTTTAGATAATTTAATGAAAATGGTCATCTCAAATGTATACAATTAATTGAAAAAAAGTTGAATATTAAAACAATGAATAAATGACTACTATTAACTTCAATTATACCATATTAGGGTATGCTTCCGTGAACAATTGACCATCGTAAAAGAAAAAATGATTTGTAAAAATTAAAACAATAAGCATATCACTCTCGAAAATGATTTATATATGTGCTTGTTGAGTGATTCTAATTGAAGTTATGATATTCTTAAATAATTATCGTAAATGTTATTATATCGTTCTTTTTTCCCAATGCATGTACTGGATTAGAGTGGTGTAATATCGCATTTGTTGTTGGGAAAATGAATATTGGTTTAAACTTATCATAAATGGTTGGGACAAATCCAATGATGATTGCTAATTGTGATTTGAGTAGAGTTTGTTTTTGCTGCCAGTTTATTTCATATAGTATTGTGTAGGTTGAAGTTGTACCTGCTTTATCATATATGAAAGTAATATTAAATTGGAGTAAAAATCCAACACTATAGTGATAATTTAAGTACAAAATTTGTCGTCAGTGGAAACTGGTGAACCATGTCTACCTCAACACCTAAGATTTTATTGGTGCATATTGTTGGGGTATGTGCTGACCCCACAAAGAGCTTGTGATAAAATTCACGAATTCTTTATTTGAAGTTAATGAATGTCGTTGACGATGGCTTGAAGTGATATTTTTCATTTTATTTTCGCTTACTGACAAAATTAGTTGGCTTGTAAGCAAGAAGAAGAATATTAAAAAAATTGATCATATGTGTGTTACATTTAGTTCAAAAAATGATCATGTGTGTTGTATTCATTCCTCTCTCCCCCAGCCCTTCTTTTTCTTCCTTTTCTCTCTTCTCTTTTTCTCCCCCCCCCCCCTTTTCTTCTCCCCCCTCTTTTTCTTTCTCTTCCCTCCCCCCTCCCCCCCTTTTTTTCCCCTCAAACCGGAGTGGAACCCGGCGGCCCCCCCCCCAATGTGAAACAGCAGGACAAAACCCTAATCACAACTGACATTAGCATCCGCAGTGGCCTTGAGCAGATAATCAGTTGCCCTGCGAATAGCCTCCCTCGTGTGCAGGATCTCCGTCTTCATCATCCCCCCGAACTTTATAACACTCCAAGAGAGCATGGTAGCAGTGAAAGCCATGGGGGAACCAAAGTTCACATTGTCCCCAAGCTCCGGCGAGGTGGCGGGCTCCGGCGAGGCGGCGGGCTCTGGCGTGGCGGCTGGCTCCGGCGTGGCGGCGGGCTCCGGCAAGGCGGCGGGATCCGCCGAGGCGGCAGAAAAGATGCAAGGGATTGGGGATGGGGCTGCGGTTATAAGGAGGTAGAGTTTCTTAATTTTATTTTTTAAACATAATTTAAGGGTTGTGATTAGCCAAATCAGATGTGCGTATTTCAATCGCCAAAAAATATTTAAATGGTACCTTAAATTTTGGATGAATTTAAAATAAGTCCTTAATTATTATTTTTTAGTTCAAATAGGTTCCAAAATTATTAGAGTACCTTAATATCAGACTTTGTTTAGAATGTAGGTGCTGTTTTAAAATGAAAAAATTCAAAAGGTAGATGCTAAAATTGAGATTTTAGATCAATTCTTGCGGTGGTTAAAATTATTTCACATGAATTTTATTATTTATTTTGTATCAATTTTTTTCTCATCTTTTTTTAACAAAGTATTATATACGTGGATTTTTTAAAATTTTATGAATATAATTTTATTTTTTATAGGAGTTAAATTAATTAAATAAAATTAAAAAAATATGCTTATGGGATGTTTTGAAAGGAAGAATGTAGGTCTCCGTGACATTTTCAAAAAAAAAACATGTTTTAAATCCATCATTTTAAAATGGTAGTAATTTTGTTGCTGCCAAACACCCGCCGTTCGGTCCGTTTAGAATGAAATATAGTCAAAATGGGCTTCATGCGAGAGATTTTTGGTTGCGTTATTCCTGTTGGGGTCCGCACATCGCTCTTGGTAGACAGGACCTTTTGAACCGTCCTAGCCTGCGGAGCGGTCGGACCAATCAACAGTCAAAGATTCACGGAATGTTGAGTCAGAGGCTTGATGACGTGAAAAACCCGCAATCGGGTTGAAAAACTACGCAGCCGGTTCAGTGCTGGCCTAAATTCCACCATCACAGAGTTTGTTACCCAGTTTTCTGGAGAAGAGCATAGGCGACAAGTCCCGCCTTATGACACTTGATGAGATGGGGGGAATGGATGTTGAGCGCCGTTCGACGTCGTCCTGCTCTTGAGGCTCTTCATCAATAACTTCTTGCGGGAGTGGGTGTCGCTTTCGCTCACTGGGTCGTCTTCACGTGATGACGAGGATGGCTTCGAGCGTCCCGTCCGGATCTTGCTTCTTCTCCACGCTCGTCTTGTATTTATGAGTGGAGAGAACTTGAGCCGAAAAATCCTGCAGAGCGAGAAAGAGTGGAAAGAGAGAGCGAAGTTAGTGTGTTCCGGGAGAAAAACCATTTTAAAGTGAATGTTGGCATATTTATAGGATTTTAAGAGGGGCATTTTGGTAATTTTGTTTAAATATTTTAGGACCGGCCAATAAAACTGCTCGAAACTAAGTACGTGGATCTCATTTTCCAAAAATGACGATCTCGCCCTTGAGCCAAAAGAGAGCCAGCCAGCCAAAACTGGTGGCTCGACGACGACGACGGGGGCCACCCCCGACTCCCCGAGCACGATGAACGGTCGGGGGGACGTCCTCGACAAGGCTGCCCGGATCTCGACGGTCCCGGCCGTCCCTTGCAAGGGCCGGCCGCGGCGAGGCTGCCCAGGCCGATCGGAAGGCTTTGGCTGGCACTCGCGTGGGCCGGCCAAGGCGAGGCTGCCCGAGAACGGGCGGCCCTGGCCGGCCCTCGCAGGGGCCGATCGCGGCGAGGCCGGCTGAGCACAGGCGGCCCTGGCCAGCCCTCGCAGGGGCCGGTCGCGGCGAGGCCGCCTGAGCACTAGAGGCCTTAGCCAGCCCTTGCGAGGGTTGGCTGCGGCGAGGCTGCCCGGGGTTGGGCGGCCCCTGGCCGACTGTTGCAGGGGCCGGCCGCGGCGAGGCCGCTCGGGGTCGGGCGACCGCCTAGTCGGTCCTTGCGGGGGCTGGCCACGGCCAGGCCGCCCGGGAACGGGTGGCTTTGGCCAGCCCTAGCGGGGGTCGACGAGCCCTTGCGGGGGATGGCCGCAGCGAGGCCGTCCGAGGTCGCGCGACCTTTTCCTTGTGGGGTCGGACGCATCAAGGACGCCCTGGAATGGGCGGCCGAGGAGAGGATGCGGATAGTGGCGCCGCCGATCGGCATTGGGTGCATTACGTCCGGGATCGTCGTGGGGCCGGTGCATTACCACGGGGATCGGGTGCGCGGATCGCGCATGCAGTGGTTACGCGTGTAACATCCCATGACTCTAGTGGGGGGAGATGATAAACTGGCTAAGTGCAGACAGATTTTTTTTATATAATTGGGGTTAATCCCATCATTTGCCCCCCAAAGCGCTCGGAGTCGGGAGTCGCAGCGATCGTAGACCGTGGGCTTTAATACTTGTGCAGATCTGAATCACAACGGAGGGGGTTATGGGAGATGGGCACGATGGCGCGGTCGAGACTAAGAAGGTATGGCGAGTGAGGAAAACGCGGGAGAAAACCCGAGCTCGATGCGCCTCAAAGGGTGCGCTCCATGTGCATTGCGCGTGCGCGCTGGGGGCAGCTAGCATGCAATGGGTGCGGGCGTAGGACACTCCTAGACTTGTGCAAGGAAACCGAAAACCGCAAGAAACCGCAAAATCGCAAAACCGCACCACACCCATTTTCAAACCGAACCGATCGGGTGCGGTACGGTTCCATTTCGGGGGGACTGAAAACCGCTTTCGTGTGGTTCGGTTTGACTTCGGCTTCGTAAAAACCAACCACACCGCACTTCCTCGTGACTAGGTTAGTATGTCTGAAAAAATTTAAGATTGGTCCATTAAAAAACCGCAGCAGCACCCATTATATACTACTTTGGAAAAAATTTAAGTTGGGCTTCGTGAAAACCCCATACTGTGCCGGTTATTTAGGCTCTGTTTGGCGCAGCTGTAGCGACTGCAGAAGCAGTGGTGGAATAATCAGCTGTTTTGCAGAGTGGTGTCAGAATCTGTTAAACTGTTTGGATGAACAGCTTTTATAGAGCTGTTTCAAACAGAGAAGCTGTTTAATCTGTTTGGCAGAACAGCTGCGCGGTGCACAGTTCAATTTTTTGGTACTTAAACACAATAAACAATAACATAAAAAGTACAATTTAACTTAATGCATGATAAGTGCCCATTAACAAAATTGAAAAAAACAATTGTTTTCAAAAGGTTTATTTCGGTCGTGAAAATCATAAACGTGCTCTGCCATGATGATGAAACATATCCCTCGATCATCGATCGTTAACTGCATATCAAAAATAAATGTAATTACCGATCTTTTAAAAATATGTTTATAAATGTAAACGTCATTGTGTTGTATACCTGTGATACTCCGTGAGTTGATCTGCAATGTAGTCCCTAATATTGATCATTTCTGCAGCTCTCGTTCCTTCAAATGAGCTTGGTATTATGTTCGGATTTGAATCGATAGTTCTCGGACGATTGTTTGGTCGCAACTCATATGCCTCTGGATGAATAAAGATTTCGTTTCTGTCACATACATCAAACTCTGGGTCAGCCCTCGATGGATGTCTTCTAATAAAGTTGTGGAGCGATATCGTAACGACCACAACAACACAGCTTCGAGAATTTAAAATGAGGCATTTTGCTTAGTATGAGCCACTTTTTCTTCCATACGCCAAAGCTTCTCTCGATGACACTACGCAGCGATGAGTGTGCTTTATTAAATATTTCGCGTCGTCCTTCAATTGGCCTATTTCCCTGGGCAAAGTCCGGCAAGTGATATCTCGTTTCCGGAAATGATTTCAGGAGCCCCTTCTCCAATGGATAACCAACATCGACGAGATAATGTTTACCTTCAGTAGTAAGAAGATTTGATCTATAAAACAACATATCGTAAAAGCTCGTGGTACATACCTTCTGATAGAAATGGAAATTTACTTTGCGGATCCCGTACTGCACGATGATATATGCGCGTGTCATGTGCAGACCCCTCCCATCCAGGTACAACGTATGTAAAACACATTGAAGTCGCAGACATCCATTACGTTTTGAGTCCTGCTACCATGACGACCAATATAAGGAACTTGATTTTTAACAGATATCTGTGCATCAACATGTGTACCGTCAATTGCACCGATACAATCTTTAAAAAATGGTATATATCCATCATCATTTTGTATTTGCGATGGTATTGTACGAAATTGGGGATCAATCGGAGCAATGTTATTCATGAACAAACTTGTAAGAGCTTTTAGGCCGATCATAAATAACCGACTCAAACTTTCTATTGAATGTTGGAATCTTTCACCTGATTTTCGGAATATTTCATTGTGGCCCAATATATAAATTGTTATTGTCAAAACCTCACTGACCTGTGTCCTTTGTGTTCTTTTTAAACCGTGTTGTTGTTCCAACAAGGCTAGCAAGTCAAAAAAATGAACTTAGTCATTCAGAACATATTGTGAAAACGTCCGGGATGTCATTCAAATAATTCCCGGAGCCATTTATGTCCAGTTTGAGCTGATGTCATGCACGGTGTTTTGTCACAAAATAAACTGACATATTCACTAATTAAACATGCACTGGCGACAATGAGTTTCACATATGCTGCGCAATCTTGTTGACGAGTTGCACAATATTTCAATACCAACTCTTCATAATCATCTATGTTAAATTTTTCATCATCATTTACGCTTGACATTATAGTGACCTATAAATATGATATAACAGTCATTATAACAATGTAACAAATAGTAAGAGATATCATAAGACACAACATATACTAGAACAAAATATCAGTGTCATATAAATCACTGCATAAAATAAGTTTCTAACAATAAAAAAGTTCCACATAGAAAATCAAAAACTAAGAGATATCATATATGCGAGTTCATGTAGTGGGTCTTCAGCCATTCCAAGCTCCTTTCCTCTGGATTCACTGGTGTTTGAAAATGAACCGTCGCAAAATGATACAACAACCGGCCCTCAAAGATTTCTGGGTACTTCTCGAGTTCCTGAATCGCTTCTCGCAGCAGATATATACTAGGAGGAATAATTGGTGCTGTAACGCGCTGCATTATTGCTTCTGAGGAGGAAAATAACTTCTCTACATGTGACAGCATAACCTGTTTGGTCCCCATTTCATGTCTCTTCCCTTTTCGTTTTCTTTTTGAAGTTGCGCCACTGTGGGAACTCTGCCCAGGTGTAGCCGAGTTAAGATCCTCATTTGCAAATGTCTGTGAATTATTGCTCTCATTGATTTGATCATCGGGTTCTTCAGATAGCGTGTCAGCCTGTGAAAAAATTCCAGAAAGTTTTCCAGAAGAAGCCATCCACACATTTTCTCCTGTCGCAACAACCAAACTAAACATTTTGTCTAGTTTTTCCTCAAACTCGGGCGCTATTCCACCAAAACGGAATTTCTTCGCATTGGGAATCATCTACAAATTAAAAGAAGTATGATCAATAAATGCACATCCTAATAAATTCTTCATTATTATAATAATACATTTATATTTAAAAAACTAACCTCAATACGTTCTTTCCACCAATCATTAGACGCGTCAATTGTCCGTTTAGTTGGATTCCAACCAAGACTAATCTCCCCTCTTTTGAGTTCACGCCATAATTTTCAATCACGTTTCAGTTGATCCCATTTGTTTTTCATTTGTGCCCGACTGTACTCCAAGCCCGTGCGATCCTTGAAGTTTTTCACCAAATTGCCCCAGCCTTCTTTATTAAAATGGGTGGTATGTCTATTCCCTAAATCTATCTCTCGACTACAAAGATCACAAAAAAGCAGAACATGCGATGTCTCCCAATTTGCACAAATTCCACCTTCCTTTGATTTACCCATCTAAGAGAAAAATTTAAATTAAAACACAAACAAACACAATTCAAACACACACAAACACAATTTAAACACACACATACACACACACACACACAAGCCCATTCACACACACACACACACACACACACACACACACACACACACACACACACACACACACACACACACACACACACACACACACACACAAACACATTCCACACACACACAATTCAAAAATACACACACACACACAATTCAAAAAAATACACACACACACACAATTCAAAAAAGACACACACACACAATCCACACACACACACAAGGTCATTCACACACACACACAAGGTCATTCACACACACACACACACACACACACACACACACACACACACACACACACACACACACACAATTCAAAATAATACACACACAAGCCCATTCATACACACACACACACACAAACACACACACACACACAATTCAAAAAAAAAATACACACACACAAGCCCATTCATATATACACAAACACACACACACAATTCAAACACACACACACACACACACACACACAAGACACAATTCAAAAAAAATACACACACACAAGCCCATTCACACACACACACACACACAATTCAAACACACACACACACACACACACACACACACACACACACACACACACACACACACACACACACACACACACACACACACACACACACACACACACACACACACACACACACACACACACACACACACACACACACACACACACACACACACAATTCCAAAATACACACACACACACACACACACACACAATTCCAAAAATACACACACACACACACACACACACACAATTCCAAAATACACACACACACACAATTCCAAAAATACACACACACACACAATTCCAAAAATACACACACACACACAATTCCAACACACACACACACAATTCAAAAAAATACACACACACAAGCCCATTCATACACACACAAACACACACATACACAAATACACACATAAACACACACACAAACACATTCATACAAACACACACACACACACACAATTCAAACATACACACAATCACACACCCACACACATAAACACACACACACACACACACACACATTCCAACATACACACACACACAATTCAAAAAAATACACACACACAAGCCCGGCCATTCATACACACACAAACACACATACACAAACACACACACACACACATTCAAAAAAAAATACACACACACAAGCCCATTCATACACACACACACACACACACACACACACACACACACACAATTCAAACATACACACACAATTCAAAAAAAAAAGACACGCACACACACACAATTCACACACACACACACAAAGCCATTCATACACACATTCCCATTCATACAAACACGCACACACAAACACACACACATTCCCAAACACCCTAAACACACACACACAAACACAAACACAAATTTATAGAAACAATGGATGTATAATCACTATAATTATCGGAATTTGTGCTAGCATTAGAGTTCTACTACAAAAAAAAGTGGATAATTACATATAGGATAGAAATGTACCTTACAAAAAATCACAAATGGGTATGGCCGGAAGTATAGAGAAGAAACCAAGATCTATGTAATTCCCCTGAAATGAAATCCTGAAACAAAATCAAGCAAAATAAAGGCTAAGCACTGGAATCATGAACAAAAATGAAAGAGAAGAAATGAAGAAAGATTTGCCCTAATCTGGAAGATGACCGGCAAGGAAGGAGAGGGTCGACCATGACAGAAGAGGGCGTTTAGAGGAGGAAGACAAGAGGGCTACTCGACGGGGTGGAGGCGAGCTCGGCGACGACGACAACAAAACGGAGCAGGCTAGCCAGACATCGGGAAGCAGAAATCGGGAAACAGGCTTACCTGCGGTGGAAGAGAAGAGGGTATTCGACGGCGGTGAGGCGAGCTCGGCGTGGAGGCGAGCAGAAATCGGAGCAGGCTTTGCCGTGGAAGATGAATCGGGAAGCAGGAAGAATAGTCGTCGCCCTAACTTCCGTGGATGATGAATCGCGTAGCTTCCGCGATTCCAGAGTCTTCAAAATTTTTCACGACTCTGGAACGCCCTAATTTCACGATTGCGCAGCGGGGGCGACTCCAAACATGGGCGTTAAATTATTATTTGGCGCGGCTTATTGAAAAAGAGCAGCACACTGCTGTTGAAACGCCGTGCCAAACAGAGCCTTAATGGCCATCTTACTGTGCGGTTTTTGTAACCTCAGAAATGCAGTAGCAGCACCCATTTAACTACTAAATATTACTTATGCCATTAAAAAACCGCACATTAATTATTATTCTATTAATTAATATATATTAGTTAAAAAACCGCACAGTAATTATTTAAAAAGCGCACAGTAATTATTTAAAAACCGCACAGTAATTATTTAAAAAGGTGATTGTTATCCGCACTGCAGTTTTGGTTATTCGCAAATATTTTTTTCCTAATTTTTCGTGCCTTTTGGAAATACGTCTTGTATATGCATTTTCAGGAAAAGTTTTCAACATCAAAGTTGTAGATCTCATCGATATCTACAATTTTCGTGTTGAACACTTTTCCTGAAAATGCATGTACAAGACGTACTTTGGAAATACACCCAGATTTCGCGCCTTTTAGAAATACGTCTTGTACATGCATTTTCAGGAAAAGTGTTTAACACGAAAGTTGTAGATCTCATCGAGATCTACAACTTTCGTGTTGAACACTTTTCGTAAAAATGCATGTACAAGACGTATTTCTAAAAGGCGCGAAAAATTGGGAAAAAAAAAGTGCGGATAACCAAATCTGTAGTGCGGATAACACTCACCTTTAAAAACCGCACTCATTAGGCCATTACTTCAGCGCTTCACTCGTTCTGTGGACGCTGTCATTCAGCACTCGCATACAAAGCCGACAGGCTAACCTTTTTCGAAACGCCGAAATCCTAGATTGGAGTTGACGACGGAGGGGCGCCACGACGGCCGACGGTCATAGATTCGCACGCTGATCGCCAAATGACGGATATCTGTTGCGGCCTCCAGGTTCGCATCAGCTTGTAGGGTCGCAGTCATAGATTTAGGGCTCGACGTCTCGCTCTCTTCTTGACTTCTTGTAAGTATGACTGTCTTCGTCGTCCTTCCCTGAACCGTAATTTCTAATTTCTAACACATACTAATAGCAAGATTTATCCCTCTTTCGAGCCCGATTTATTCCTGTTAACACATTTAAGCTTGCTTGGTGACGTTTCCTCATTTCTTGTGAGGCTGTGACCGGCTATTGCTTGTGACTTGTTCAATAAAATATGCTTTGTTTTATTACTGACTAGTAAAACTGTCAACAAATCGAAATCGCACCGCACGGTTTCGGTGCGGTGCGGTTTTGGCCGGTCGAAAACCGCACCCCTGCGGCGGGGTTTCGGTTTTCCCCCAAACGGCATCGAACCGCACCGCTCGCAGGCCCAGACGCACCCCCGTGCGCGGTGCTTGCGCGCGGGGAGCGCCCCTGCAGCGTGCGCGCGAGTGGGGTGGGCCCCCGTAGCGCGCGCGAGCGGGGTGCGCCCTCGCAGCGCGCGCGAGGGGGCCGCGTCCCTATGCACATCACACGCATGGGGGGGGGGGGGGGGGGGGGGCGCCCCGGCGCACAGTGCGGGGGGGGGGGGGGTTTGCGCCCTGCAGCGTGCGCGAGCGGGGCGTTTCCCTACGCGCAACGTGAGCATGGGGGGGGGGGGGGGGGCGACGCACAGTGCGCGGGGGTGTGCCCCTGCACGCGCGGGGTGCTCCCCCGCGTACAATGCGTACGTGCGGGGTGCACCCCTCCTGCGCCTTGAGTGAGGAGTGTGCGTGCGGGTGCAGGGTTCGCCGCCGCGACGGAGCGTGCACGTCGTGTGTGCTTCCATGTGTGGTACGTGTGCGTGGGGTGCGCGCCTTTCACGTAGAGTGCACACGAAGTATTCCTTGCGTGTTCTGTGTATGCGTGCGTTGTAACATCCCAACTTTTATTGGGCCACAAGAACCCTAGTGGGCCCAATAAAAGTGACCCGAACTCCTACCCATGACCCGGTAGAAGGTAACCATAAGCAAGAAATAGAGCTAGAGGACTCCGATATGAGCTCCTGTGGCCTCGTATAGTCGATACGAGCGCGACGGAACTCGTTCCGTTGGACCCTGAGGTCATGTGGTGGATGTAATCATTCCTCGTAAAATGCCACGAGAGCCAGACTTTGGATATCGGCCTAGTGAACTCCGATTTGAGTTCCGTCAGTTTCTACGGCCTCGTATAGTCGATACAAGCGCATCGGAACTCGCCGCGTCACGATTCAAGATCTAACGACGGATATAGACATTTTAACCATTTTAGCGCATCGCAACGCGCAGATTTTGGACTTTTACCAAACGAACTCCGATTCGATCCCGGTCAGTGTCGTTTGATTCGTATGGTCAATACAAAGTCAACGGAATTGATTCCGGTCAGTTTCGGTAATTGGTGGTCAAACCGTGGTCAAATCAAGCCCAATTGTGCACCGAAAAGCGTGCGCACAACAAATGTGACCCAACACCCCAACTTCGACCCAACCCCGATGACTTGGACGTATTTTGACTTTTACCCCTATGAGTTGACCCACTAGGGTTGACTTTGGTCAAACCCTCCCTTTTCCCCATTTTTGAAAATTTTACCTAAGGAGGAGGCCACTCCCTCTCCATGGGTAAATAGTACATTGCCCCCTTACCCATAGGGGCCACAAATTATTGAGGTGGGAAGGAGTGGGGCCAAGTAGTGGCCCACCAACTTTCCCCCCACTCCGCTCTCTTTTTCCCTCTCCCACTTATGAAAGCCCAAGCCCATAAGGGGCCCAACCTCATTTCCCACATGAGGGAATTGCCTTGAGCCTCCAGCTATCCTTGGACAGCTGGAGGGTGGAGATTAATCCCTCCCTAAGGAGGGATTAATCCAACATTGGGTAGGGGAGGAGATCCCCTCCCCTCCAGCCTATATAAAGGCCCCTCCCCTAGTAATCCCCTCACAAGCTCAAAGAGCAACTCCCCCACCCTCCCCAAGCTCTGCCGAAGCTCAGGTCGCCGGAAAAGGCAAGCCCGAGCTCCACCACCACCATCTTGGATGGCCAACCAAGCCGGTCCCTCCCAAGCCCCTCCTCTACAGGAATAAGCTTCTCCCCTCCCCCTTCCCTTCCTTTTAGACATCCTGCATGGACCCTCTGGCGACCGGAGCGCCGCCAACACCACCCGACCCATGCACCAGGTTGGGTGGTGGCCGCAGGAAGGTTGGCCCTTCCCTACGCCGGGGGTGCCGCTAGAGAAGGGTTGACCCACCGGGATGACATTTCCCGGTGGGGGAAAGCCGGGGTGCCGTCGGAAAACACCAGTCCTGCGACACCCAAGAGGTAGAGCATTTGCTATGTTTTGCCTCCGGCGGCGATCGGCGGCGGATGGTTGTCGGACCACCACCGGAGAAGAGCCCTACCCCAGGATCGCTGGCCGGGGGTGGTTCTAGGGTTGGGTTCAACGCCGGTGAGGCGGGGTGGTGCGGTGGCGCTGGGAGCAAAATCATCGCCACCCCGCTCTCGGGTTGGCTAAACCATGCGGTGGCCGGCGGCGGCAGGCCGCCGGGCCACCACCCAGGGACTCGCCGGCCCCCGGCGAACCGGCCGGGGGCAGCGCCGGCGCCCGGCGGTGACTGGCTGGCGGTGGCAGTGGTTATCCCTGACTACCGCCGGCGAGGAGCATCAGCCGTCTGATCTGCGACGATGATCAGATGGCCGAGATTTCATTAAATCCTGCTCCCGCCTCAGCATCAGCGCCCCTACAACGGATCCGCGACCAATCCGCTGTGGGGTCAGAAGTTTGATATTGGATGTCTGGCTCGATCTCAGCCATAGGATATCTAAGATTTGCTATCAGCAGACCAGACTTAATGGCTGGATTTTGAGAAATTTCCTAAGCCATTTCTAGGCCTCTGGGAGTAAAGTGATCAACATGAAAAATGTTCCCCAAACTAAGGGCTTCCTTCAAATTTTTTTTTTGAGAATTTTTGGAGTTGATTTGTCATTTTTAAAAGCCCAAATGAAATTTTTGGTCAAATTAAAGGCCCAAAACTCTTCAAAAAATTATGAAAATTTTTTCAGGCTCATTTTAGACCCCCTTAAAGGTTTTATCAAAATTTGGGGACTTGGGGGATCAAAATTGAACTTTCCTCAATTTTTTGGAGCCTAGGGTCGCGCTTGGTAATTATAACGCTCGTTTTCCTCGAAAGTAAAAATTGGAGAGTGCGACCGTCCTTTCTAATTTGAATAATAAATTCAAATGGTCTTATCAATAAAAGTAACTGAGGTGAGTGACCAAGCTCCGGGTGTTCCGAGATTTCGAGAAATCGTCAAGGGCCTCGTCCCTCGGGTAATTTGGGGCACGCTCGGAAGATAGGAGTATGAGTTAGTGAATTACAAAATTATCCCCGACATATAATAATGGTGTAACTCCTAATAAGCCTCTAATCTGATTAAGCCGTGATTAAAAAGGCGCAACCAAATTACTATCAGATCTTAATAATTGGTGTAACCCAAACTAGCTTTATTAAAAACGGAAATGGAACTGTGAATGCCTCCTGAGAACAGAGAAGGAATTGGAAATATCTTCTGAGAACGGAGATGGAATTGAAGCCTTCTGAATGGAGTGATTGGACTACTAACCATTTTCTTTATGATTATTCCAGTTTTGCACTAGTTCAGTTCCTTTGTTCATTTCAGTACTTTTAATTCAGTACTACTTCAATCTCGTACTGGTCAAGTTCATTTCAGTTCAGTACTTTCAATTCAGTACTACTCCAGTTTCGTACTGGTCAAGTTCAATTAAGTACTTTTAATTCAGTACTACCTCAGTCTCGTACTGGTCAAGTTCATTTCAGTTCAGTACTACTCCAGTTTCGTACTGGTAAAGTTCAATTCAGCACTTTCAATTCAGTTCTACTCCAGTTTCGTACTGGTAAAATTCAATTCAGTTATACTCCAGTCTCATACTGGTCACATTTCATTCAACACTTAAATTTATGCAGCTTTTGTTTAGCAGCTTTATTTACCGCACTTCATTTCTACAATTTACTATTATAAACCCCGGTCCTGCTCTGACGAGCAGTTGTCTATTAAGGTCGGGCCTTAGTTGGGGATAACTGGAGTTGAGAAATTCCTCCAGGTTTAGCCCCAAATAAAGTACCCCCACGCTTCTTGTCGAAAGTTGAGCTAAAAGCCGCTGCCCGAAGTTTGAAGCATAGTAGGGCAAGCCTCCATAGACCCGATGCGTGCTAGCAAAATTGACTGTTTGATTTCTTGTAAATTGCTTGCGGTAAATTGTGACGGGTCGGTCCCTTCCGCAGACCGTTAGTACCGGTGTGGGAAGGTCGACGACTCAAGGCAATAGGGAGATAAGTACCACGGGTGACCGACCGTCATGTTTTATTCCCCGTCGGGTTTATCCTCTGCTGATCGGCCAAAATATTGAATCACCCGATGCCGCTCACATCCAGGAGTACACGGGGTTGTACGTTAGGGCCTGGGGTTGTGCGGCACGACCGGCACCAGAAGTGGCAGGACTAGCCACTATCACCAACGACCACATCGGTGAGGCCCGCGGGGCTCTCTACCCTGCTTGAAAAGAAGCAGTCCATACTATGTCGACATAGGGGGTTATGCGCGACAATGAATGTCTGCGATGTGTGCACGGCTGTGAATGCTTGCGATGTGTGCGCGGTTGTGAATGCTTGCGATATGTGCGCGACTGTGAATGCCTGCGATGTGTGCGCAGCTGTGAATGCCTGTGGTATGTACGCAACTATGAATGCCTGCGATATGGTACAGGCTGTAGATACCTGATGTGCTGATGTGCTAGTAGAGCCTTGATTATATTTGATAAACATTGCTGCTGCTATTCTAGTTATACTATGTTGCGCTTCTTTATAGTTGCTTCTAGCCTATACATATGAAATGTTGTACTAACTCTCCCTTGCTTCAGCTATCTACTTTTGTCGGGTGGGTGTGTGCTAGTCCCCAGGATATGGATCCGGGGAGGAGATTTGTTTTTACTTAGCTCTGTGATTAACGGTTGTTTAAATAACCATTCACAGGAAATGGAGCACCGTAATGGCCCACTACCGCAGGAGATTGCGCCAGCAGTTAGGACTAATCGAGCAGATGCACCCCCGACGTCTTCAGAGTTTCGAGACGTGAGTACCGACGAACTGAATAGGGAGAGGGAGTGAAGAGTTATATGTAGTACTTGTACAGCCATCGGGCTTATATAAATACTTAGGCTTCGACCTAGTACTCATGTAAATATGTGTAATGTTATATATATATATATTTGAAACTGGTTCCCTGTTAAGGATTCCACAAATCTCTGATGTATTGTGAATGTTGTGATTCTAGCCAGCAAGGCGGCCAACTAGTGCTTAGATAAGGTGAGTTGTTACCCTTAAGGAGCACTGGGTGGACATCTTGGGCGGTAAGATTCCCCTCTGCCCGACCCGGGTAAAAGTTGGGAGAAGGGGTCTTACATGCATGGCGTCCTTGTACATGATTTGCAGGGCGTGATTCCTGAGGTGTTTTTTTTACTTGGACTTTAACTTTTCTTTTGTGCGTTTTTCCAGACTCTGCGGCGCATTGTTAATGACAGACCAATGCGTATGCACTCCACCCTTACCGCAAAACGTATTGCTTCGTGGAGGAAGCGTTAGAACATCCCTACCGGTCTTGAAATCAAGATTTCTCATGGTGAGCAGCGGGTACAGAGTCTCCCGGTGGGCCGGATGACTTTATGTGTGTCGTCTTTGAAGATCGGGCTTCGATTTCTTCCATGTGACAAAGTTACTGAGATCATGAAGCATTGTGGCATTCTGATGTCTCAATTTACCCCTTTAGGAATGACATGTATCATGAGTTTGATTGCCTTCTTCCGCGAACATGGTTCGAAGTTCTCTCTGGAGCTTTTCAGGGAATGAGGCGACATGCGTCCCGATGGCGGTGGTCGTATCGAGGTCCATAACAACAAGACTTGGTTAGTGTTTGAGAGCCGGACGAACATGCATGCGGGAACACAGTGTATGGCTACATCTGTAATTATTGGGAATGGCCCGAGCTTTGGAGCTCTCTTCCTGATCGGAACCGTCAGATGAAGGGTCGCGCGGGTGATTTCACTCCAATGCTGGGATTCAAGGCGCCCTATGAGTTGGCATATCATCTCTTTAGTATTTTATTGTTCGTAGAAGAGAAACGTCTACTGTTGTGTGGTCTTTCTGCCGATCCGGAGCGTTCTGCCACCGCCCCGTTGGGTTGTGACTGAAAAAGAAAATTGTCGTTCGAGGTCCATGAAGATTCGTCCACTGCGCGTCGTCCTGCTAAACCACCAAAGGGGCGACCAAGAGCGGTCCCTTGCGGTTCTCGAGGGGGCTCCACTCGTTGATGACCAGGATGTTGAGGTTTTGGGTACTTCTGCCCCCATGCTCCCTTTGAAGAGGCTCCTGCTTTGGCCTAAGTGAAGGGGAAGCATGTTCTTTCTTCCTTGACCGCGGTGAGTTTACTTTTACGTGCTGACTTGTTCTTGTTGCTCTTATCTTACCTCGCTCTACTCCCCTTATAGGTTGGTGTGCAGGCTCAGATGTCTCTTCCTTGGAATGATTGTTATGTTTACTTGAAGGATGTGTACCTCTCCATTCAGGAGATGCTTCGAGGCGCGGGAACATCTTTTTTGAATTTAAAGGGGAGATGCGAGCGTGACTTGTCTCGCTTTCGGCAGGTTGAGTAAGACCTGTAGGTTGAGGCGGGGCGGCTTCAGGAGGAGCTCCTGGCTAAAAAGTCCTTGGCGGAGACGCGCTGGGGGACATTGCACGCCTAGAGTCTGAGGTGGGGTGTCTTTCTTAAAAAGTGTGGCTTTCCGAGCTGAAGGCGGCATGGGTGATGGAGTACAAGAGTTCGATTACCTTCAAATAGGATCGTTGCTTGCTGTCTGAAGATATTCATGAGGAAGTCTAGACGAGGGAGGTAGAGCCCAAGCTTTGCGATATTTGGGAGGTGGCATTCCGTCATGGGATGGCGAATACCCTTCGGATGATATCTCGCAAGCGTGAGTGTGATGTCTCTGACCTCAGTTTTGAATACCTTTCAGAGGACAAGTGTATTGAGTTTGATGAGTAGGAGTAGACTTTAGCTTTGTATCTTTTACTTTGTTTGTATTTGCTTGTACTTGACGCATATCTGTGATCGAGTTTTGTACTCTTACTTTGATTATTGCAGCTTTGTGTTCTTTTGCTTCTCTTCCGAGTGGTTGCTTTCTTGTAAAAAGGTCGTATTATTGGCTTTGTTATCTTTGCGCGAGTGACTTTGATGTGTTCGAGCTCCTTTGAGGTTGATCCTTGGAGAGCGAGGCTTTAAATAATATCGAGGTCTATTGCTAGGGGAAGGGCGGATGTTTCGAGCTGGCTAGTTTAGGTGAGCGTGCTCGATGGTTGGAGGATGAGACCCGGAAGGCTCCACAACCTACTACTAAGGTGAATGGCGGATGCTTATAACCGGGTAGTGCGAGGTCGGGTTTACCATTCCATGAGATGTTAGTGACTGGTTGGCGGTGAAGGGCGGACCTTCGAACCTAAGATACTATGAGGGAGGCAAGACCTGGCGATGCTGCGACCTACTATAGGAGAAGGGTGAAACTTTAATTATTAGCAGTAGGGGGTCGTGAGTGCGTGGTCCCGGAGAGGCGGTGAAATACATACCTTCGAACCGGTGGTGAGCACGAGGGGGGCAGGCCATGGCTACGTCGTGACCTACTGCAGAGAGAAGGGCAGACCTTCGATTATTGGCAATAAGAGGCTGCTGGGACGTGGTCCCGAAGAGGCGGTGAAGTTCAGATCTTCGAACTGGTGGCGAGCGAGGGGGGTAGGCCTTGGATACGTTGTTACCTACTGTGGAGAGAAGGGCATACCTTCAATCATCGACAGTGGGAGAATGTAACGCCCTCGGTTTTTTTGTGATTGTTTAATCTTTGTTTGGCGTTACGTTGACGCGTTTTCGGCCTTTGCTGTTGTTAGATTCTTAGCTCTTTAGGTTCTCTGAGTGGCTTGTTTTGTGGCTTTTTTACAAGATTCCCTAGCGAGCCGGAATCTGTTTTGGTGACTCCGTGGAGCCCCTCCGGGAATGCTTGTGTTTTGTCTTCGAGAGGTGTTAGCCCGAGTTTTGTTCGTCGGATGTTGATTTCGACTTTGCCGTTGTTTTTATAGCATGAGTATTTAGCTACGGTGCGAATTTCGTCGAATTCCGAGATCGTTTGTTTTTCGCGTCGTTTTGGCATTTTATTTAAATGGCTGATATAATGATATAAGTGGTCGGTTTTGTTTGGCTTGTTTGTGGCTAAGTGTTGTTAGCTTGATTTCTATATATGTATATATGTATTTATACAGTAGCTGATTTTATATTAAAAGATATAATATTATATCATGTTATTATTATAGTGGCTGGGTGTGGCTGAGTGTTAATATAATATGTATAATAGTGGCTGTTATTATAATAGTATTATAATAGATATTATAAATAGCATTCTTTTTTAGAAACCTTATTCCTCTTCTCCAAACCCGACAGCTAGCTTCCAGCGGAAGGAGCTTGTGCGACGGAAGGAGTTTGTGCGACGGAAGGAGCTGGAGCTTCCGGCCGCTGATTTCTTGTGTTTTAGAGCCCGGATTTCTCGTGCAAAGGCATATCTGGACTGCTCTCGCCCAGATCTACCTCTCTAGGGTAAGTATTCCAAGTTCTAGGTTGGTCTTGGTATCTAGGGTTTTTGCGGGTTAGCTTGTCTTCCCTCTAAAAAGCTCTAGATCTTCTCTTAGGTGTCTGATTTTGATGCTGGCGCCGAGTGAGGAGAGTAGCTGCCGATTCCTGGAAAGTAGAGGCAAGTGGTGCTCTTTGCCCTTGCCAAGTTGAATTGTTATTCATTTGATTTCTGATTCCTGGAATTTATTCATTCGATTCCTTGTTCATATGATTTTTACTAATCTGATTCCTTTTTGGTAGCTATTTTGTGTTGTTCTCTTCTTAAAACTTAGGGCTGCTGTTAACCTTGTCCATAGTTAGGCTGCTGTATAGCTCGTCCAGGCTTAGTCTTAGTAGGTTGTAGGTTTTGGCTTCGGTTAACCTACTGTTAGGGTAGAATATGTCCAGTTAGTCCCTGTAATAAGAGAAAATAGGCTGGTTTGTGGGACGTTGTAGCCTAGCAGGGTATTTTGGGTGGGAAATTATATTTGCTAACTCTCTGTGAGCAGGCATTGAGTGTTAGCTTAGGGCCGAAGTTTAGTTTTAGGGCTAAGTGTAAAAGCGTTGAGTGTGTTGTGCACACTCAACGCCTAGCTTTTCGGTCTGGTGACTAAGTTAAAAAGCATTGACAACGTTGAGTGAGGTGAACTCACTCAACGCCGTCTGATTAGGCTGTTTAGCTAAGTTAAAAAGTGTTGAACTCACTCAACGTCGTCTGTTTAGCCAGTATTTTAAGTAAAAAGCATTGACAGTGTTGAGTGAGGTGAGTTCACTCAACACCGTCTGCCTTAGTAGTTTTTCTAAGTCTTTTGGCGTTGAGTGAGTTGAGCTCACTCAACGCCGCCTTGCAAGTTAGAATTTTCTAAGTCTTTTGGTGTTGAGTGAGTTGAGCTCACTCAACGCAGTCTAGTCAGGAAAATTTTCTAAGTCAAAAGCGTTGAGTGTGGTGAACTCACTTAACGCCGTTGACTTTTTTAGTGTTTAGCATTGAGTGTGGTGAACTCACTCAACGTCGTTGGCTGTTTAGCGTTGATAGCGTTGAGTGAGCTGAACTCACTCGACGCCGTCGTCCAGTGAGAGATTTTTGCGGCCAAGTATTTTGGCGTTGAGTGAGTGGAGCTCACTCAACACGACGTCGAGTGGACTCGACACCTTCCCTGCTTAGTGTTGGGCGTTAAGTTAACTCGACGCCTTCCCTGCTTAGTGTTTGGCGTTGAGTGAGTGGTACTCACTCAACGCGGCGTCGAGTGGACTCGACGCTTTTTCCTTAGGCTGGTGTTTTCTCCCGAGATTGTTAGTGTGGGTTTTATTTCGGTTTGGTGATGTTTTCGGCCAGTTTTGAAGGCCGAATCGTGAATCATGGAAGGTGGTTACTTTGGATTTCTTATCAGGGATGTTTGGGTGTAGAGCCGTGGCCACCACTTTTTTAGCCCCGGTTTTGGCTGGTGTGTTGGACCCCAAGGCTACACCGGTGGCCCTTGTGTTGTTTGGATCTGGTTGTTTGGATGAGGGCTATTTTTGGTCACCAACCTAGATCCATGGTTTTACCACTGCTAATGATTCACAAGTTAGGATTATTAGTTCCTTTCCCTTTTTAAAATTATTATTTTTGGCATATGTTTGCCTTGTTGCTGCTGTAGGTTTTTAGGAGGACATGTTGCTAATTTCTCGCACTTGGTGCGCTTTGATTATTCCTTAGACAGCGTCTTACTTTTGCTGTCTCATTTATTTCCTTTTGCTGAGTTTGATAGCATTCTATTACAGGGTTTGGTAAACCCCTTCCTTTTTATTGCTTATGACCTAATGCTCCATTTCTATTTGATTATCTTCTCACTGAGGTGTTCTTTCTTTGAATGCCCTAGGTTCAGAGCAGTAGCCGATTGAGCGGCTAATTTTCTTTTGCGGGCTTGCTAGTGATCTCCTGGGTTGTTGAGATTCCTCTTCTTCAGTTTGTGCGATAGATCTTTTCTTGTTTCCTTCTGTATAGACATGCATACTCACCAATGGGTTTGTGTCAGGTTGTTGACGCTCATTGGTGGTTTTCTTTGGTGATGCTAATTATGTGACTTAAACTGCTGTTTTTGCCTTTATGAAGAGTGTTTACTTTCTCTCTGGGAATGCTTTATGCTAGGATGCATGTTAGGTATTTTAACTCATAAAAGCCTTACTATATGTACTTCATACATGTCATATTTTTAAACCTAAAGTACTATTTTCCAAAGTAACGTAAAGACTAATTTCATATTATACTAAATTTAGAGTCATGCATTTCATGAGCTGTCCTTCGGGGATGTTTACGCTCATGTAGGATGTCAAATCACCTTAACCAAGGTATTTTCCGCAACGTATAATTATATTTTACTTGTGGACTAGTTGATCCACTGTGCCGAAAGATACGACCATCCAACTTAATTGGACTTCTTTCATAATAAATTATGATTTTCTGTTAAACTTTAGAGTCTGAAGTTTTGTCCGAGCGTCTACAGTTATCCCCTGCACGACGTGGTATCACGACGCGTATTTTCTCCTACTCTGATATAATTTTATTGATGAGGAAATGCGGGTCGTGATAGTTGGTATCAGAGGAAGGTTGCTTGACAATTGGTCGGGCAATCTTCTCTTGTTAGTGTTAATTATCTAGTGTCATATCATACACACACACCTATATGTCATCAGTACATCTTGGCTGAAGCATGAACACTACACTAATAGCATGATAAGAAGTATACAGGCATATTATGTAGTATGGGATGCATAATATGTGTTTGTATATTGATCCATCATAGGAGGCAAAATGTGAGGGTTATGTAGTATGAGATGTATAACCTCACCACATGAATGCCCATTAGTACATTTTCTTTTTCATTGCATGCAATGTTATGTAGTATGAGATGCATAACATTGTATGTGTACGCCGCTTATAACATGCATTAAAGCCTTTTTAGAATGCATAACACAACATACATAGCATAACATTGCATAAGCACAACGTGCCAAACTAAAGATGTATATGATGACATATGTACACACATGGTTTTGAGTCAAAAAGAATATAAATTCATGCATTCATGGTCTAAGCACATGAGTTAGTGTGATGATGGTCAATCATCTTAGGTTAAGCATAACATCATTATTGAAGAAAATCCCAGAGCAAGTTAGCAGTTGAAGCTCATACTTAAGTATGTTTTGTCTATAATAGGTTGTCTAGTTCTAGCGGTTGAGCTAGGTTCTGACTAATTGTTTGTATGTTAATAGAATGTCGAGCGTCCTTCGACGAGGTTGACTCCCCAATCTAAGGGCGAGTCTTCAGGAGCGCAAAACGATGCGATGATGGAAAGTCTGTGGTAGAGAAATGAAGCTTTGTCGAGGCAAATGGTGGATGTGCAGTCCCAGATCCAGTCTCTGTTATCAGTTGTGTCCGGGCTAGCTCCGAGAGTGCAGGACCCTGTCGAGGGTTGAGCTGTTACTTCCCTTCCTGCCCCTCTGGTGCCTCCGGTAGTGGTTCCACCAGAGATGGTATTTATCTCGCAGTTTCAGCGATTAGGACCGCCTACGTATGATGGTAGAGCTGATTTTATGGTCTTGGACGATTGGCTGATAGCAATCGAGAAGATGTTTTCTTACTCTGGAGTCACTGACAATCAAAGAGTAATGATAGCCGCTTACCAGCTCAAAGGCCTGGTGAAGAGTTGGTGACTAAGGGAAAAGGAGGGATTAAAGGATGGATGTTCTTGGGGATCCTTCAAGGAGTTGCTTCTGAAGAAGTTCTTGCCCTCGATCGAGCGAGACCATTTGATGAATGATTTACTGTATTTAAAACAAAGACAACTCACAAAGAGTGAGTACGAAGTGGAATTTAGTAAGTTAAGTCAGTTCGCCCCTGACTTGGTAATCTCGGAGGAGAATCAGATCAAACGATTTTTGGGTGGATTGAGAAGCGATGTTCAGCAATTTGCCAGTGCTTATGGATCAGCAAGTTATGCTGCTACAGTGGAGGCCGCCTTGAAGGTCGAGGCGATTGAAAATAACAAGAACAGGTTGGGGCCACCTAGCCATTCGATGCTACTTCAAGGAAGAAGGGTAAGGAAGTGTGTAGTTTTTGTGGCCGACCAGGCCACCCTTTGTAAAGATGCTACAAAAGGATTGGAGCTCAAAAGAAAGAGCAGGTTCATGTGATACAAGGCATTTCTAGGAAAGATTTAGTCTGTTCTGCATGTAAACGAAAAGGGCATGATGTTGTCCATTGTTGGGGAAAGAATAAGACAAGAAGTTGTTTTCTATGTGGTCAAGAAGGGCATATCAAGGCTCAGTGCCCGTAGCTCCGGCAGGTGCTACAACATGTCCCACTTCAGGCATTGCCACCGCCTCAGCGATTGGATAAAGGAAAAGTAAAGCTGAATGTGATTTCCTCAGAGAAAGCTCAGACTTTTAGTCAGGTTATTTCAGGTTAGAATTTCTCCATAGTTTTAATGTTTTAGTTCGTAGTTATAGTTTTAGCAATTGTTTCCTTAGATGCGTGCACAATTTCTATATGAAGATTTAAGGTAAAGAACCGCTGGGCGCATATTCTCTTCGACTCTGGCGCTACCCACTCGTTTGTGGCTAGAGCCTTCGTGGAGCGGTATCGTTTGGATCTAGATCGAGTTGGAGGTGCTTTTTGTGTCAAATTTCCTTCCGGCGATTCTGTGGTTTCGGACCAGGGCATTCAGAGTTGTCCGATTGTTTTAAAGGATTTTCTAGCAAAGGCAGATCTGATGGTGATCGACTTGGAGGACTTTGATGTTATCTTAGGCATGGACTGGTTATCCAGGTATGATGTTGTTATCCAGTGCAAGGGTAAGCGCTTGGACTTCAAAAAGGACAACGGTCAGCCTGAGAGTTTTTATGGTGATCCGCGCCAGGATTCTCCAGTTATTTCTGCGGTATGTGCTCGGAAGATGCTAGATTCCGGCTGTTTTGCTTGTTTGGTCTCAGTTTTGAGGACCGTTGGTAGTTTGCCGCGTTTAGACGAGATTCCTGTTGTGCGCAAGTTTTCATATGTGTTTCCTGATGATCTTCCTAGTCTTCAACCTGATAGAGATGTTGAGTTTGTGATAGATTTGGAGCTGGGCACACGTCCTATTGCGAACGCGCCGTACCGGATAGCCCCACGAGAGCTGGAGGAGTTGCGTATCCAATTGGATGAGTTGTTAGAGAAGGGTTTTATAAGGCCGAGTTCGTCTCCTTGGGGTGCTCCTGTTCTGTTTGTTAAGAAGAAAGATGGATCGATGAGGCTTTGCATCAATTATAGAGAGCTAAATAAGGTCACTATTAAGAACAGGTATCCCCTGCAGAGGATTGACGATTTGTTCGATCAGTTACGCGGTAGCGCGGTGTTTTCTAAGATTGATCTTCGTTCTGGCTACCATCAGCTCAGGATTCGTGAGTCAGATATCCCTCAGGCTGTTTTTCGATCTAGGCATGGGCATTTTGAATTTCTGGTAATGTCGTTTGGTTTGACCAATGAGCCCTCAGCCTTTATGGACATGATGAACCGTGTGTTCAAGGACTTCCTGGACAAGTTCGTGGTCGTGTTTATAGACGACGTTCTGGTATATTCCCGCAATGCTGAGGAACATGACCAGCATCTGCGATTAGTTTTATCTGCTTTGAGGGACCACAAGTTGTTCGCCAAGTTGAGCAAGTGCGAGTTTTGGTTGTCTTAGGTTTCTTTTCTGGGCCGTGGTTAATAAGAATATGATTTCAGTCAACCCAGAGAAAATAGCTGTTGTGATGGAATGGAGTAGGCCTGACACACCCAAAGAGATTAGGAGCTTCTTAGGGTTGGATACAAGAGATTTGTGGAGGATTTCTCTTCCTTGGCTACGCCATTGACTAAATTGATACAGAAGAATGCAACCTTTGTTTGGAGCGAGAAGTGTGAGGAAGCCTTTCCAGAGCTCAAGAATAGATTGTGCACTGCTCCCGTTTTGGCATTTCCTATGGAGGGCATGGATTATGATGTTTATGTGGACGCATCACATGTTGGGCTTGGATGCGTGTTGATGCAAGAAGGCAAGGTGATTGAGTATGGGTCAAGACAGTTAAAGACTCATGAAAAATATTACCATACGCATGATTTAGAGTTCGCAGCGGTGATTTATGCTTTGAAGTTGTGGAGAAATCTGCTTTATGACGCACAGTGCAAGATTTTTACCGATCACAAGAGCTTAAAGTATGTCTTCACCAGAAAGAATTGAATTTGCGCCAACGGCAATTGTTGGAATATGTTTCCAATTATGAGGTTGAGATCCAATACTATCCGGGCAAGGCTAATGTGGTAGCCGCCGCCCTAAGTCGGAAGACGGGGAAGATATTTAATCTCTCCGTCGAGCTATTAGTAGAAGAATTCCTCTTGATGAATATTTCTATGGAGAGCTGTGACTTGTAGTGTAGTTTGGTGGTAGCAGAACCTTCTTGGGTTGCACTTACAAGGCTACATCAAAAGGATGATCCGGATCTACTTCACTTGTATCTTAGAACTGAGAAAGGGGAGTTACCAGATTTCTCTATTGATGATGCGGGTACTTTGAGGTACCGCGACAGATTTCGTATCCACGCCGTTATGGATATCTGAGTTAAGTTGTGCAGAGAAGCGCATGGTTCTAGTGTTGCCTACCATCCGGACTCTACCAAGATGTATCAAGACTTAAAGCAAATTGCCTGGTGGTATGGAATGAAAGGTGATATAGCCAAGTTTGTTTCTAAATGCTTCACTTGCAAGCGTGTTAAGGCCGATCATGGAAGACCGGGTGGCAAGTTGACTCTCTTGAAATTCCGAGTTGGAAGTGGGAGAGTATTTCAATGGATTTCATCACGCGTCTACCGAGATCTCCTCGAGGACATGATTTAGTTTGGGTTATTATTGACAGATTAACGAAGTGTGCTCACTTCGTCCCTTATAAGATCGATTACCCCATGAAGAAGATTGTTGAGCTATATCTGAATGAAGTCATCCGGTTGCACGGAGTTCCTATAAGTATCATATCAGACCGAGACTCCAGGTTTATGTCTCGCTTCTGGAAGAGTTTGCAAGAAGGTTTGGGTATGGATTTGAGGTATTCTACAGCATACCACCCACAGACCAATGGTCAGACATAGCGAGTTAATCAAATAGTGGAGGACATAATCAGATGCTACATTTTAGACCACAGAGGAGCTTGGGATGAGTGTTTGAGGCTTAAGGAGTTTGCTTATAATAACAGTTATCAAGAAAGCTTGCAAATGGCTCATTTTGAAGCTCTATATGGGAGACGCTGCAGAATTCCCCTATTTTGGACTGAGGTTGGCGAGAGATCTTTGTTGGGTTCGGATGCGCTTGAAGAAATGGAAGTTGCTGTGAAGCTTATTCGAGAGAAGCTTCGGATAACCCAAGAACGTTATGAGAAGAACGCCAACTGGCGTAGAGCTGATTTGGAGTTTATTGTAGGGGACTTGGTATTTCTTAAAGTTTTCCCGATGATTGGGGTCAAGAGGTTTGGTAAGAACCGGAAGTTGAACCCAAGGTATGTAGGACCGTTTAAGATTGTTGAGCGGATTGGTGTGTCAGCTTACAGGCTGGATTTGCCTGCAAACTTTCCTAGCATGCACGATATTTTTCACGTAAGCCAACTGCGGAAGTGTGTGCTAAGCGACAGGCAAGTTTTGAATTTTGTGCCTCAGTTAGAGCCAAATCTTTCTTATGTGGAGATGCCTGCCCGCATTCTGGATGCTCAAGATCGGGTGTTGCGGAGGAAGTCATTCCCGATGGTTAAGGTTTTGTGGAGAAATCAGGGCGTGGAAAGCGCGACTTGGGAATTGGAGTCGGCTATGAGGGAGGCTCACCCTCATCTGTTTCCCTGAGTTTGCTTGGTATGTATTCTTCTTTATAACTCTTGGTTTGTTATTTCACTTCTATGGTAGAAGTTTGTGCGTAAAGTTTAGGGGCGAAACTTTCTTTTAGGAGGAGTGACTGTAACGCCCCCAGTTTTTCTGTGATTGTTTAATCTTTGTTTGACGTTACGTTGACGCATTTTCGGCCTTTGCTGTTGTTAGAGCATGGTCTTAGCTCTTTAGGTTCTCTGAGTGGCTTGTTTTGTGGCCTGTTTATAAGATTCTCTAGCGAGCCGGAGTCTGTTTTGGTGACTCGGTGGAGCCCCTCCTGGAATGCTTGTGTTTTGTCTTCGGGAGGTGTTAGCCCAAGTTTTGTTCGCCGGATGTTGATTTTGACTTCGCCGTTGTTTTCGTAGCATGAGTATTTAGCTACAGTGCGAATTTCGTCGAATTCCGAGATCGTTTGTTTTTTGCATCGTTTTGGCATTTTATTTAAATGGCTGATATAATGATATAAGTGGCCGATTTTGTTTGGCTTGTTTGTGGCTAAGTGTTGTTAGCTTGATTTCTATATATGTATATATGTATTTATACAGTGGCTGATTTTATATTAACAGATATAATATTATATCATGTTATTATTATAGTGGTTGGGTGTGGCTGAATGTTAATATAATATGTATAATAGTGGCTGTAGTGGCTTTTATTATAATAGTATTATAATAGATATTATAAATAACATTCTTTTTTTAGAAACCTTATTCCTCTTCCCCAAACCCGACGACTAGCTTCCAGCGGAAGGAGCTTGTGCGACGGAAGGAGATGGAGCTTCCGGCCGCTGATTTCTTGTGTTTTAGAGCCCGAATTTCTCGTGCAAAGGCAGATCTGGAAAGCTCTCGCCCGGATCTACCTCCCTAGGGTAAGTATTCCAAGTTCTAGGTTGGTCTTGGTAGCTAGGGTTTTTGCGGGTTAGCTTATCTTCCCTCTAAAAAGCTCCAGATCTTCTCTTAGGTGGCTGATCTTGTTGTTGGTGCCGAGTGAGGAGAGTAGCTGCCAATTCCTGGAAAGTAGAGGCAAGTGGTGTTCTTTGCCCTAGCCAAGTTGAATTGTTATTCATCTGATTTTTGATTCCTGGAATTTATTCATCTGATTCCTTGTTCATCTGATTTTTACTCATCTGATTTCTTTTTGGTAGCTATTTTGTGTTGTTCTCTTCTTAGAACTTAGGGCTGCTATTAACCTAGTCTAGAGTTGGGCTGCTGTATAGCTCGTTTAGGCTTAGTCTTAGTAGGTTGTAGGTTTTGGCTTCAGCTAACCTGCTGTTAGGGTAGAATATGTCCAGTTAATCCATGTAATAAGAGGAAATAGGTTGGTTTGTTGGAAGTTGTAGCTTAGCAGGGTATTTTGGGTGGGAAATTATATTTTCTAACTCTCTGTGAGCAGGCGTTGAGTGTTAGCTTAGGGCCAAAGTTGTATAGCTCGTCCAGGCTTAGTCTTAGTAGGTTGTAGGTTTTGGCTTCAGCTAACCTGCTGTTAGGGTAGAATATGTCCAGTTAGTCCATGTAATAAGAGGAAATAGGTTGGTTTGTTGGAAGCTGTAGCTTAGCAGGGTATTTTGGGTTGGAAATTATATTTGCTAACTCTCTGTGAGCAGGCGTTGAGTGTTAGCTTAGGGCCGAAGTTTAGTTTTAGGGCTAAGTGTAAAAACGTTAAGTGTGTTGTGCACACTCAACGCCTAGCTTTTCGGTCTGGTGACTAAGTTAAAAAGAGTTGACAGCGTTGAGTCAGGTGAACTCACTCAACGCCGTCTGATTAGGCTGTTTAGCTAAGTTAAAAAGCATTGAACTCACTCAACGTCGTCTGTTTAGCCAGTATTTTAAGTAAAAAGCGTTGACAGCGTTGAGTGAGGTGAGCTCACTAAATGCCGTCTACTTAGTAGTTTTTCTAAGTCTTTTGACGATGAGTGAGTTGAGCTCACTCAACGCCGTCTTGCCAGTCAGAATTTTCTAAGTCTTTTGGCGTTGAGTGCGTTGAGCTCACTCAGCATCGTCTAATCAGGTAGATTTTCTAAGTCAAAATCGTTGAGTGTGGTGAACTCACTCAACGAAGTTGGCTATTTTAGTGTTTAGCGTTGAGTATGGTGAACTCACTCAACGCCGTTGGCTGTTTAGCGTTGACAGCGTTGAGTGAGCCTAATTCACTCAACGCCGTCATCCAGTGAGAGATTTTTGCGGCCAAGTCTTTTAGCGTTGAGTGAGTGGAGCTCACTCAACGCGGCATTGAGTGGACTCGACGCCTTCCCTGCTTAGTACTAGGCATTGAGTGAGTGGAGCTCACTCAACGCGGCGTTGAGTGAACTCGATGCCTTCCCTGCTTAGTGTTTGTCGTTGAGTGAGTGGTACTCACTCAACGCGGCGTCGAGTTGACTCGACACTTTTTCCTTAGGCTGGTGTTTTCTCCCGAGATTATTAGTGTGACTTTTATTTCGATTTGGTGATGTTTTCGGCTAGTTTTGAAGGCCGAATCGTGAATCATGGTAGGTGATTACTTTGGTTTTCTTGACAGGGATGTTTGGGTGTATAGCCGTGGCCACCACTGTTTTAGCCCTAGTTTGGGCGGGTGTGTTGGACCCCAAGGCTGCACCGGTGGCCCCTGAGTTGTTTGGATCTGGTTGTTTGGATGAGGGCTGTTTTTGGTCACCAACCCAGATCCATAGTTTTATCACTGCTAATGATTCACAAGTTAGGATTGTTAGTTCCTTTCCCTTTTTAAAATTACTATTTTTGGCATATGTTTGCCTTGCTGCTGCTGCTGCAGGTTTTTAGCAGGGCATGTTGCTAATTTCTCACACTTGGTGCGCTTTGATTATTCCTTGGGCAGCGTCTTCCTTTTGCTGTCTCGTGTATTTCCTTTTGCTGAGTTTGATAGCATTCTATTGTAGGGTTTGGTAAACCCATTCCTTTTTATTGCTTATGAACTAATGCTCAATTTCTATTTTATTATCTTCTTGTTGAGGTGTTCTTTCTTTGAATGCCTCAGGTTCAGAGCAGTAGCCGGTTGAGCGGCTAATTTTCTTTTGGGGGCTTGCTAGTGATCTCATGGGTTGTTGAGATTCCTCTTCCTCAGTTTGTGAGGTAGATCTTTTCTTATTTCCTTCTGTATAGACATGCATACTCACCAGTGGGTTCGTGTCAGGTTGTTGACGCTCACTGGTGGTTTTCTTTGGTGATGCTAAGTATGTGACTTAAACTTCTGTTTTTGCCTTTACGAAGGGTGTTTACTTTCTCTCTGGGAATGCTTTATGCTAGGATGCATGTTAGGTATTTTAACTCATAAAATTCTTAGTATTTGTACTTCATACATGTGATATTTCTAAACCTAAAATACTATTTTCCAAAGTAACGTAAAAACTAATTTCATATTATACTAAATTTAGAGTCATGCATTTCATGAGCTGTCCTTCAGGGACGTTTATGCTCATGTAGGATGTCAAATTACCTTTACCAAGGTATTTTCCGCAGCGTATAATTATATTTTACTTGTGGACTAGTTGATCCACTGTGTCGAGGGATACGACCATCCAACTTAATTGGACTTCTTTTATAATAAATTATGATTTTCTGTTAAACCTTAGAGTCTGGAGTTTTGCCCGAGCGTCTGCAGTTATCCCCTGCACGGTGTGGCATCACGGGGCATATTTTCCCCTACTCTGATATAATTTTATTGATGAGAAAATGCGGGTCATGACAAAGGCCACTGGGATGTGTTCCCGGAGAGGCGGTGAATGACAGACCTTTAAATCGGTGGAGAGAGCAAGGGGAGAAGGCCCTGGCGACCCCGTGACCTACTGTGGAGAGAAGGGCAGACTTTCGATCGTCGGCAATGATATGCCTCTCGGATATGGTCCCGAAGAGGCTGTGAAGAGCAGATCTTTTAACTGGTGGAAAGCGAGGGGGCATGCCCTGGCTACATCGCGACCTACTACGAAGAGAAGGGCATAAAAGTCTTTATTTCAAGACAACTAATCACCTAAAGGGGGGGGGGGTGAATAAGTCCAATTTAAAAACTTAGACAACTTATCAATTAAAATCACAGCACATCAATCTTATCACAATCAATATCAGCATAGTACACAGCACAATACACAACACAATACACAAAGATTTATAGTTGTTCCTCAATTGATGGGTACATATACTTTCTCCCTTCGCTTATCTAGTAGTATACTAGATTCAGCCAAACTTTCTTCTATCTTTCTCAAATCCTCAGATCTTACAGCTCAGAGCCCAACCGGCTACTACAACTCAGGCGCAAGCCCTACCACTCAGATCACCAAGATCCTACAACTTAAGTTCTTTACAAGAACTCTACCTCAGAGTGACTCCATACTCCAAGAGCTCAGACAATCCTGCCCTACCTCAGTGTGAATCCACACACCTACAACTCAGGCAACTCCTGTCCTATCTCAGCCTTTATAACACAGGCTTACAATTCAGGCACTATCCTTACCACTCAGATTTAAAATGAATCTTATATAGAAATATTCAAGATAATGAATTACAGACACCAGAGAAAATTCTCTGTGCCTGTCTACCTGGACCGAGCAGATGTCAGCCTTAACTTCATCTTCACAACAATAAGATAATACAACGATCTTGAAATGATGCTCGACTTGTTCTGGAATTAACTAGCAGATTAATCTGCTTCTTCTTCTTCAAAAATATCTCCCGATCTGGACTGAGCATATTTCAGCCATTCCTTCTTCTTTGATCCAGCGAATTGATCTTCAGATTCTGGCTCGGCTTGGATCGAGAAGATAACTTCAACTAGGGCACGCCTAGGATGATTCGTGTCTCTCAGAGGATTACTCTGAACCTGCTGGAGTGGATGTTGATTGCACCAGCAAACTCAGAAGCACTTCAGATTTGAGCTTGAGGTTCTTGGCTTCTACAACAATGGCAGATGAAGACGACGAACTCGGCTTCTCGTTTTTTCAGAAAGTTAATTAGAAATTAATCCAATCATTATTAATAGATCTCAATCTCTTCTGCTATTTATAATCCCGTCATATTGGCGAGATGATCGACATGTATCTCAGTTTTAACAGTGGTTAAAACCTCAGCTTTATTTACTTGAGATCCACTGTAGGCTGACAGCGACGTAAATGTCGATTTGCATCGAATCTGAACTTTGTTGACTTTTTTGAAATTCTACGTTCGACGAACTTCAAGCTAAGCTTGACAAACTCTAAGCTCAGCTTGGCGAAATAGTGAAGCTGAGATTGACGAATTATCTCAACACAGTTCTTTCTACAAGTAAAAGCTGAGGTCGACGAACTTCGAGCTCAGTTCGACGAAACTTGAGCTCAGCTTGACAAAACAGTGAAGCTGAGATTGGCGAATTCTCTCAGCCCAGTTCATTCTTAAGGTGAAGGATGAGATCGACGAAATCTGAACTCTGGTCGACGAAATCTGAACTCAGATCGATAAATTCTCTCAGCCCAGTTCTTTCTTCAGGTGAAGGCTGAGATCGACGAAATCTGAACTCCGGACGACGAAAGCTGAACTCCGGTCGACGATTCTGATAACTTAGTGCTTCTTATAGGCAAAATCTGAGATTGACGAACTCTGAACTCCGGTCGATAAAAGTGAAGCTCAGCTCGACGAATGGTAGACTCAGCGATTTTGGACTTAGAAATTTTCTGGATTCATCAGCTTTCCTTGATGGCATTGAGTTCACTCAACGCTTCTGGACTTAGCTGCTTGATGGCGTTGAGTGCATTGAGTTCACTCAACGCTTCTGGACTTAGCTGCTTGATGACGTTGAGAGCGTTGAGTTCACTCAACGCTTCTGAACTTAGCCTGATTTCTGCCTTTGCAATACTGTCAGTTTTTACTGCCTGCCTTTTCTCAGCACTATTAGCTGAATGGCATTGAGTGAGCTTGCCTCACTCGACGCTTTTGGACTTAGGTAGTTTTCTGAGTTTCCAACTCCATCTTGAGTCCACCTGTCATTGTCTCTTGAACTAGTTGTCCAATCATTATGACAAAGACTAACAAGTATGCATGAACTAAACATACATCAAATACAAATATGTCTATCTAATTGACATATTTGACATCATCAAATCAGGGCCATTGGGATCAATTGACCCAACAGGGCATACCTTTGATTGTCGACAATGGGAGGTCGCTGGGACGTGGTGTCGAAGAAGCGATGAAGAGTAGATCTTCGAACCGGTGGCGAGAGTGGGTGTCATAACCCTCATTTTCTCAGTATTAAAATACTATAAGAGCGAGAGAAAATACCCGTCGTGATGTCACATCGTGCATGGAACAACTGTACACGTTCAGGCAACCATGTCCTTTCATTTATTTTTTTTATAAAAAGACATAATTTATGTTTAAAAACATAATTTGCATTTTAAAGTCTTATTGACCGTGTCCCTCGGTTCGATGGATCAATTAGTCCACAAATGAGAAAGTATATACGGAGCAGAAAAATACATAGTTGCTTAATTTAATGCTGCATGAGCATGAGGACCCAACATACATGCATATGATGTGCAACTTCTAAATTTAGTATAGGTAAAAAGAATTTTTATAGATCTTAAAATAAAGTGAATTTCAGTTAAAAGAAATGGCATGAGTCTACGCTAGAAGGCAACTTTTTTATATTTAAAATACCTAACATGCATCCTAACACAAAACATTCCCAGAGAGAAAGTAGGTAAACTAACCAGTAAGTAACAACAAAAAAATCTATCAAGTAGTCTAACACTAGAAAACTAAAGTTATGAGCGACCACATCCGGACACGAACTCATAGTCAACAAGTCACAAATCTGAGCTAAAACAAAAGAAATAACTACCTCACGATAGTGAGGGGAAAGCAAACAACTGGAACTACCCACAACTATGAAAACACCCACTCTACCTGCCCAGCCTGCTATTGCTCCGAGCCTGAGACATTCAAAAGAAATGAACGTCTCAGCAAGAAAGAAGGTGCAAGTGGCAGCAAGAAAAGAGCAAAGGTTATTCAATATACAAGGGTTAACAACTAACCAACAAGTAGAGATCACATGAAAAGTGAGGATGACAGTTCATAATAAAGTAGCTATAAGAAATGTCTGCACCAAAAGTAATAGAAATCTATAGTATAATCATATATAGATATAATCAAATACTTGAGACTGATCGGCTCGATAAAAGAATTGTGGGGGTGACTATCTTTCCAGCACAACCCACAATCTAATCCATAGGTGCTGTGGCGGTGACTCTAGTCTACACAACCCACCAGTCCAAAACAAAGGCACTGTGGTGGTAACTCATAGCTCACGCAACCAACAAACCAAAACAGAACAACCATAACTCAAATACTATTGAGGCGGTGGTATCCATTCCACTCACACCTACAACCCAAAGCAGAGCAAACATGGCAAAGCAGGATTAGAGAAAAATTTAAGTGCAACTCATGATGAGAAGAATATTAAGCACATGATTCAACATTTAAAACTTAGGTCAACAATCGATTTGTAGAAGAGTTGAAGATTTCAGCTTGCCGACACCGTAGGAGACTTAACGTCGAAACACGGCAATGGTAAAGATAACATAATGACAAAACACAAGCAATACTCTAGCATTGGTTGACCAAAAGGATTAGAGCGATGCAGTCGATAATAGAAAGAACCAAGGAGTCGAGTACTTAGATTATGCAGAGAAGAAGAATCTAGACCATGTAGTCGATAAAGAACATGCAAATGAAGTCTTGCAGTCAACAAACCTTACGCACACAGCCACTAAAGCACTGACTGTGCAGGATCATCATGCAATCAACATAGGAGAAATCGCCTTCATGCATGCAGTCGCCGCAAAAGAAATCGACTTCATGCATGCAGTCGACAAAGGACTTGGGCAAATTAAACTTATGCAGTCGAAATTAGGTTATGCAATGAATGAAATCGACGAGGACGACAATTGACTCAGATTGTGCAGTCAACCGAAATAACTTAGGCTATGCATGAGAAAGGGAAATGTAGGTCATGCGGACGACAACAAGGCTTAAATTATGCAGATGATAAAATCATGCGGTAGACAGACAGAGTGCACATAGTCGATAGATAGAATGCACACAACAAAACACTTAAACCATGCAAGTGTGATCATGCAGTTGATGAAGGATGCTTGGGCAAAATTATGAAGCACACAACCATGCAGTTGACAAATAGATTTCATGCAATCGGTAGGAGGGGATGCAGTCGACAAAGACTCAATCTAGGCAGAATTTATGATGCAGGACAGAAACAATGCGTGCAGTCGATATAATATTTGAAGCATGTAGTCGAATTGAACTACGCAGAATTATGCTACACAGTAAACACAGAGCAAACCAGAGGGATAAAGGAGTTAGTCACAGCGATATCAATGAGTTAAACTAGAGAAATTAGTGAGCTAAATACGAGGATTATTGACGAGTAAACCGGAGAGCTAATTCCAAATATAATACACAGAGCAAATCAGAGAGGTTATATGTACATTCCAAGCATGAATCCTAACCGCAGCGAGAATAATATTCGAGCAGAAATTTCTTTTTGATAAAGAGGATTACACCCCTTGATATGAGTAGTCAAGCCACAAAATGAAGAACGATTAGCCATAAAAATAGGGTGCTGTTATTAGCAAACCCTATTTGGTTTCTAGCAAATCATTACTATTAGCAAACCCTTATTTTTCAAAATGGCTATTTGAAAACCAATTTGTTACTAGCAAACCAACATAATTTAAAAAAAAAAAATTTAAATTTTGTTTAAAACATTCTTTCTTTCAAAATAACTCACTACATATAATGACATTATAAATGATTTCAAAAGTATTCATTAACCACTTATGTTAGCATTAGAAATGAGTCAAAATAGCGCAAAATTTTATTTAGTATGTCCAAAACTCCTTTTTCTGTATCAAAGTGTTTAAACAAAATATTGTCTGGTTTAGAAACATATTTGATTTCTAATTCCTATAAGGATGTGTTGTGCTATATATACGAGTTAAGTGCATATAAGAATATACGCGTCTTTTTGAACTGTGTTTTATACGTACATTTTCATAGGAAGTGTTAAACATGAAAGTTGTAGATCTCGACAAGATCTACAACTTTCATGTTGAACACTTTTTGATTTGAAGCAATTTAGACCTCCGATTTGACCCCTGAAAAAAGTCATGCCGAACATATGCACGGACGCGTGACTTTTTTCGGGGGACAAATAGAGGATCTAAACTGCTTTAAATCAAAAAGTGTTCAACATGAAAGTTGTAGATCTCATCGAGATCTACAACTTTCATGTTGAACACTTTTTGATTTGAAGCAGTTTAGACCCTCGATTTGGGCTCCGAAAAAAGCCACGCCGAAAATCTGTACGGACGACTCGTTCCGTGCGTGTCTTATTTCGGGTCCAAATTGAAGGCCTAAACGGCTTCAAATCAAAAAATGTTCAACATGAAAGTTGTAGATCTCTCGAGATCTACAACTTTCATGTTGATTTGAAGCAGTTTAGATCCTCGATTTGGGCTCCGAAAAATGCCACGCCGAAAATCTGTACGGACGACTCGTTCCATGCGTGTCTTATTTCGGGTCCAAATTAGAGGCCTAAACGGCTTCAAATCAAAAAATGATCAATATGAAAGTTGTAGATCTCGATGTGATCTACAACTTGTTAGTAGTATTTTTTCAAATGAGAAACATTTGAGACTCAAAATTCAAAAAAGCAAAAAAGGAAAAAAAAAGGTTTGCTAGTAGTATTTTTGAGAAGAGATAAAAATACAAAAAATGGCTGAATCTGTTTTTTTCCTGATTTGCTAGTAACCAAAGTGGGTTTGTTAATAACAGCACCCTAAAAATATAATCAAATTTATACTGAAACTAACTACATTAGGAAATTTCAAAGGAGACAAACAAGAGGAGCAAACCACCACTTGCCTTAACCTCAAATCACCAAATTTCGGCCTCTCTCCACGCCAATGATTGGCTCGTACCCGGGCTAGGCATGAAAAATCTATAAAGTTTTGGACAAGAAACTGAGGTTAGGGCCACTAATCCTAGCTCTAAAATTCCACGAAACGGACAATACTTATCACACACACGTAGCTCTCGGCGAGGGATTTCCGGATCTATGCTCCGACGAATATTTCGAGCATCAGAGCTCGCAGGACGGCGGCCGGAAGCTCCAAGAAAAATCCCGGCTTGCTCTGGCTCGGCAGAAGAAAATAATGCGGGGGGGGGGGGGGATCCGGATCCCCTGGAGTTCCCGAACTCCAGGGGGTGGAGTTCGTATTTTGTCAATAAATGAGGCGAAATCAGAAAAAATGGTTAACATGAAAGTTTTAGATATCCCCGAGACGAATAACTTTCATGTTGAACATTTTTTATTTGAAGTCGTTTAGACCCCCGATTTGAACTCCGAAAAAAAATCTGTCCGGAAATTATTTATTTTATATTTTTCGGACATATTTTTTTCGGGACCCAAATCGGGGTCTAAACGACTTCAAATTAAAAAAATGTTCAACATGAAAGTTATTCGTCTCGAAAATATCTAAAACTTTCAAGTTAACCAATTTTTCTGATTCAACACCATTTATTCGCAAAATGCGAACTCCACCCCCTGGAGTTCCCGCAGGAACTCCAGGAGATCCGGATCCGGTGGGGGGTGGGGGTGGGGGGCTCGGTTCTCGAGGGGAGAAGATAGAGGATTATATATATAATGATAATATGAATTCAATTTTATAAGAGGGAGGGGTACAGCTCTGGTTCGTCGAATATAAGAACACATTCAACGAATTGGTTTTCTTTATATATTTACAAGTGATAGGCACGGACCTTCGGCTCTGGGGGCATTCATCGGGGGTGCGGCAATCAGCGGGGTGCGACATTCGGCGGGGTGCGACATTCGCCGGGATGCGACATTTGCCGGTGGTGCAACATTTGTCGTGGGCGGCGACATTTGTCGTGGGCGGCGACATTTGTCGTGGGCGGCGACATTTGTCGTGAGCGGCGACATTTGTCGTGGGCGGCAACATTTGTCGTAGACAGTCCCTGCCCCTATGGCCTCGCGCGACAGTATCCGACCGACGACGACGGTCTCCGACCGACGACGAGGGGCTCCGCCCGCTCCCGGCGGGCTCCGCCCGCTCCGTAACATATACATATGAGTACTCAAAGTAACCGTAAAAAAATATAAATCAATAATACAATTTTTATTTTTTAAAACAAATTATATTTTAACGTTAAAACATTAATCTTTTTCTTGTCATTCCTAGGTAGAGACAATAGGTTTAGGGTATCTAGTGTTTTTATTTTTTATATTTTAATATTGTAAAGTTGTGTAATTACCTAAAAAAATATTGTCTTTATAATATACTAATATAAAGTTCGGTATAATTGTGTAATTATGAATACAACTATAAGGGTAATATAGGGACATCAGACAATGTTTCACTAAAGAGTAGTTTTTGTATATATATATATATATATATATATATATATATATATATATATATATATATATATATATATATATATATATAAAATAACGAGTGACAGTACATGGGACGCCTCTCGTACTCCGCATGACAGTACCCAGTCTGCGGCGGGCGAGCCCGCTGCCCCTGGCGATTCTTAATATTTTTCTTAATATAATTTTTTTAACATTGCATATTATTTGAATATTAAAATTATTAATATTTTAATATTTAAAAAGTTAAAAATAAAAACAATTTTTAAAAAAAATAAATAAATATATATGTAAAAAACGGACGGTCAAGATTGATTTGAAGAGTCTCGGATGTTACACCGTGCACTCACAACGGCCAACGATTCTTCTTTGTATATATGTATAGATATTATTATTAATAATAGAAATAATAATAGTAATAATATATAGATATTATATTACTACGAAAGGCTAAACGCACACTGATTCAAACGAAATTCGCCCCTAGGTGAAAGCTAGTAATATGAATATATTGGTGAAATTAAAACCAAAATACAACGAGCCGTTCTCAAGGTATAATTTTCCAAAGTTTTACGACGAACGGAAAATTCTAAGAATCTTTGAAAATTCACCGGGCTCAAATATTGCTCGAATCGCAATGAAACATGACAAGTATTTTTAAAATTGATTAACTTAATTTCCTAACAGAAAATTTTCCAATTCCGGTTAGATTCAAAATTTGATTGACATGACAAAACGAACGCGAAAACGCGCAAACGCGCAAACGACGACGCACCGTTAACTTCGCGTTAACGTAATGCCTGATAGTTTTACTTTCAAGACAACCTAAACACCTAGAGGGGGGGTGAATAGGTTCTAATTTCTTGTTTATACTTCTAGCCAGAATTCAATTACAAATTAAAACATCTAGCACAGCATACACAGATAACTAAGCATCACAGATTGCACAATGTTTTATAGTGGTTCCCCAAGGTCTGGGTACATCCACTTTCCCCCTTCACCTATCTAGCAGTATGCTAGATTCAGCCAAACTTCCACTATTCTCAGATCCTCAGATCCTACAGCTCAGAACCTGGATAGGTTCCTACAACTCAGGCTCAACAGCCCTACCTCAGCCTTGCCTCAAGGCCTACCACTCAGAGAATAACCTTCTCCTACACTCAGGCAAATAGCCCTACCACTCAGAGATCACCTCTCCTACACTCAGCCTTTATAACACAGGCTTACAACTCAGATCTGTGTAAACAGATCCTATAGAAATTTAGAAAAGATATTTTAATGTCTTGCCTTTGTTGAGAGAGAAGAGGACAAGACACTTCTTGATCAGCTGATGAAATCAACTGAATCTGAGCTTTCTTCAAAGCTTCTTGATTCTGAACTTAGCTGAGTTGATTTCCAAACAGCTTCTTGAGAAACCACTGATGGCTTCCTTCTTCTTCTTCAAGATGACTGGATCCCTCTCTATCCAACACCTTTTCTGATACTTCAGACTTCTTATTCTTCTTCTTAGATCAACTGATGAAGATCTTCTTTAGAGCTTAGCACTTTCTTGAATTGAAACTACACCAGGATCGTAATCCTTCTGTTTCTTTTTCTTAGATCTTCTTCAGTTATTTTTCTTAGATGTTAATTTCCTTCTGAATATGTCTATTTATAGACTTTCTTCATGGTAACCGGCTGATCCGGTTTCTAACTGTTTTCTGACAGGTCTGACAGCTTCAGTTAAACGGTGGCAACCCACAGCTGTCAAGTCTTCAAACAGTTCATGTACCTTAGCCTTGGACAGCAAAATGTCGAGTCAGTCTGTTAGAAAGTGTCGAGACCAAACTGTCTATCCGTGTCGACACAAGTGACCTTGGTGTCGACACAGTCTTTGATGATGTCGACTAAGTTGCCTTTAAGTCGACACGGCTTCTTCAAAAAATAACTTGGTCTAGACTCTGTAGTGTGTCGACACAAGTCCTGTGTGTCGACACAGTTGTTGTAGATTCAGAACTCAGTATGTGTCGACTCAGCCTTCAGGTGTCGACACAGCAATCTTCAACTCTGCCAAAATGTGTCGACACAGTCTTCTGGTGTCGACACAAGCATAGTCGACTTCTGCCAATATGTGTCGACTCAATCTTCTGGTGTCGACACATCCACCCAGTGTCGACACAGTTGAGGTCGACTATCTTCTTTTGTGAGTCGACAATCTTTCTCTGGTCGACTATCTTTCACTAGTAGACTATCTTCCACTAGTCGACTATTTTTCTCTGGTCGACTATCTTTCACTAGTCGACTAACTTTCTCTGGGTGTCGACTATCTTTCACTGTGTCGACACTGCTTCCCAGTGCTGAGGTCGACGATTTTCTTTATGTGTCGACACTGCTTCCCAGTGTCGACATAAGTGTGGTCGACTATCTTTCTCTGTATCGACACTGATATTCTGAAGTGTCGACACAAATATTCTGAAGTGTCGACACCATTTTTTCAGGTGTCGATATGTGGACTTAGAATATTTTTCTGCATTCTTTAATACTTCTTCACCTGCACATGTCAACTCAAAACAACATCAAATACACCTTGATGTATATCATTGAGCTAAGTTGGGCTTCTTCAAATCAGGTACATATTTTCCAATGTACCCAACAATGCCCTTATGTCATTATGACGTCATCCAGGAGATTAAAATAATTACCGAAAAATCAGGGGCGTTATAGAGGGGGGGGACCCTAGCTACGCCGCGACCTACTACGGAGAGAAGGGTAGACCTTCGATTGTCGGGAGTGAGAGGCCGCAGGGACGCGGTCTCAAAGAGGCGGTGAAGAGATCTTCGAATAGGTGGCGAGCGAGGGAGACATGCCTTGGCTACGTCGCGGCCTATTGCGGAAAGAAGGGCAGACCTTCGATCGTCGGTAGTGGCTGGCCACAGGGAAGTTGTTGAAACCAAAAACTTGGTCTCTCGTGGAGTTCGGGGTCCCAAGAAAGGGGTGTACTCGCACCTACTACACTCAAGAGAACTTCACAGGCCAAAGGCTAAAGAAGCTAGGAACAGACCCTCGGCTCTAGCGTGGAGGTCCCACCTCACACCCGGAAGACCTTTGAGATCTCCCCCTCCCTAGCCAATGCTGAGCTAGGTGCCTTGGAGGAAGAAAGAAAGGGGATTGAAGTGATGAAGAAGTCATGCCCTCCAAAGCACCCTCAAGGGTCTATTTATAATTTTCTTGGAATGACTTGCCAATAACCAACCTCCGCTACTCTTAAATGACTGAAATGCCCCAAAATTGGTTTGCCAACAGCCAAATCCCGTTGTTCTAAATAGCTAAATGCAGTCCACCAGGGGCAGCCCCTCGAGCCGGGTGAGTAGGCGACAAGGCGAGCTGAGGCCGGGCGAGTAGGCGGCTAGGGGCGAGTAGGCGGCTAGGGGGGAGTAGGCGGCTAGGGGCGAGCTCGGCGGCCTGGGGAGAGCTCGGCGTCCTGGGGCGAGCTCGGCGGCCTGGGGCGAGCTCGGCGACTTGGAGGCGAGCTTGACGGGCTGGAGGCTGGGTGACCCCCCGAGGGGATCGGGGGGAGAAAAATATTGTATCCCCCCTACTCGTATAAAACCCAGATTCACACTAAATTGACCTCAAATAGTGCAAAACCTTCAAAAAGCTTAAAAATGCATAGCTAGCCCCGCGCCTGCTGGAGGGACCCCCCACTCCGCGAATACGGGGTTGTACACAATCCCCACTCTTTTCGAGGTTAGCACAAGCTCGGAAAGAAACATCCAACCCAACGTATTCGCTGTGTAATTCTCTTGCGTGGTCGAAAAAATACTTAGCATCTTTAGGGGGTCGACCTGTCATACCAGCTGATGGGAGCCTGGGTGACGAGACGACCTCGGGGTAAAAAGCACTTGGCCTCCCCGAGGGGTCAACCTACCATGCCAGCTAATGGGAGCATGGATGACGAGACGGCCTCGGGGTAAAAAACACTTGACCTCCCCGAGGGGTCAACCTGTCACACAAGCTAATGGGAGCCTGGGTGACGAGACGGCCTCCGGGTAAAAAGGACTTGGCCTCCCCGAGGGGTCAACCTGCCCTGCCAGCTAGTGGGAGCCTGGGTGACGAGACGACCTCGGGGTAAAAAACACTTGGCCTCCCCGAGGGGTCAACCTGTCATACCAGTTAATGGGAGCCTGGGTGGCGAGACGGCCTCGGGGTAAAAAACACTTGGCCTCTCCGAGGGGTCAACCTGTCATGCCATATAATGGGAGCCTGGGTGACGAGACGGCCTCAGGGTAAAAAGGACTTAGCGTCCACGAGAGATCAAACTGCCCTGCTAGCTAGTTGGAGCCTGGTCAGCGGAATCATCTCGGAGCCAAAAAGACTTAGCCTCCACGAGAGATCAACCTGCCCTGCCAGCTAGTGGGATACTACTCAGCGGAATCATCTCAGAGCTAAAAGGACTTATCCTCCACGAGAGATCAACCTGCCCTGCCAGCTAGTGGGAGCCTGGTCAGCGGAATCATCTCGGAGCTAAAAGGACTTAGCCTATACGAGAGATCAATCTGCCCTGCCAGCTGGTGGGAGCCTGGTCAGCGGAATCATCTCGGAGCAAAAAGGACTTAGCCTCCATGAGAGATCAACCCGCCCTGGCAGCTAGTGAGAGCCTGGTCAGCGGAATCATCTCGGAGCTAAAAGAACTTAGCCTCCACGGGAGATCAACCTACCCTGCCAGCTAGTGGGAGTCTGGTCAGCGAAATCATCTCGGAGCTAAAAAGGTCTTAGCCTCCACGAGAGATCAACCTGCCCTGCCAGATAGTGGGAGCCTGGTCAGCAGAATCATCTCGGAGCTAAAAGGACTTAGCCTTCACGAGAGATCAACCTGCCCTGTCAGCTAGTGAGAGCCTGGTCAGCGGAATCATCTCGGAGCCAAAAGGACTTAGCCTTCACAAGAGATTAACCTGCCCTGCCAACTAGTGAGAGCTTTATCAGCGGAATCATCTCGGAGCTAAATGGACTTAGCCTCCACGATAGATAAACCTGCCCTGCCAGCTAGTGGGAGCCTGGTCTGCGGAATCATCTCGGAGCTAAAAGGACTTAATCACAAATGTTTTGCGGCGGTCTTTTTCGTTAATCATAGATGATACAATGTAAGCAAAGTTCATTGCAAGAGATGATCTACTTCATGTACCTCCCTCTTTCCTCGTGCATCAAAGGGTCCCTCTCCGGGTGCCCACATCAACCCTATCCTCACACCTCTCCCCTGCTTCCTCGGGTTGGACTTCTTCAATCCGTACTGGATCTTGCGGTCGTTGAGGCTGTGGCGCCGGAGCTCTTGTCCTTCTCAACTCCTGGAATTCGGGGCTAGTAGCTGTTGCATGGCACTCCTCCTGGTGGAACTCACAGTAGGGTAACTCTACTCTAAATCTTTCTCTTCCCGCGTGGTTCCTCCTCTCCCTTCGACCGATCTCCATCGCTTGCTGCGGTGGGGGTAGGAGCTGCCCAGGGGCTTGCCTTTGGAAGTATCTTCCTTGGCCTCCCTGAAAATCCTCCCCACCCTGGATGAGACCTCTCCCTAGACCCTGGGCAGGTCCTTCCTGCTGCCTCCAACCTGGCTCCGGACCCTCCTATCCCTGGAACCCCAGAGCTCTCTGCTCCTCTCTTCATCTTCCCTTCTGATGACTCAAGATGCCTTGCTCCTTCGGCTCCGCCTCGTTAGCCTTGCCAACTTCTTGATAAATGCCGGGTTGGCCGCCTACATGGCTATCTCCTCAGCCTCCCTTTCCATCAGCTCCTCGAATAAAAGGGGGGCCTTTTGAGTCAGGCTTATCTTGAAGAACCCCTCGCGCAACCCCACCGTGAACACCATCTGGAGGGCATACCCCTACATCTACCGGATATCCATGATCTCCTCTTGGAACCTGTCAACGTAATGGGCCAGCGACTCGTCGGCCCCCTGCCTTATCAGGAAGATGGTCTCAGGACTCTTCTTCCTCTTCTTGGAGGTGAAGAAGCGAAGCTGAAAGCTACGACTCAAGTACTCGAACCCATAGATCGATTTCTATGGGAGTTGGTGGAATGAGTCTCTTGCCTTGTCCCTCAGCGTGATCGCGAAGAGGCGACACTTGAAGGCATCCATCATTGGCCTGATGGAGACGACATCCTCGAACCACTGTAGGTACTGGACGAGGTCATCCTTCCCGGTATAGTAGGCCATATCGGGCTCTCTGAACCCCTCGGGAACGGGAGCCGAGATGATCAGCTCGCTGAAGTGTGACCCCCTCATTGGTGGTCTCTCGAGCTCTACTCGCGCGACCTGGTCACCTGGGAGGCGAGCACTCGTCGGGCTGGGGAACAGCTCCTGGCCAGGGAGGTCTCACTCGACCCCCTCTCCCATTCTTTCCTTCCCAGGCCTTCTTCCTGGTGCACTTCCTTCTCCCCCTCCTGGGGTCATCTCGCCTATGCCCCTGGGAGACAGCGCGCCCAGACAACTCTAGGTAAGCTTGCCGAGACCCCTGGGAGCCAGTCCCTGGGGGGTGGGGTTAAGCTGTCAGCCCGAGGGGCAATACTTCGCAGCATCTCCATGATGCCTTGGATGGACGCCATGAACTCCTCCCTTCCTACGAAGGGTTACGGGTTGGGGAGCTCGCCGAGATCATCACTACCTCCCTGATCTCCGGCCATGACACACTCTCGAAATCTTCTATGTTGTTCACTCTCCACGCTCACCGCACCAAAATGTTGAAACCAAAAACTTGGTCTCTCGTGGAGTTCGGGGTCCCAAGAAAGGGGTGACCTCGTACCTACTACACTCAGGAGAACGTCACAGGCCAAAGGCTCAAGAAGCTAGGAACAGACCCTCAGCTCTAGCATGGAGGTCCCACCTCACACCCGGAAGACTTTTGAGATCTCCCCCTCCCTAGCCAATGCTGAGCTAGGTGCCTTGGAGGAAGAAAATAAGGAGATTGAAGTGATGAAGAAGTCATGCCCTTCAAGGCACCCTCAAGGGTCTATTTATAGTTTTCTGGGAATGACCTGCCAATAACCAACCTCCGCTGATCTGAAATTACTTAAATGCCCCCAAATTGGTCTGCCAACAGCCAAATCCCGTTGGTCTAAAAACCTAAATGCAGTCCACCAGGGGTAGCCCCTCGAGCAGGGCGAGCACGCGACAAGGCGAACTGAGGCCGGGCGAGTAGGTGGCTATGGGCGAGCTCAACGGCCTGGGGCGAGCTCGGCGGCTATGGGCGAGCTCGGCGGCCTGGGGCGAGCTCGGCGGCCTAGGGCGAGCTCGGCGGCCTGGGGAGAGCTCGGCAGCTTGGAGGCTGGGTGATCCCCCGAGGGGGCCGGGGGGAGAAAAATATTTTATCCCCCCTACTAGTATAAAACCCAGATTCACACTAAATTAGTCTCCAAGAGTGCAAAACCTTCAAAAAGCTTGAAAATGCATAGTTATCCCCGCGCCTGCTGAAGGGACCCCACTCCGCAAATACGGGGTTGTACAGACGTGGTCCCGAAAAGGTGGCGAGCAACAGATATTTGAACCAGTGGCGAGCAAAGGGGGCGGCCTTAGCTATGCTGCGTCTACTATGGAGAGAAGGGCAAACCTTTGATCGTCGGTAGTGGGAGGCCATTGGGACGTGGTCCCAAAGAGATGGCAGGGGCGAACGCTGGTGTTTGTTTCTACCTACTGCATACGAGAAGGACATGCCTTTGATCCGTGGCAGTGGGAAGTCCGCGAGGGATCGACCTTAGTGTTGCACCGAGGGGCAAGCCGCGAATATGTCCCTGTAAGAGCAGTATTAGAAATAGTCATAACATCTAACAGTTAAAAGAAACAAAATAGTTTGTGCACGAGTACAGGCTCGCGAATTCATAAAGTTAGGTGTCAGTTGCTTAAAAGAAAAGAGGTTTATTGATATTCAGTTAAACATAGCAGGTTGGGCATCGATGTCCTCTTCTAGTTCTAGGGCTTTCTTCTAGGGTCCTCCTGACCCGCTTGCTCATCCCTAGGTGTAGCATGGAGCTGCTCCTTGTTCGGGGTGCATCTGTTGCAGGTAGCATGTCCGAGCTGCCTGCTGGTTTCCTTTTACGACTCCAATCCCTGCCGGTGTGGTGAATTTTATGGCGAGATGTGGAATTGAAGGGATTTTACCGAACATGGTTTGGAGCAGGTGGCCGAAAATTGCGTTGTTCAGTGATTCTATCTCTACAACCATGAATTGAACTTCGTGATTTGCTTGCTTCGGGAATTCCCCTAAGATAACCGGGAGGGTTATTGTTCCCTCAACTAGTCCATCATTGAAGCTGTAGATTGGGCCTACCGCCGACCGTAGCCTTTCCTTTGGGATGTGAACTCCTCGAAGTGCTGGCATAAATAGTACGTTGACTGAGCTTCCATCATCTACCAATATCTGCTTGACGCGGAAGCTTGGCTCACTGATTTCAATCGTTATAACTAGCGGGTCCTGGTGCGATATCAACAGTCCCTTGAGATCCTCATCACAGAAGCTAATCTTCTCCTTCGCCGGCGTGCTTCGCCCGAGCCCGTCCTATGCAATCGAGTTTATCGTGGCAAACAGAGACTCTGTTATGGTCTTGACCATCCCCACAACTTGATTGACCCTATATGCTTCCTGGTTTATGGGTGGATGCTCTCTCCTCTGCTGGGACAGTTTTCCTCTTGCCTGATCCTAAAGGAACCTTCCAAGGACCACCTATCAGATGAGCTGCTCAATCTCATCCTTTATCCCGACATACTCTTCCGTGGAATGCTCCGTCCCCTTGTGGAAATCATAGTATTTTGATCGATCCCCCTTACTAACGGGGACTTTTCAAGGCATTCGCAGTGCAGGGTCATTTCAAATTGCATAAAGCACGTTTGCATGAGAAGTGTTGAGCGGTGTATACTCCTGATACCGTTTGGTGGGTTGGTCCTCACGATGTTCCTGCTGGCGGGGGTTGCCCATGCACTCCTCTTGATTCCTTGTGGGCAGTTCCTCTCTCTCCTCTTAACTCCACCTTCGAAATGTCGTTGATGAGCTTCGATCGCCTTATCGGATGTGATCTGGGCTTCAACCCGATGCACAAGGTCCAGGTAACTGGGATCGTCTCCCTTATTAAAGCGGAGTAAAACCCTCCGGGTCAGAGCCCCCTAATGAAGAGTCCGCACAAGAGTTTTGGGTTCACCCCTGGGATTTGTCTAGCCTCTGCGATGAATCAGCGGAAGAATTCCTTAAGGGTCTCTCCCTCGTTCTGGAGGATTTCGGAGAGATGGGAGAGATCTTTTGTAATACAGAGGTTGGTGATGAATTGGTCCAGGAACTGCTGGGTGAGCTGAGCGAAGTTTCGAACGGTTCCCTCCTTGAGTGAGTGGTACCATGTCCTCGCCCGCCCTTTCAATTTTGATGGGAAGACCTGTCAAAGCAATTGATCAGACTCGTTGTAGAAGTGAAGGATTGTGGTGAAATGATTCACATGCTCCATGGGACCCTCAGTCTCGTCATACGACTCGATGCTTGGGAGCTTGAATCCCAATGGGACTAGATGTACCACCACTTATGGTGCTAGCGATGATCCGTTTCTTATTGGGCGGTTGAATTGTGCTATTCGATGACCCATTTGCCGAATTCTTCCTCGAATAATTCTCTTATCTCTTCCCGGGTCATTCCTCTTGCTACGTCTTCAGGGGCTCCTATCCGTTGGTGCTAGTGAAGCGGGTCGGTTTCGGCGGCCTTGGCCTAGCGGATGGGATGTTTGGTGCTAGCTTCTTGTGAGGGTTCGGAATCCTCCTCTTCCTGAGGTTGTTGTGGTGGTGCATTCTCTGGGGATGATACTCTAACGGGTTCCTGTGCGGCTATCATGCCTCTGAGGAGGTCGAGCTCTTCCTCATGATGCTCCTCAAAGCAGGCGAACCCTCCGTAGAGGGATGTATCTGATACGGCGATGGCGCCCTCTTGCTGTTGCGCGTTGACATGAGAATTATACTAGCCAACATCAGCGTGCTCCTGATGGGCTGATCCTCGAGTCATTTGTGTGCTACGCCCGACCAGAGCTTCTTATCCCTTGCGTGGCGGTGCTTATCCTTCGTGTCTCCTTGGAGCTTGTAGGAACTGCGTTCCCAATGACGGTGCCAAACTATTGGGGTCCGCGCATCACTCTTGGTAGACCGGGCCTTCTGAACCATCCTAGCCCGCAGAGAGGTCGAGCGTGCCAATAGTGAAAAATTCACGAAATGTTAAATCAGAGGCTTGATGATGTGGAAAACTAGCAATCAGGGGGAAAAACCACACGGTCGGTTCGATGCTGGCTTAAATTCCACTATCACAGAGTTTGTTACACAGTTTTTGGGAGAAGAGCGAGGGAGACAGGCCGCGCCTCATTACACTTGATGAGATGAGGGAGAATGGATGTTGAGCGCTGCTCAATGTTGTTCTGCTCTCGAGGTCCTTCGTCAATTGCTTCTTGTGGGAGTGGGTGCCGCTTTCGCCCTCTAGGTCGTCTTCACGTAATGGTTGGGATGGCTTTGAGAGTCCCATCCCGGTCTTGCTTCTTCTCCTCTCTCGTCTTGTCTTTAAGATCTTGCGGAGCCTTGCGGGGGAGAACTTGAGCGAAAAAATCCTGTAGAGAGATAAAGAGTGGAGAGAGAAAGAATGAAGTTAGTGTGTTCCAGGAAAAAGACAATTTTAAAGTGCATGTTGGCCTATTTATAAGATTTTAAGAGGGGTGGTCCTGTAATTTTGCTTTAATATTTCCGGACCGGCCAATAAGACTGCTCAAAACTAAGCATGCAGATCATCATTTTTCAAAAAATGATGATCCTGCCCTTGGGCCAAAAGAGAGCCCACCCGCCAGAACTGGCGACCCGACAATGACAGTGAGGGAGGCGGCCATAACCCTTGCGCCCGACGAATGGCCGAGGGGGGACGTCCCCGACGGGGCTGCCTGGATCTAGGTAGCCTCGGCTGCCCCTCGCGTGGGCCAGTTGTGGCGAGGTCTCCTAGGGCCGGACGGCCTCGGCCGACCCTCGTGTGGGCTAGACACGGTGAGGCTGCCCGAGAATGGGCGGCCTTGGCCGGCCCTCGCGGGGGCCGGCCGCGGCGAGGCCTCCTAAGCATGGGCGTCCTAAGCTATCCCTTACAGGGGTCGGCTGGGGCAAGGATTCCGGAGCACGAGAGACCTTGGCCAGCCCTTGCGAGGGCTGGCCGCGGCGAGGCCGCCCGGGGTTCGGCGGCCCCTAGTCGACCCTTGCGGGGACCGGCCGCGACATGGCCGCCATGGAATGGGAGGCCTTGGCCAGCCATAGCGGGGGCCGGCGAGCCCTTGCAGGGTCTGGCCGCGGTGAGGCCGACCAGAGTCGAGCAGCCTCGGGCGGTCCTCGTGGAGACGGTCGTAGCTAGGCTGCCCGAAAACGGGCGGCCGAGGAAAGGGCGCGAGCGGTGGAGCCGCCGATCGACGTTGGGTGCATTAAATCCGGGATTCGGCGTGCGGTGGTAACCATGGAGATCGAGTGCGTGGATCTCGCGTGCGGTGGTTACACGTGTAACCTCCCATGATGCTAGTGGGGGAGAGGGTTAACCGGCTATGTGCATCCCGATTTCTCTATAAATTGGTGCTAACCCCTTTCAAGTCTCAGCCAAGATCGCTGTGCTCGCATGAATCAAATCGTTGATTCATGCAAAAACAACATAATTGATCAAAATAATGCCGTATTTGACAATAATGACAATATTTTTAGAATACTGTAGTATTCCGAGAAAATAACTCCGTTGTAAGATACCAAATCGTACATATGTATTTAATCCCGCACCAAAAAGATAGATGAGAGTAACCCGCCTACAAATTTCTCCTTATACATGTTGAGATAATCTTCTCTTAAATTTGAAAAAGACTAGCCAACTTTGACTATACTTTTAAAACATGTGTTTCATGACAAGTGCAAAAATGAGTAGTTGTCTTTGACCTTTAAACCAGCATGTGCTCTTGAATGAAGCTTCTAGAAAAGTGGTCAAAGGATGCTTCATGTTATTTGACATGTGATTTTTACTGAGAGAAGTTTCATTCACATGACATCTAACACATCTACCTCCTTGATTTTAACCCTATAAATAGGTATGAAGGCGGAGGGGTAAGACATCTACTTCTTTCCAAGCTTAACCATTTGAAGTTTTCTAGAGAGGCATTTGTGGCAATCGTCTTAATTTGAGAGAGTTTTCAGACGTTATTTTACGATGTTGACGAGGAATGATTCGCATACATGGATTGAATCAGGAGCAGATTTGGGCAAGGATTTAAAAAGACATTCAAAGAGAATTTGTGTAATCTGTCTCGTGCGCCACTATCGGTAACTTATAGTTTTCCTATTATTATTTATTGTGTAATATTATGTAAAGCAAAGATGGTGAAGTTCCTGTATGCGTTGAGGAGAGAAAGCCTTGTAATGGTTTATTGTGTTCATACATTTTTAGTGGCAGTATTTCGGGTTGGACTTCGATCATCCCGTGGTTTTTACCCTATTGGATTTCCACGTTAAATCTATGTGTCACTTCTATTATTGTTATTTTGTACCATATTTTAATTTGATTGTATATCGGCATACTGCTAAGCAGCTGTGTAAATACTTGCTCAAAATAATTTGTAGGTGCTATGGTCGGCTTACGTGCTTTCTAGCCCAACAAGTGATATCAAAGTCAGGTTCATTATCAAAATAATTATCGAACTGACCTATTTGAGATTTGAGACAAGCCTATCAAATATTTTGAGTTGGTGATCGGGTGCGGTAAGTGACGACTGTTACTCTGATCCCTATCCTCTTTGATTACTTTCTTTAAAATAGTCGACTCAGAGAGCTAAGATCAATCCTATTAGTGATAGAGCACGATGAAGCCTACATTAGGTTCAATCTCAGAGCAAATGGAGAAATTGAACATCACAAAATCTCACCAATGACACTTACTGGTGGAAGATCTCATCTACATCAAGGGCTGACACACTTCTATCTTTGAGGAGATGCCTTGAGACATGGATCTCAATAAGTGGAAGGTGGAACGCTAAAAGCTATGTGGATTCATTAGACGGTTCGTAGAGTCAAACGTGTACAATCACGTTGCGAGCATTGTCGATGCAAAAATACTTTGGAAGACTCTTAAAGCATTTTATGTCAATAGTACTGGCATCAACAAACTATATATACTAAAGAAACTTATAGAGTTCAGATATAAAGAGGGATACCCTATCCTGGATCATGTTAACGAGTTCCAAGACAACATTGAACATCTAACTGCTTTGAAGATGACCTTCAAGGACGAGGTCAACGCATTGTGGTTGTTGAATTCCCTTCCAGACTTTTGGTAGATGGTCAAAGTTTCTCTGATCAACTCCTCTCCTGGTGGCATCATTACTTTGGAGATTACCAAGAGTGACATCCTGAATGAGGAGGTACAAAAAAAATCTTAAGGACAATCAGGCTCTTCTTTACGAGCTAATGTCCTCTACACCGAGCCTAATGGAAGAGGCAGAAGCAATAGTAAAGGAATAAAGAATGAGATGAGCCAAAACAGAGAGAAGACTAGATCTCACTACTAGAATATGAAGTGTATCTACTGCTACAAGAAGGGTCATATTCAAAAATTTTGTTATACTCTGAAAAATGATCAGAAGAAGAAGAGAGAATTCTCAAATTAGAAGATGGACACACACACAACTGTCACTGTCTCTATAGAGGAGGACGCTGTCATCACTATAGGATATGTTGTCACTGTTGCACTATCGTGTGATGATAGAAGATGAATTATTTATTTAGGGGCTTCTGCATATGTCTCTTATAATAGGGAGTTATTTTCCACCTACACTAACCACAATTGTGGGTGCTTAGGATGAGCAATGGTGATACTTCTAAAGTCATTGGAAGAGAAAACATGCATTTGAAGATGAGCAATAGATGATTGATAATCCTAAAAGATGCGTGACATGTACCTTACATCCGCTTCAACCTAATTTTTATTGGGAAGCAAGAGGATGAGGGACACATGAGTGTCTTTGGTGGAGATTTTTGTAAGATAATCGACGCATCGCTAGTAGTAGTCATAGATTATAGAAATACTGGTTTATACTATATATAGGGGAGGTCTGAAGCTGGTCAGACAACCACTATCAGAGATGGTGTATCCATATCCCTATGACATAAGAGACTAAGTCACATTAACTAGAAGGGCTTGGGAAGTCTTGCCAAGAAGAAGATGATATCTTATTTATCTGTGAATCAATTGGAGAGATGCGACCATTACATGGTCGGGAAGCAAAATAGAGTATCATTCCAAAGTCATACATCCACTAGAAGATCCGAGCCACTGGAACTTGTACACACTGATGTATGGGAGTCTCTGAAGGTCAATAAAATATGAGGAGCATCATACTTTGTGACATTCATTGATGATTATTCAAGAAAACTTTGGGTCTATACTGTTAAGACTAAAGATGAGGTTTTCGATACTTTCCAGAAATTTCACACTGAGGTGGAGAGGCAATCTAGGAAGAAGCTAAAATGCATCAGGTCCTATAACGAGGGAGAGTATATTGGTTCATTTGATGAGTATTGCAAAGAGCAAGGTATTAAACATGAAAAGACTCTGCCTAAGACGATGCAGCTGAATGCCATAACAAAAAGGAATGAATAAGATACTGATGGCTAGGGTAAGGTGTATTCTGTCTGAGTCAAAGCTATATATCATGTCTTGGGATGAGGATTGATACACAACTACACATATTATAAACCTCTCTCCCACTATACATTATAAGAGGATGTCCATGATAGAGTTTGGTACAGAAAGGACCCTTTATATGATCTCTTGAGGGTTTTAGCTGTAGAGCCTTTGTACACGTCACTCAGGATGAAAGGTTAAAGTTAGATACCAAGACTAGACAATGCATTTTTCTAGGATATGGATGTAGGAGTTAGTTTGGCTACAAGTTATTTGATCTAGTTAAGAAGAAACTTGTATGTAGTCTAAATGCTATATTTTATGAGGATCAGACTATGGTTAATCCTGAGAAGACGGAGAAGGTTGACACTCACACTAATGTTGAGTCTCCTATGATTGAAGGTGACGATACTGAAGAGTCCGCAAAGCCTGAGTCGATACATGGAACTAAGCCACTTCCATATCAAGAGCATGCTATTGATGGCAAGCCTATATAGGACATCATTGATGATGCACCTACACTAGCAGCTGAGCTCGCTCCATAGAGGTCTGATAGAGTAAGACACCCTTCTTTAAGATACTCTACTACTGAGTATATTTTATTGACCGATACGCGGGAGCCCGAGAGTTATGATGAGGAAGTGGAGATCTTAGAGAAGAAGCAGTGGATGGTTGTCATAAAGGAGGAGATGCATTCTCTGCAAGAGAACCATACTTATGAGTCGGTGAAATTTCCAAAGGGCAAGAAAGCTATGAAGAATCTGTGGATCTTTAGAGTGAAGAAAGGAGATCCTTCCACACCACTTAGATATAAAGCCAGATTAGTGATAAAGGGTTTTAGCTAAAAATATAGAGTTAATTTCGATGAGATTTTCTCTCCAGTTGTGAAGATGTTGTCTGTCCGGGTATTCTTAAACTTACAGCATGACTAGATCTAGATATTGAGTAGATGTATGTCAAGACTGACTTTCTACATTGCGATCGTGAGGAGGAATTGAATATAGAGCAACCTGAAGGATTCAGGGTAAAAGGGAAGGCGAGTCTTGTATGTTGCCTGAAGAAAAGCTTGTATGGTCTGAAGTAAACCCCACGACGGTGGTATAAGAAGTTCAATGCTTTTATGGAGGAGATTGACTTCACGAGGACCGCCCTTGATCATTATATGTTTGTAAAGAAGTATGCTACCGAGGATTTCTTCATGTTACTCCTCTATGTTGATGGCATGCTGATAGTTGGGAGAGATACTAAGCATATTATTGAGTTGAAGTAACAATTGAGTTTTATATTTGTGATGAAGTACTTGGGAGCTGCTAAGACCATCCTAGGGATGAATATTCGGAGAGATAGAGACTCCAAGTTACTTTGGTTTTCGCAAAAGAGATACATCAGAAAGATGATGTAGAGATTTGACATAAATCAAGCGAAGAATGTGAGCATATTACTTGCGGCTCAGTTCAGACTTACTGCTCCAGTGTCTGAGCACAGCTAAGGAGAAAGTAGAGATGTAGAAGGTTTCATATGCAATTGTGTTTATAAGTCTTATGTATGTCATGGTTTGTACTAGCCCAAATATAACGCATATTGTTGGCACTGTTAGTAAGTTTCTCTCCAATCCTGGAAGAGAACATTGGAGCATTATAAGGTGGATTCTAAAGTACCTATATGGGACATTAGACTTGACATTAATATACAATCTCATATTCACCGTGTGGGTCCCTCAGAAGAAGACCAAGGCAAAGAGAGCAGTGTTAGGCTCAAGCGAGCCGGTTCAAGAGAGTGGAGGGAGAATTCCCTAACTCGCATGCGGTCGAGTCACCATTAGAATGGGGGCGAGTGGAGACTATAGACCCGCACTCGCCCCAGGGCTCAAGCAGGGGAGAGGCGAGTGAGGTAGATAGGCCCACACTCGCCTTCAGTCCCGGGACAACAGCGAGTGTCGACCTCATCAGGCACTCGCCGCGCCAAGCGAATGTTAACCGCAGGAACTAATTGCCCGACAGTATTTATACTAGAATGTCTATGTTGGCCTGTTAATAGCCCCTCTAAACAACGAAGTTTCGCTGTTGGTAGACCGCTTAGAGTTGTGTATAGTAAAACCAAAAGGCGGGATTTTGCTATTTACACGCCAGACTTGAAAATTTATAAATAGACCCTTAAAGGCACCTTTAGAGGGGATCCGTTTTAGCTTCTCCCTTCTCTGGTCAGATTTGGTTGACTTCCAGAGCCTTGCAAGGTGCCCAACTCTAGCATTGACTTAGGAGGAGAAGCTCTCATTGATCTTCCTTGTGTGTGGCGGGACCTCCTTGTTGTAGCTTTGGGTCTATTCCTTAGTTCTTAGACACTAGTCAAGTGATCTGGCTCAGGAGAAGTAGGTGTGGGCTACACCTTTGGGTTCAAACTCTTCTTGAGACAAGTTTGGTTTTAACAATTAAGGTTTAGAGATAATGAACTAGAGTTACTGTGCTACACTGATGATAATATGACCGAAGATTTGGACTCCAAAAGATCAACTTCTGGGTACCTAATTCTATTTGTAGAGGGGGGAGCTGTTTTATGGCAATTGAGACTACAGAAGTGTGTTGCACTGTCAACTATATAGATAGAGTTTATTGCAGTCACTGAGGCAAGGAAAGAACTTCTTTAGATGAAGCGCTTTATCAAGGAGTTGAGTTTCACTCAAGAGCGCTACACACTCCTATTTGACCGTCAGAGCGTGATTCATTTGGGGAAGAACCTTATCTTCCACTCGAGATCCAAGCATATTGACATGCGGTATCATTGGATACGCAATACTCTAGAGCAGAGAGAGCTGAATCTATAGAATGTGTACACATATGATAATGGAGCGGATATGCTTACAAAGATAGTGTCGATAGGGAAGTTCGAGCACTATATGAGGATCGCTAACATGACGTCTCCATCCATATAAAGGTAAAATGGGGAGAATAAGTTGTTGAGTACAGTTATTGTCATTTGTCGAGAAAATTATTAATTTCGAGTCTCATTAACTCGAATTTGGTGTTGCAGACTGAAGGTGGAGACATATTGATAGAGGCAGGAGGCAAACTGGAGTTTTGAGGGAAGATTATTAGGATGTCAAGTTTCTTCACTTAGATGAAAATGTGGAGATTTGTCGAGATAATTTTCTTCAAAGTGTGAAAGATACTAGCCAATTTTGATCATGTTTTTTAAGCATGTGTTTCATGACAAATATGAAAATTAATAATCCTCTTTAACCTTTAAATCAACATGTACTCTTGAAGGAAACTTTTAGGAAAGTGTCCAAAGGAAGCTTCATGTTATTTGACATGTGTTTTTTACCGATGGAAGCTTCATCCACATGTAATTTACCACTTCTAGCTCCTTGAGTTTGACCTTATAAATAGACATGAAGGAGAGGTAAGACATCCACTTCTATCTAAGTTTAAGCATTTGAATTTTCTAGAGAGGCCTTTGTGACAATCGTCTTATTTTGGGAGAGCTTTCGGACGTTGTTTTGCGACGTTGACAAGGAATACTTCGCCTACATGGATTGGATCTTGAGCAGATTTGAGCAAGGATTCAAATATGCATTCATAGAAGATTTGTGTAATCCGTTTCGTCCGCCACTGTCAGTAGCATGTCGTTTTTCTGTTACTATTTATTGTGTAGAGTGGAGCTGATCAAGATTTTGTATGGATCGAGAAGAGAAAGCCTTGTAATTACATATTGTGTTCATACATTTTTAGTGACGGTTTTCCGGATTGGACTCCGATCGTCCCGTGATTTTCGCCTTATTAGGTTTCCACGTTAAATCTGCGTATCACTTCTATTCTTGTAATTTTATGCTGTGTTTTGTTTATGTATCGGCATACCGTTAAATAATCGTGTAGATAATTGCTCAAACTAATTTGAAAGTGCTATGATCGGACTTTAGGGTGCTCTCTAGCCCAACAATAAAGACCCTTAGTCACAAAAAAACATTAATCTATGTGTATACAATGTTTTTGAAGATTCAGAGCTTATGTGGCCCGTGGCCGCCTGCATGAAAATTTAAAGTAAAAAAATAAATAAATTTCAGATAAATTTTGCTAAAATTTTGGATTTTTTTTAAAAGTGAATTCTTGTATATGTTATTTTCCAAACTCCAAGGGCCACCACAGGCGGTTGGCTGAATTTGGAGGAGGTTACTGTGATTGATGAGGTTAGGGACCAATATAAATACAGAATGGGGTGGTTCTATGATGCACAGATTTATTGCCTTCTGTTGCTCCAGTTTGGACTCAAATCAAAATCGAACCCATATGTCTCAGTTTTTGGTTTGTCTAAACCGACCCGAACTGAGTCCGGACGATCCGGTTCAAAGTCGGTTTGATTTTTTATCAAATTTTGGCTATTCAGTGCTGGTTTACAGGTTCATAAGGTTTACTTATATTGCATATATTATATATTGAGTTTTTGGTGAGTCCTAAGTTCCTAATCATTTTTGTTGGGTT
>CM077078.1:49591030-49911070 GCA_039513925.1 Platanthera zijinensis | reverse complement strand
AACCTGGGGCACAAGGTTGGGGGGGGGGTTCTTACATTCTAGCTCGTCGAGCTGAGCTCTGCTTTCGTCGAGCTGGGCTTTGCTTTCGTCGAGTTGGGCCTTGCGCTTCGTCGAGCTGGGCCCTGCTCATTCGTCGAGTTGGGCTCTGCTTTCGTCGGGCTGAGGCTTTCGCTTTTCGTCGAGTTTGAGCCATGTATTCGTCGAACTAAGCTCAAAGTTGGCCTATTGATCCCGCCCGGGTAGGCGGGAAGGCTCCTGCGCGTAACAAGCGGGAAGCTCACAAGTTTAGTGAAAAAGCTTCCGCTAGGGTTGCCCCAGGGGTGAAATTACCTAGGTACCCTTGAGTAAAAATTATCCGGATGACCTTGGGTCTGTATTTAGCTCCTCAGAATAGCGGAGCTTGGCTATTAGAAGACCCAACCCATGGTTTTTTAGTAATTTCAGGGTAGCAGAATTACGCTTTTGGCAGACTAGATACTAAAACCTATAAATAGACCCAGAGAGTTCTTTTTAAGGCAAGCTTTGACAATTTCCAAATCTTTACTAGTGCTTTCTGAGGTTCTCCTTGCCCAAAATTGACTTGGAGGGAAAGCGCTCAGAGATCGGGTTAGTGGAGGGACTTCCCATCTAAGGCTTAGGGTCAGTTCCTGGTTCTTTGTTACTGGTCAGGGTCTGAGTTTGGGAGAAGTAGGTGCTGACTACACCCCAAGATCCGAACTCTCGTTGAGGCTAGTTTTAGGCTTCAACAACTTCGGCACGTAGGTCGACCATAACATGAAAATAGTAAAAGTAAACACTTGGCTTTGGACTTCAAGGGTCAGCACAACATCAAGGGCTTTTAGCTCGCTACTTGCCACTTGGCTCACCTATCCCTACATAAGAACAATACATCGAACAGTGGCAAAACAAGGCAACAGTCAACTAAACCTAACCAAATTATAATGACCCCGCCTCTTACTCGGGGCGACAGAGCTCCTTCCCTGCAAAGTATTAGCAAAACCAAACATGGTAATGAAAGTGCAATTTAAGCACACTTCACCACAGGCATAGGCACGAACGAACACACATCCCGTGCACTCAGGGCACATTCTCGCTATCCGGATAAAAGCCAGGGCCCACCACCGTTCATAAGACAGCAACAATCAAGAGCATTTGTTAGTCTTTATGGCCCGCACAAGACCTAAGACCCGTAACTATGTATGCGATAGACATCACTACCCACGGTCGCACCACAAAGCTACTGGGTAGGTTCAGCCCTTTCCGGTTGCTCTCATCGTCGGGCAAAAACTATCGCGATGCGGGTCGGCCTCCCCATTCCCACTCCTCAATCAAAACATAACCCGTTATACTATATGGGTAGCTCACAGGCCACCTGGCTGGGCTCCCATAGCTCTCAGTCCCACATCTCAAGCCCCAGGTCTCCACGACACAGGCCACAAACAAAGCTCTCAAGGAGCTACCGCATGCGGTAGCACTACCGCCGCGCGGTATCAGACAGAAATTCGATTCTACCCCGTTTTCTGGGTGCTCCTTGGAGTTAGTCCCCAAGGTTCCCTATTACAATCTACCGTGTAGAAACCCAAAAAACAAACACCATGGAGTCTTCTCCGACCAATACAAGCATAATTAAAACATCACCAATCCAGACCAACCTGTCCAGATGGGCTTCACTCACTATGCCTATGTTCTTACTTCGATTTCGAACTCTACATGCAAAACTACGGGGATATACCGTATCTACCCGAAGGAAAAACCTCACGCTCACCGCGCACTCACGCGGAGAGGGTTTCCTATGCAAAAGGAAAATGATTTCACATGTCCAAGTTGAGAATCGGTACCCTTTGCGCTCTCTTCGGTGTCATGCCAAAGATCTAGACGGATGAACGCGACCGCAACGATCTTGCCTCCACAGATCCGGACTCGGCTTGCGAATCAGAACTCCGAAACTTCAACAACGGCGAGATTTACCTTCCGACGCCATTGCTACTCCTCTAGGAAAACCAGACCAACTCCAAATCCAGAAGAAATGAAGTGAAAACGGCCAAAACTAGGCATATAAATAAAGTTACGCCGCGCAGTACCTTAATTCAACGCCTCGATTCGAGCGCAACCGCCAAAACCCTCCAAACACAGGCCGATACGTGGACAACGCCGTTTCAGTTTCACTACCACCGAGCGATATGATGCTAACGCCGCGCGATAGAGGCATCAATTACGACACGACACCAGGCGCTAACGCCGCTCGCTAACTTTTACCGCCGCGCGGTATGATCCCGAGAACCATAACAAATAAATTGACCTAGCTATCGCCATCGGTAAGCCTATCGCCGGGCGATAGCTTCTCGAGAGGTCTGACAGATTAAATCCCCTTCTACCGCCACGCAGTAACATCTTTCTCGAGAGCTCGATGCTTTCTCGAGAGTTCGACGTTCTCGACGCAAACCCTGGAGCTACTGCTGCGTGGTAACTAGCTACCGTCGAGCGGTAACCCCCAGAGAAGCATCTCACGCCTCAAGAAATTTGGGGCGTTATATGAGCCGAGACGAAATTTGAAAACAGAAAATAAAAAACCCTAAGTCTTATTCGTCGAGTATCGTCGAGTATATAAGGGTATACTCATCAAACTGCATCAAAACTCGACGAAAATGACTTAGACGAATCCAGACAAATCTAACCGAGAGCTCAGCGCATTCCTAGAGAGACTTGGTGAATTCGACAAATATCGACTAGCTTACCCGACGAATTCAACGAGTATCGAGAGATACTTTCAATGAATTCGACGAGTAGGCAAAGTGATTACACAACAAATTTTACTTGGCCAATTCTCAAGGATGCAGAAGATAATTCGCAGAGTAAATCCTACGAAATCAACGAGTATCAGTAGGTATACCCGACAAATTCGACGAGTATACACAGATAACCTCGACGAATTCGATGAGTCTACTCTATGATACTCGATGAATTTTACTTAGAGAAAATTTGTCCTTCCTAAATACATCAACACATCCTTCCTTGAGTCTTCTAATGCACTTGAAACAGAAGTACACTCCAATAGAAAGATTACACATGAGTCAACACATTGGCCCACACAATGAGGGATTACATTGTATAGTCATGTGTTTCATGACCCACTGTAACCTGACATTGGGTTGTAGTTGACAATAACGTCATGCAAACACATAACTAAAAAAACACAATCAAATACGATCTCAATTCATCTTAGTTCAATAGATACTTTTTCAAATCAGGGTTATTGTGGATACAATACCCAACAGGGCGCCGCATATGCATGACGAGTGTGCCTTGGACACACATCAGAGAGCCCCTACGTAGAAGCACAACATGCAGGAACGTGTCATGGTCGCGCAAGACTGCGCTTACGCAGGTCCATGCGTGGAGTGCATACGCGCAGGCCCGCACTACATGCACAGGTGAGACCCACACACACCTGCATTTCATCCGCACGTGTGTAGCCCACAAAACCCCTCTATGCGCGCATGTGAATCCCGTGTCGGCGTGCCTTTTTCCGCTTTACCTCTCTGCTCCCTCACATCATACCTTGGCGTGTGTACCGCCGCCGTCTGCATTTTCCGACGTCCCTCTATTCACCTCCACGATGATTGCTACAACACAGTCTCTCGTACAAAGTTCTCGCTCTTCTCACACTCCGGCTCTGAACACTGAGGACTTTGGGGGGCAAATGATATGGCTAAGTATAATTTATAGATGAATTGGTGTGTAATTAACTTGTAACCGATGACCCCCACTAACTTAGTGGGGATCATGGAAATAACCATCCCGCGCGCGATCAACACCCTCGATCCTTGTATAGCTCGTGTATGTGATCCCACGATGCGCACCATCTGAGTAACCGACCACAACCGTCCACCTCCGTTGTCGCCCCCGTCGCCGTCATTGTCGCCGACGTCGTCATCACCGATGCCGTCATCATCAGAGTCAGGCGACCCATGCATAACGGGCCTCCGTGAGGTAGGGGCATATCGCCGCCCAATTGGCCTCCCGGAGGCCGGTGCCGGGCGGTCCTTGCCCAACCGGCCTCCGTGAGGTTGGCGCCAGAAGACCCTTGCCTGGGTCTCTATTTCTTGTGGCAAATCCTCCACCCATTTTATCTGAAAGTCTTAAGGCTTCGTTTGGTTTGACGTTTTTCTCAGGCGGCGGGAGGAGGAGGACTTTTGGAGCCGGAGGGGGGAGATCGCGTTTGGAATCCCTCCATTTTTCTCCATTTCTCATGATTCAGCGGGTGCAAACGGAGCAAACGCCGCTGCCGGCCATTTGATTATCCGCCGTGCGACTGCGTTTGCCCCAAACGAAGAGCTCCAAACACTGCGCCAAACGAAGCCTTATCTCCACAACTAAGAATCTTTCCATTTTGATGTGCTCTCTATCAAGCAAACATATTTCCTCTCCCCACCCTAAATCCTCCTGAGGAAGATCTCCAATATCATTACTTACTGCCACGTCAGCCAAGGTCAATGTTGTACATACAAAGCCATAATCATCAGTCATTATTGCACGGAGTATACAAAGAGCAGGTATATTTACACTAATCGGGAGAAAATTATTTGTCTCCATCCCAGCCGTCCGATCTGATCGAGTAGTTAAAAATTATAAAATAATATATATACTACAAACTACCCCTTTCTCATTCGATTTCAGCTCTAACGATTTGAAATGATTCGCATAACGACTCCCCCCTCGCCGTCAACTATTCCGTTCCGCGCACGGCCCACCGACTCCCGTCTGCGCGATTTCCGCAATTAATAAAATAAATCGTAATTAATAATTATTAATAAAAAAATCGTAATTAATAATTATCCCATCATGGTTATTCCCGCTCTTCCGGTCTTCCCCGCTATAGTTTTCATTTTTTTCAAGTTCCCTCATCGGCACTTAGCGCGGGTCACTGCGTTTAAAACTGCACCACTGGTCCCACGAACTGCCACGTCACCCACTCGCACTCGCTTCCAAAAATCTTTCACCTTCTTCCTAATTTTTTTTACTTCAAAATTAAAATTTATTGTTGTCTACTTTCTGGTCTTTTAAAATGGCATCTCCTCATCCTCTCCGACTCCGTCACTCTTTCTCCCAGTGACCATTCCGCGGTGAAGTTCCAAAACGCATGCCGGAATCCGGCCATCTTCGCTTGATCTGCCCACCGGCGATCAGCGGCTGCTCACCAACCAACATTGCTTGCTTATAGAAAGGGGAAGCCTCCGATTCTGCCTTTTTCGCCCTTCTTTAAGACCCGAGCATGTGACGTCTGACCAATCTGTTTCTTCTACTACTCTCCTTATTTACTTGCATCCCCGTCTCTTTCCGCGTCGCTTTCTCTTATCAATGGCGGGGCCTTCATTCTCTACCTCCTCGTCGAGGGCGAGGAGCAGCTCACCATTCAGCCACAGGAGGCCCCTCACAAGCTCATATTCCTCTTCGTCTTCGTCTGCTTCGTCATTCATGAACGGGAGGGTCATCCCACGCTCATCGCCATCCTCCGTATCCTCCCATTTCTACGGCTCCAATGGGGTCCCGAGATCCGTCACACCGAACAGCAGCCGCTCCGATTCCTCCCGCAACCGTGCGACGATCGGCTTCGCCTCCGCAGACGAGCTCGCTGTGGATACTGGAGATGCCGCAATCTCCGGGGAAAGCATCACCGTCACCGTCAGGTTCAGGCCGCTGAGGTAAAGGGACGTTGGATCTGGTTAGGGCGGGGTAGATCTGCTGTTTCGTGGATTTTTACTGTTTGCAGTTCTGGTAATCGTAATCTGTGTGGCTTTTTGCTCGCGGATTTGGTGCTGCAGTGAGAGGGAGTTCCAGCGTGGAGATGAGATTGCGTGGTATGCGGATGGGGATAAAGTGGTCCGTTGCGAGTATAATCCGGCCACGGCTTATGCATATGGTAAGTCGTTTTAGATATTTAACTGTGAATTAAACTGTTGGAAAATTGGAAAACTGAAGAAAACAAGAGAAGTGTGATCTAGTTCTGCTTTTTGCTGTCTATTATGCGCGCAGCATATACATCTATGACTTTTTGGTGTGAAGATTACTGTTTTTTTAGGGAAGTTTCTTTCCTTTGTCGGAACTTCAAGCATTGTCTTATTGCAGTCATTTATGGAGATGTAACCAATGTTCAGACAAAGTGGAGGTGTAGCTACAGTGACATATATACTTGCCTATGCAGAAAAAATGAGTTAATTGAAATAGGATAAACTGATAACTGAGAATGTTCTGTATATTGGTAAAGCAATACCCATAGTTTTAGGCTTCGTTTGGCCGGGCGTTTCGCCAGCCGTTTCGGGCAAACGCCGCCGGACGGGTAAACAAATGCCTTTGGTGGCGTTTGCTCCAGTTCAACCGCAATAAGGAGGAAACGACCCCGATCCGCTCCATTTTGAACCCCGTCTCTCCCCTCCGGTTCCGAAGTCCCGTTTCAACACGTCGGCTACACCTGCCACCGCCGAACCAAATATAGCCTTAATTTAGTACTATGCTACACAGGCTATAGAATGCAAAGTTTCATGGGAGAGTGTTCACAACACCCATGGTGAGCACAAGACAACTCTACTACACAGTAAGTACACTACACCTAACACCCCCTACAAACTCTCGGAGGATCATACACCGAGAGTTCGGACAGAAGATGAGCATGCTGGGTCCTTGTTTGCGATTTATTCATCAAATCTGCAATCTGATGCTCGGAAGGGACATAGAAAGGAGCAAGAGTATCACAGACATATTGCCCACGTAGGAAGAAGACATCAACCCCGATATACTTGGGAAGTGAATGCTTCACCGGATTCAGAGTAATCTGACTTCCATGCAATAAGAGAAGAACCCAGGAATAGACAGGAACCAGTGACAGAGCGACGGTCAACAGGATCACTAGCCCAAGTAGCATCCGAGTAAGCGCAGAGCTGTAGAGAACTGCTACTAGAGAAGAAAATACCACGAGAAGTCGTCGCTCGGAGATAACGCAGAAGCCGCAGCAGGTGACCATAGTGCATAAAGGTAGGGGCACTAACAAACTGGCTCAACACATGGACTGCATGGGCAATGTCAGGCCGAGTAATGGTGAGGTAGACAAGACTCCCAACGAGGTGGCGATAACGAGTGGGGTCGGAGAGTGGAACACCATCATCCAGACGTAGCTGAAGGTGAAGCTCCATAGGGTGTCCGCTGTGTGAGAGTCGGAAAGAGCAGCCCGAGCTAGGAGATTTGATCTGTATCTCTGTTGAGAGAGTTGAAAACCGCTGTCTGTAGAGCTGACCTCAAGACCCAAAAAACAGTTCAGCTGTCCAAGGCCGGTCATCTGAAACTGTTGCTGAAGGTGATGATTGACGAAGGCCACATGAGAAGGATCATCACCAGTAATAATCATATCATCCATGTACAGTAAAAAAAGGGTCCGACCACGGGAGGAGAAGTGCACGAACAGAGCTGGATCATGTGGACATGGCTGGAATCCGGCGGCTGTAATGGCTGAATTGAAATGTGTAAACCACGCGCGGGGCGCTTGCTTGAGCCCATAAAGAGCTCGCCTCAAGCGACAGACAAGGCCTGAAGGAGAGGATGGACCCGGAGGAGGAAGCATGTATACCTTCTGCTGAAGATCACCTTGAAGAAAGACAATCTTCACGTCGAGCTGTGATAGAGACCAATGGAGAACAACGGCAACAACAATAAGAGTCCGGACTGTAGTCATGTGAGCAACTGGAGTAAAAGTCTCGTCATAGTCTCTCCCCTGCTCCTGCTGAAAACCACGAACAACCAGACGAGCCTTGTATCTCTCCACTGAACCATTAGAGCGAGTCTTGACCTTAAAGACCCACTTACAAGTAATTTGAACAATACCAGGTGGAAGAGGAACATGCTCCAAAGTACGAGTATGTTCAAGTGTCTCTAACTCAGCAGACATGACAACCTGCCACTCAGGTATCTGGGAAGCCTCACGGTAGGTAGTCGGCTCTGGAGTGCTACAAACAGTAGCAGGAAGGGCAAGAAGTTTCGGCGGAAGTGTAACTTGCTAAGGCGGTCGGGAGGACGTTGCTCACAAGGCGGGTTGCGACGCACAGGAGGATCGTCCGCAGGACACTCGTTGGAGGAGGCAAGCACCGAGTCTGGGGGCACTGGAGGCGAGGGGAAGGGAGCAGGAGGAGGAGGACGATGGGTGTAATGATATGGAAGGGGGACGATAAGCGCGTCTGAGTGAGAGGTGGAAGGAGGAAGGGAAGAGGGAGGAAATTGTGTAGGCGGTGGCAAGAAGAGAGGAAGTGGACAAATTGGTGGAGTGAGAAGAGTGAGGAACTGCATATCAGAGGGAGTCATCGATGAGTGCGAGGTCGAGGGGACGGAGAACACAAAGAAATGGTGAGACTCATCAAAGGTGACATCACGTGAGATACGAAGTCGACGTGCAACATGATCATAACATCGATAACCCTTGTGCTCAGTACTGTATCCGAGAAAGACACATGATACAGATTGAGCAGAGAGATTGGTACGCTCATGTGAGGGAAGAAGAACATAACACCGACAGCCAAAAACACGCAGATGAGTATAACATGGGGGGTAGGGAGTACAGCCTCAGCCCAAAAATGAGGAAAGTGAGAGGAGATGAGGAGAGTGCGGGCTGTCTCAATGATGTGGCGATGCTTCCTTTCAGCAATGCCATTCTGAGCGTGAGCACCGGGACAAGCAAGCTGTGGTAGAGTGCCGTGGGTAGCGAGCATGTCGCAAAAAGCATGAGAGAGATACTCCCCCCCAGAGTCAGAACGGAACATATGTATGAAGTCAGAGAACTGGGTGCGCACCATAGTGGAAAAAAGAACATAAATCTGAAAAAACTCAGAGCGAGAGTGCATAAAATAAATTTAGCAATAACGAGAATAATCATCAACAAATATAACATTGTACCGATGTTCGCCATTTGATACAAATGGTGCGGGACCCTATACATCTGAATGAACTAAGTCAAATGGACGACGACGAGACCTGGATTCACTGGACTGATAAGGGAGTTGTAGCTGTTTGCCAAGCTTACAACACGTACAAGAGTGATACCTATCAACAAAAACACGACCAAGAAGACCAGTAATGATGAGGGACGAAAGACGCGAGCCACTGAGATGACCAAGTCGGTGATGCCACTAAGAGAAGCCCATTGAGGAAAGAGACAAAGAAGAGGCTGCCGATGACGATGAAATGGAGGAAAGATGAAGATTATCAAGGATGTAGACCCCACTACGACGACGAATAACTCCAAGGAGTGTCCCTGTCAGACGATCCTGCACACGACAAGCAAACTCATCAAAAATAGCAAGACAACCGTAAGAGGTGAGTTGACTGACGGATATAATGTTCATGGATAATTTGGGTATGTATGCCACATCAGGAATTTGGAAATGGGTGGTATGAAGAAGGCCATGACTAGTGCAGGGGAGAATAGTGCCATCAACATCCATAACATTGAGGGCATACGAGATGGGCTTACAGGACAGGAGATGAGTGACATCATGAGTCATTTGAAAAGAGGCTCCAGAGTCAAGCAACCAGTCGAAGGAGGTGATACCTGCTGGGGCAGAGGCGGCCGGCTGAGAAGCAGAGGCACCAGAAGCATCCAGTGAGAGCACGGAGGCAGAAGAGCGATGCAGTGAACCGTAAGATAACTGCTGGACAATCTGCTGGGCAAGCTCAGAAACAGAGAGTGACTGTGCCATTGTAGAGAAATGAGCTGGAGGAGCATCAGGAGCACGCTGCTGACTAGATTGCTGAGTCCTCTGAAGCTCGCGACACTCGGATTTGACGTGGCCTATGCACTGACAGTAATGACAGCGGACAGACTGGCGACGAGGAGCACCAGACTGAGCAGTAGAGGGCACTGAAGGACTAGAAACAGGCCGCACCGATGCACTATAACCCGGTGAAGACAACAGAGGAGTACTCACAAGGGAGGACTGCGATGGAAATTCCGGAGCAACAATGACAGTATGAGGCAACACACCAGAAGATGCAGCAGTGTCTAAGGAGTGAGGACGAGTCTCTTCAGCGATTACCAAAGCCAGCGTATCACTAAGAGAAGGTGGAGGATCCCGGTGCAAAAGTTGGGCACGAACAGGCTCGAACGCGGGGAGTAAGCGCATGAGGAACTCATACATGCGCTGAAAGTTGCGATCCCGAGAAGTAGCAACACACTGGGGGCAACTAATGCAAGGAGAAAGAGCCATCTCATCGCACTTATGCCAGAGGTCAAGGAGCTCAGAAAAAAATGCATGGACAAAATGATCACGTTGATAGCAAGTGCCAAGGGTCTGGAATAGAGAGTAGCGCAGAGGCTGACTGGAGGGCAAGTAGAGACGATGCAGGTGGTCCCATATTGCCTTGGCCGTAGGGACCTGGTAGACGGTCATGCGAATGGGGAGCGCACATGACTAACAAATGACGGCTATCACACGAGAGTCGGCAGAGCTCCACTTGGCCACATCGGAACACTGGACGGAAGCCGCGGTGCTAACCGTGGAAGAATCGTCCATAAAAGGGGCCGCCGATGGAGGCGGAGCAGGCTCAGAGCCGTCAATGTGGCCCCACAGATCTAGGCCACGGAGGATAACGCCAACGGTGGTGGACCATCCCTTGTAGTTTTGTCCATCGAGGATGACATCCGCCTTCTGAAGAAAAGCAGAGGAGGCCATAGGGTAGGGCAGTAGGAAACGACACAGGAAGCAGCGCCCCGACACGTTACCAGAAGCAGCGGTTTGGTGCAGTAGCACGACATAGAAGGGCACTGGATCGACACTGACGATATTAGCATAGGCGGCGCGAGATCGGCAGAGACGGGAGCGGCACGACGACACAAACTGGATCGGCACGGCGGCTCGGAGCAGCGGCACAGCGGCACGACATTGAGCGGGTAGACGGAATTGATCGATCAGGGAGAGCACCGACGAGATCGATTGACTTCAAAGTCGTGTCGAAGGGGGCAAGACGAGAACGATGTGGTCGGATAGGGTCTCCTCTGATACCATGATAGGAGAAAAGGATAGTATTGTATTCACAAGAGAAGGTATATATAAGTACATGGGAGAGTGTTCACAGTACCCATAGAGAGCATAAGCCAACTCCACTACACAGTAAGTACACTACACCTAACAACTCCTAAAGGTAGTTGAGTTCATGCGTGGCCTATGCTTGTTAGCCAAGAAGGAGATGCAAATACATTATAGCTTCTTTAAACTTTTTTCACAAATCAAAATTGTGATTTTCTAGAGTTTTGAAAAGAAGGAACAGCCATAGAGCATTCCTAAGTGAAGCCTCAGTTGTAAGCCTGTAATTAAACCAGTTTATTAGCCCCGGTAGCCGTGTCAACATGAGATACATGAGATTATACTGACTTGCTTTCACACCAAAAAATTGAGTTTTCTCTACGTTGCTTATGCTTGTATCAAGTAGAGGCACATAAATGATTTCTTCTTTCACTTTTTTTTGGGCATATAAGGATTGTGATATAATAAAGTTTTTGAGAAAAAAAAACATCCAAGACTGGAGCATTTCTAAATGAAGCCATTGACGCAATTAAACAGTTTATGATGCATGGAAATAACCAAAGAAAATATTACCATGAAAAATTCTTTATTAAGAAATAAGAATACAAGCTTTGATGGCTTGTAACAAAAGCTTCAATTGTCTCCAAGATCAAAAAGGAAATACAAATTTTTATACCCAATCCTAAAAAGGAACTTCAAGGTCCTTTTGAATTTTATTGGGACTCCGATTGGAAATTAGTGCCTTAATCACCATGCCATAGCTCTTTGTATTTAATCGAGATTCCGACAGACTATTGGGAGTCCGATGTATACAAATGCTCCTGCATTGTTTAACCTTGACTTATCCTCGAGTTCACATCATCATACAACCAAACATCACAAATCTTAAGTTGTCACCTATGGAACTATTTGGCATTGGAAATGTCCACCATGGATAATTTTATTTCGTCTTCTCTAATCCCACTAGTAGTTACATCACACATTCTTTTAGATGATTTGGTCACCTCACGATCTATTGACCTTACATTATTTATGGATGAATTTTCCGCAACACTCCATAATTTCTTCTAGCACTCCACTTTGCTATTTGTGGAGATTGCACCATCAAATTTCTTGATAAAATTGCTCTTTTTAATGGTTCAATTGCCTTGAAAAATTGCTCTCTTATAGATCGAGGGCTTGGTCATGAACTCTTGATGACTCCTCTATTGTGACCTGGTGGACTACACCTACATTCTGTTTCTCTAGGAACCATCACAAAACCCTCTTGGATGGTGATCGCTGCTTGTACCTTGAAATCTTCTTCGCCGCATTGAGACCGTGTCTACCGCCACTGATTTGATGGCGAGCGGTTGGATTTGAACTTGAGGTTAGTAGTCATGGTTGCTATAGTTGGAATCCATGTTGACCCTGCTTGTCGGAGTCTAGAGATTAGTTACATCTTCAACATGTTCTCTCCGAGGAACTGCTTGAGATCTAGAATTTTGGCCAACTTGCATTGCTCGCAAAACTTCCCTCATCTGAACATGTCGGGGTCGAGCTTCCTCACGTCGATGCTGCACCTTTTCTCCCATCATGAAGTAGGTCTTAACGAGGGTGTATGGCAGTAAGTTGTTACTTGTTATTGGAACAAGAAAGGGGAAATCTCACTCTGATACCCATTATTAGAGCAAAATAATCAAAGAAATCTTACAATGAAGAATCTTCACTAAGAACACACATCTTTACAGCTAGGATTACTAACGAAAGTAGTTTTAAGGATGAAAAATGAACTACGATAAGGGCATTTGTACCCAAGCCCTAAAAGGAAATTAAAACATAGGTAATTAGCCAGTTTGACTTGTATTCAGACTTTGATTGGGAAACGGGGTCCTGATATATTTTAATCCTCCAGGCGTGAGCTCTATGTATTTAATTTGGACTTTGATAGACTATTGGGGGCCTTCTGTACACTAATGTTCCTACATCAGTCTAGAGCCCCAATGACACTGCTAACAAGAGGTTATACAACTGTGGGCATCAATAACTTTTTATTGGTATTTGGATCTGCTCAACCAATTATCACAATTTTCCTTTTTTTTGAAGAGTTCATACTGTAAGACAGTGAACTTAAATTCAAAATATTTATGTTCATGTCATCAAAATATTTTTTTGATATTCCTTCAAACTCCTTCAAACATGGTATCCCTGTTGCATTTAGCCACAACACCGGGCATTGTTGAATTCCTTTGTTTCTGTAACTATCAAAACTAAAACTATTTAACACATTTAGCTTCAAGCTATTCTCCATAAATTTTCCAAAATCTTCCCAGCTAGTAATATTTTATTGACTTATTGTTGCAGTAACACCACATCTTGTTAAAATTTTGTATTTCACATGTGTTATTTTTTCGTAACATCAGTATACTTCCATGTAACTCCCATTAATTTTTTTTGCCTCCTGCGCCTTATAATTGGGTGATAGTAACTGATAGGAAGAGAATGAATCCAATGCTATTCACAAGAATTAAGGTAATATATATACAACTACATGTGAGGGTGTTCACAACACCCACAGTGAGCATAAGATAACTCTACTACACAGTAAGTACACTACATCTAACACCCCCCACAAATTCACGGGGGATCATAAACCGAGAGTTTGGACAGAAGATGAGCATGCTGGGTCCTCGTCTGCGGCTTAATCATCAAATCTGCAATTTGCTGCTCGCAAGGAACAAGGGAAGGAGCAAGAGTATACCGAGCATATTGCTCACGTAGGAAGAAAGCATCGACCCCGATATGCTTGAAGAGTAAGTGCTTCACCGGGTTCAGAGTAATCTGAATGACACCGGTGTTATCACAGTGGAGTGGGGTGGGATCTGGAGAAGAGACACCAAAGTCCTTAAGAAGCCAACGAAGCCAAATAATGTCCTCAGCGGTGGTAGCCATGACCCGAAGCTCAGTCTCAGTGCTGGATCGAGGAACACGAGTCTGTTTCTTGGACTTCCATGCAATAAGAGAAGAACCCAAAAACAAACAGAAACTAGTGACAGAGCGACGGTCAACAAGATCACTAGTCTAGGTAGCATCCGAGTAAGCACAGAGCTGCAGAGAACTACTGCTGGAGAAAAAAAGACCACGAGAAGTTGTCGCTCGGAGATAGCGCAGGAGCCGCAACAAGTGACTATAGTGCACAGATATAGGCGCACTAACAAACTGGCTCAACACATGAACTGCAAAGACAATGTCGGGCCGAGTAATGGTGAGGCAGACAAGGCTCCCAATGAGGTGGCGGTAACGAGTGGGGTCGGAGAGTGGAACACCATCATCCGGACGTAGCTGAAGGTGAAGCTCCATAGGGGTCTCCACTGTGCGAGAGTTAGAAAGAGCAGCCCGAGCTGGAAGAAGAATAAGGTTCCATGGACGAGTATGCTCAAGTGCCTCCAACTGAGCAGACATAGCAACCTTCCACTCAGGTATCTGGGCAGCCTCACGATAGGTAGTCGACTCTGGAGTGCTACAAGCAGTAGCAGGAAGGGCAAGTAGGTCCAGCGGAAGTGTATCAAGGATAAGGCGGTCAAGAGGACGTCACTCACGAGGTGGGTTGCGACGCACAGGAGGATCGTCCACAGGACGCTTGCTGGAGGAGGCAGGCACCGAGTCTGGGGGCATTGGAGGCAAGAGGATAGGAGCAGGAGGAGGACGACGACAAGTGTAATGATATGGAAGGGGGACGTTGAGCACATCCGAGGGAGAGGTGGAAGGTGGAAGGGAAATATGATAAGAAGAGACTGGAGAGGTCGGAGATGGTGTAGACGGTGTCAGGAAGAGAGGAGGTGGACATACCAGTGGAGAGCAGGAGACATGAAGCGATTAGGTGAGAAGAGTGAGGAACTGTACTGCAGAGGGAGTCACAGATAAGTGCGAGGTCGAGGGGACGAAGGACACAAAGAAAGGGTGAGACTCATCGAAGGTGACATCACATGGGATACGAAATCGACATTCAACAGGATCATAATATCGATAGCCCTTGTGCTCAGTACTGTATCCGAGAAAGATACATGATACAGATTGAGCAGAGAGCTTGGTATGCTCACGTGAAAGAAGAGCATAACACCGACAGTAAAAAACACGCAAAGGAGTATAACGTGGGGGTCGGGAGTACAGACACTCACCAGGATACGACCCTGAAGGAAAGTGGAGGGCTGTAGGTTAATGAGATTGACAGCAGTGGAGACAACCTCTATGCGTATGGAATCAGAGAACTGGGTGCGCACCATAGTGCAAAAAATCACATAAATTTGAAAAAACTCAAAACGACAGTGCATAATATAAATCCAACAATAGCGAGAATAATCATCAACAAATATAATATAGTACCGATGTATGCCCTTTGATACAAATGGTATGGGACCACATATATCTGAATGAACTAAATCAAAGGGACAACGATACCTGAACTCACTAGACTGATAAGGGAGTTGTAGCTATTTTCTAAGTTTATAACCGTACAAGAGTGAGACCTATCAACAGAAACACGTCAAAGAAGACCAGTATTGATGAGGGACGAAAGACGCGAAGCACTGAGATGACCTAGTCGGTGATGCCACTAAGAGAAGCCCACTAAAGGAAAACACAAAGAAGAGGATGCCGGTGACGATGAAATGGATGAAAGATGAAGACGATCAAGGATGTAGACCCCGCTACGACGACGAACGACTCCAATGAGTGTCCTTGTCAGACGATTCTGTACATGACAAGCAAACTCATCAAAAATAACAAGGCAATCGTGAAACGTGAGTTGACTGACAGATATAATGTTCATGGATAACTTGGGTATGTATGCCACATCAGGAATATGTAAATGAGTGGTATTAATATGCCTATGGATAGTGCAAGGGAGAAAAGTGTTATCTTCAATCATAACACTGAGGGCAGATGAGACGGGTTGACAGGACAAGAGGTGAGTGACATCATGAGTCATGTGAAAAGAGGCTCCAGAGTCAAGCAACCAGTCGGATGAGGAGATACCTGCATGGGCGAAGATAGTTAACTGAGAGGCAGAGACACCAGAAGCCTCCGGTGAGAGCACAGAGGCAGAGGAGCGATGCAGTGAATCGTAAGATAGCTGCTGGGCAATTGTTGGGCAAGCTCAGAAACAGAGAGTGACTGTGCCATAGTAGAGAAATGAGCTGGAGGAGCACCAGGAGCACCCTGTTGACTAGACTGCTGAGCCCTCTGAATCTTGCGACACTCAGATTTGATGTGGCCAATGCACTGACAGTAGTGACAGCGGACAAGCTGACGACGAGAAGCTCCAGACTGGGCAGTAGAGGACACTGGAGGACGAGGAACAAGCCGCACCGGTGCACTACCCGACGAAGGCAGCAGAGGAGTACTCTCAAGGGAGGACTGCGGTGGAAGCTCGGGAGCAACAAGGACATCATGAGGCAACATACCAGAAGATGTAACAGTGTCCAAGGAGTGGAGACGAGTCTCTTCAGCTATTACCAAAGCCAATGTATCACTGAGAAGGTGGAGGATCCCGGTGCAAAAGTTGGGCTCGAACAAGCTTGAACTCGGGGCGTAAACGCATGATAAACTCATACATGCGCTGAAATTCGCGATCCCTAGAGGTAGCAACACACTGAGGGCAACTAATGCAGGGGGAATGAGCCATTTTATCGCACTGACGCCAGAGGTCTAGGAGCTCAACAAAGAATGCCCGGACAGAATGATCACGCTGATAGCAAGCGCCAAGAGTCTGGAATTGAAAGTAGCGCAGAGACTGACTGGAAGGCAGGTAGTGATGACGCAGATGATCCCACATCGCCTTGGCCGTAGGTAGCTGGTTGACGGTCATGCGAATGGGGAGCTCACAGGAATGACAAATGACGACTATCACACGACAGTCGGCCGAGCTCCACTTCGCCATGTCAGAACACTGAACGAAAGCGACAATGCTAACCGTAGAAGAATAATCCACAGAAGGGGCTGCTGATGGAGGCGGAGCAGGCTAAGAGCTGTCAATGTGGCTCCATTGATCTAGGCCACGGAGGATCACGCCGACGGTGGCGGACCATGCCTTGTAGTTTCGTCCATCGAGGATGACATCCGCCTTCTAGAGAAAAGTAGAGGAGTAAGAGGAGGCCATCAGGTCTGCATAATCAGCCGGAAGCCCGGAAGAGAGATCTGTCGGCTACAGTAGGCAGCGGAGGAAGCTGACAGGGTCAGACAGCGGAAGCAGCACAGAAGAAAAGCTGCGGCAATCAGGCGCCGATTTTTGGAGACGGCCCGTCGGAACAAGGAGACAGTGACGGGAGAATCAAGAGAATTATCGATCGGCAAGGAGGCACCAACGGGATCAATCGAACGTGGAGCGATAGAGTGGAGACGGCTTCAGGAGCGATCGATCGATCGGCTTCAGGATCGATCAACCTTTGCAGAAGGAGGCTTTTCGGGATCGATCGACTTCAGAATCGTGCGGAAGGAGGCAGGACGGGATCAATTGCAACAGGGAGATCGATAAATGGGAGTGATGAATTGTAGCGATGTGTTCGGCTAGGGTTTCAGTTGTCTCTGATTCCATGATAGGAAGAGAATGAATCCAATGCTATTCACAAGAATTAAGGTAATATATATACAAGTACATGGAAAGGTGTTCACAACACCCACGGTGAACATAAAATAACTCTACTACACAGTAAGTACACTACTTCTAACAGTAACAAACAGAATTCTATGAGATAAAAAATAGGAATGATTTCGTGAAACTCTGTTTGATTCTTTGGCAATTTCTTTTCATTTTTTATAAACCGTTCCACTTGAAATTGATTTTATTATAATTTTGTTACTTTTTATGAAATAATTTTATATAATTTTAAATAGTGTGATGTTCATGGTGTTTATGCAGCCATCCTTTTCTTTTACGTCTAATGTTTCTCATAGTTATTTTATTTTAGCCTAACATGTGTTCACTGTTCATGCTTTTGTAACTGTGTTTAGATAGAGTTTTTGGCCCTTCGACGACATCTGAGGTGATTTATGATGTTGCTGCTCGGCCTGTTGTGAAAGCAGCAATGGAAGGAATTAATGGTGAGTATTATCCTTAATTTTGTAGTTTGCCACGGCTCATTTAAAAAACACCATTGTTTTCTGGTTTTTGCATATTTCTTTTTAATTTAAAAGAAATATTAAATGAACAGATGTAATTAGTGTTAATTTTCAACTTCACAATTGTTTTTTTAATCATTGAGCATATTTTGTCACATATATCAATGCCTCTTCTTGTACCTTTTACTGGTTCTTCATTTCTTTTTGAACTGACCACCATCGTAATTCTTTGCTGCAGTGTTTATATTTGTGGGTTCTATCATGCCCTTTTATGATGCTTTTGATCATGATTTTCTATGATGCTTTTGATCACGACTGCCTATGATACTTTTAAATATGCTGTTTATTTAGGTTTTATCTTTTTGAGTCAAGGTTTTCTTACATTGTAAGTACCAATACTTACTGATCCATTGAATTGTAGGGACTGTTTTTGCCTATGGTGTTACCAGCAGTGGAAAGACCCACACAATGCATGTAAGCTGATGTTTTAAGAATATTTTACATACAATAAATGAGATATTTGGAGTGTCACTTTATGACAGTTTTATTTCCCCTCAAGATTAGGATACCTTCTTGGATTATAGTTGTTACAATGGCTCAAAGATATAATGTGGCTCAAAAATCGCTCAGATTTTTGCTCAATTTGAGCTCGGATCATACCCAATGATTTGCATAATATGCAAAACTCAGTTCAATGTTTTTATTGTGCAGATTTCAAACCATGCACATATTAAATTGCACGGCTCAAAATCGGATCACAATGATTTCATATATATTTTAAAATATAAAGAAAATAATTATCATTGATTTTTAAGAAGTCATTTGGCTAACCATTTAGTAAGCACATATGTATTCCTTTTATTTGTGTTTGGATTCACACCACTATATTTAATTTATTTTTCATTTTCGGATTTAAATTGAACTGCCTAGCTCAATTCTAGAAGTGACTTGGCATTGTGCTTTTAGTTGCCTTTTGATATAAGTTGAATGACTTAAGTCAATGTAGAAAAATATTAAGCATGAAAAAAAGCTAGAGATTCATCGTTATATAGCAACTGTAGGATTTTTTACAATTATTGGCACAAGGTTATTGAAGGGCAACAACTAAGGAAGTGGCAGGTTCACTGGATGGAGACTGAAGGGGGGGGGGTGGGCTAGTGGGGGCCATGGACGAGAGTGGACTTGACACCTCTAATAGACATAAGAGTTGACACCCATGCTAAGATCGTCGTCTCCTCTTCCGAGTAGCCAAACCATTGATGTGCACAACTCCAGTGTCTGGTTTGCATAAATAGAGTGGGCGACTCAAATTGTTTGATCTCATTGTTTAACTTAAATATCAGTCTTAAAAAACATAAAAATACAAAAACTATGAAAAATTGCTCGATTCAAATGAAGACCCTATTGTCGACAACAACAAAGACAATTCCTGATAGGCTGCTGACGCTTGTGCTACTGTCGATGCGACTGATTCCCACCAACTCTCCTGCCTTATAAGTATTCACCTCCGATGAATGGAGATTGTTTTATTCATGTGGCAAGCTAGGTGCGAGTCGCTGAGTTTCCTCAGATGCCACCCAAGTGTTGTCTGTAAGCGAGCATCCTTTCGAATGTATCAAATATCTATTGATGGTTTTGTTTGGTCTAATATCTAAAATCTTCTGGTCTAATATCTCTCTGATGTCCCTTGAAAATCGGTGTGCTACCGGTTATTTTGATGATCCTATCTACAGTGTGAACCGTTGTTGTGATAGAGGCAGATGGGGGCATTAGGATGAGGATCCAAGTGATTCAGTGGCTCATAATATGCAGTAAAACCCTATACATTGAACACATGGAGAATACCCATATCTTGTGGGAATATCCAACTCATGCTGTTGGCCTTATTTTTTCTAGAACACTTTAAGGGCCTATTAGAAAGTTTCACTTTTGTATCTGTTCCCGATTAGAACCTCTTCGAACAAATGCAAATAATCATCTAATTGCCTTCAATGAAATTCTACTATCTCCTGTAACTTTCCATTTAAGTTTTAAATATTTCGTTAGTTAATGTAATCTCTGGTTAGATTATGTCATGCATGTCGTGCAAATGATACAAATTTTGATCAGCTTACTTAACATTTTCACCATGATACCACTTTAAAGTGCAATGAAAGTCTCTCAAAGGGGGTAATTCAGTAGGCGATTCATCTGTCAGAGTGTAAGAAAACCAAGATTGCAGATGTCGGTTCTCGGGGACACGTTATTTTGGGTTTTCATGTCGGTTTTTATATATCAGAAGATGTATTTAAGATATTTTGTATATCTGGGTTTAATAATTAGTTATACATATATAATTATATGTAAATATTCTTATTTTTTAATCACCTCACTCGATCCAACAAAAAATGTCATTTTACAAAAGAGCACATACCAAAAAAAATAAATACCATGGCAACAATTTGACAAGCCAATATTATATTAGATGGTTAGAAAAAATAAGACAACATCAGAAAAATAACCCCTAAACTTCATTAGATCGTTATATCTTCCGTCACAATACATTCAAAATTTTCAACAAATATTCTATATATCCAGTGACATTTTGCATCATTAGTATTATATCAATTTACCATTATCAATTAATTTATCATTCAAACTAAAAAATCCAAGGCTCATATGAAATGAATCAATCATTTTATTTATCCAAGTCACCAACATTCGAACTATCAAACCGGCATTTTATTTATCAGATGAAAAAAGGGTACCGAGGATCATATGTTATCGAGCAGAACAACTCAATATCATCATTCACCACGACTATACATCATACATTGCAATATGAAATTGGGTAACTAGATTAATTGCAGGGTACCTTAAATCATCATATGTTGTCGGACGAAATAAAACAATTTATTGGTAACAAAGTAATTTTGGTAACAAAGTAATTTTGTGCCGTTTTTCATGCACTTCAATTTTAATTTTTAAAACACAAGTGCATCACATATTATTGATCAGCATAATCAAGAATCTCAATAGAGAAACAACAACATCAGAAAAACAGTCGAGTCACTCAGTTACAATTTGAATGCTAATAGGCTAATAACACAACAATGCAGCCACAATATGACAGGAACCAATGAACTACAACAAAGAGAAGAGAGCATCAGAGATAAGATAACATCAGAGAGAAAAGAGGAGAGCAACATACAAACATTAGAGAGCATCAAGGAGAAGAGAAGATATCATGCAACCGTAAAAAAATTAAATAAATACAGTGCGATTGCTAAAATCAAGAACCACGGAGCATCCGAATTTAGAAACTAGAACTGAAATAAACGAGATATTGAGAGCTCAACGAGAAGGGAGCATCAAAGACCAGAAGAAAGCATCTTAAAGAAGAGAGGAGAGCATCAGACAAGCTCCAACCATCATCAAAGAGATGCTATCATGCAACCAGAAGTAAAATATTAAAAATTGCAACTACAATTGCTATTACCAGAGAATCACCAACCATCAACAACCAGAAGAAGCCCTACAAAATTTGCAGTGCAGTTGCTATAACTGGAGAACCATCAAGCATCAGAGAGAAAAGAGAAAAGAGTTTTATGAGAAGAGATGAATTAGAGAATATTGCCTGAGTTTAATCTCTAGAAACAGAAGAAGTTGCAGAAACCAGGGAGAAGAATCAAACTTACAACGCTTTTACTGAAAGTGGAGAGACATTTCAATCAAAGAAGCCATTGAAACCAGGGATAAAAATCGAAGAAGTGCGCCAGAGAGTTGAGCTACAAAGGGAAATATGAGGGCTCGAGAATAATGGAGAAGGGATTGAAGGGTTATTAAGCATGCGAGTCAAAATGAAGATTTAAAAAATAATAAAACATGTGATATATAACCAATTTTCACTCCCCATATATCAAAAATAGGCCGATATATCTGTCGCGCGAGCGAGAGAGTTGGCTTGCGTACCCTTTATGGTTCTTTTCTCTCTTGCTTGATTCATCCCGGGCAAACCAATTTTAAGCCAATCAACCACTCTTTGGGATATGGTCACCACCCGGTGAGTTTAGGTTAGCTTGCATCTTAACACCCCCTCAAGTTAACACCATAAACATCCAACATCCCATGCCTGACGGAGTATGAATGAAAAGATTTACCAAAGATAGCTTTGGTGAGAATTTCAGCAAATTGATCTTCAGATGACACAAACACCATAGTAATAGTTTGATCCTGAGTTTTGTCTTGCACATAGCGACAATCAATTTCAATGTGTTTAGTCCTCTCATGGAAGACATGGTTGTTGACGATATGAATCGCAACTCGATTATCACAGTGAAGGTGCATGACCTCAAGAACAGGGAAGCCTATTTCTCCCAAGATAGATTTAACCCAAATGAGTTCACATGTAGATATGACAATGACACGATACTCTGCTTTAGTGGAGGAACGAACAACCACGTTTTGTTTCTTACTTTTCTAGGAAATAAGATTTTCACCAACAAAGATAGAATATCCACTTGTAGATCTTCTGTCCAGGGAAGAACCAACCCAATCGACATCACAGTACCCATGGAACTTTAGGTGGCCATGATCTTGACAAATAATGCCTTTTCCAGGATCCTTTTTTAAGTGTTTGAGAATCCGAAAAACTGCTTGATAGTGATGAACTTTAGGACTGTGCATGAATTGACTAATTAAGTCAACAACAAAAAAGATATCGGGTCTGGTAATAGTCAAGATAAATCCACTTTCCTACAATACGTTGAAATTCTAACTTACTCAAGATCTGGAGAAGTCTCATTGTGAATATCATAATTAGGGTTCACAAGACTATCCACATATTTGACTCCCAAATATCCAACGTCATCGAGAAGGTCTAAAATGTATTTGCGCTGGGAGATCATAATCTTCCCGACAGATCGAGCAATCTCAATCCCAAGAAAGTATCAAAAAAGGCAAAATCCTTGATTTCAATGGTAGATGCCAATTCCCCCTTCACCAGAGTAATGTGATGGTCATTAGTTACTGTAATAATGATGTCATCCACATAAATTATGAGGATAATGATACATTTCTCATTTTTGTGGACAAAGACCGAGTGATCAAATGTACAACAAGTGAAATTTAGATTTAAGAGTTTGTCACTTAGTTGACAAATTAGACACGAGGTGATTGTTTAAGACCATACAAGGCTTTCTTAAGGCGACACTCATGTCCATTAGGAACATCCATGCCTAGCAGATGAGTCATATAGATTTCTTCGTCCAATTACCGTGGAGGAAGACAAATTTTTACATCAAGCTGGTGCAAAGTGTAAGACTTATGAGCCACAATCAATAATAAGATTCTAACTGAGTTCAGTTTAGCAACAAGAGTAAATATCTCTTGGAAGTCAACTCCATCGACCTGAGTGAAGCCTTTAGCAACCAATGCAGCTTTATATTTATCAAGAGTTCCATTTTAAAGGAATTTTGTAGTATATATACATTTGCATCCAACTGGGTGTCGTCCATGCGGGATATGGACAATTTCCCAAGTTTTTTGTCATCAGAGAGCATCTATCTCCTCCTCTATTGCCTTTATCTTACGGGGATTGTCACGATCCGTCTCAACAAAAGTCAGAGTGCGCTTTGGGGTGTGTCGTGTTGCCACAGACATGAGCAGAAAGAAAATCCATGCCTGTAAGACGGGAACAAAGATGTTGATAATAAGTTAAAAATAATTAATTTGAAGGAAAACAATTTGTTTTTATGCGGAAACTTTTGAAATATGATGGTGAAAATTTAATGCACATATATTTTAATAAATCCCATGATACAAGTTTAGATACAAATTTTATGTCATGACAAATTCAAAGAAATGAACATGCAAATAATGCTAAATTCTAGTATATGTATAATATCATAACAGTTGTCCATGATTTACTGACCATAATTATTACATAAAAGTAATGTCTGACGGTAAAGAAAATAAAACGTAAACATAAAACCTGAAGCTTGACGCAGATCGGGCTCATAAAACTGGCGACACATGCACGAACGGTAAGACAAAACCAAAATAAGAATTAAAAGCCTCAGAACATTGATAACATAAGCAAGGTAAAATACAAAACTAGTAAGAGAAACAAAAATGTGTGTGTACCAGTTTTCATGAAGCAAAACTAACAAGACAAACAAATAAACGACTCAAGCAGCAATAACTAAAAGTATTAATATACTTTAGAGCATAACATATAATTGATCATGTAATATCATAAGCTACAATCAATGAAGTATGTATGCGTTTTTAATGTGAGCACATGGTTCACACTCAAGTTCATATGCAAGTCTTATTAGAAAAATTCATGCTTGCCGTGACCATGCAAGGAAAGAGTTGCACCAATTAAACGCCATCTTTCAATAGTTGCTTATGATATTAATGGATTGATGGATTCATAGTTTGGTGATTCTAACAGGAATGAATTCACACTAAAGGGAAACATTAGATCACGAAATAAACTTTACTTAAGACTTGCAACCAGACTGATATACGAAACAAGATTCGATGACCTAAAAGAAACTGGATAGTGAGTTTTATATTTATGAGAGTTCAAAAATTTGTGAATGATGAGATTACTATACATCATTTAGGGATAACAAATATTCATCTAGATTCAACCATTTATTGACACCAATATCTTCCAAATAAAAATATGTATGGTACGAGGATGATATAAATCACCAATTATATATTTACTAACCAAAATTTGTTGCAATTATTATTATGATAATGTTGCTTGTGTTCAACAATCTATCATTATTCAATTTATTTATCCAATGAGATATAATTCATCTAAGTGAGAACCCAATTAAATCACTTTCATTTACTACCTCATCTTCCCATTATCCATTTACATGAGGCGCAATCCAACTAAGTAAGATTTCAAATAAAAACCAATAATGATCACAAATTCATGCCATTCCAACTGAATTAAATATTTTACCATTAAGATGCTAATTTAGGCATTCAAGATCTAAACTTATTTGATAAATAAACAATCAAGGGTGAATTCATATAATCATAAGAACATATAAAGTAATTTCAGTTCAATGATTGCAAGAGAGAGAGATCTCTACTTGCTTTAAGGTGAGGCTCAAACTGACGGCGGCGGCTAAGCGGCGCAAGCAGAAACATAAATCCTATTTCAAATCTGATCAAGCGCAAAAATAGATGACAATAAGAAAAACCCCATGCTAACACAAGCATAGACTCATCGCATAACTTTAGATCAAGAATGAGTTTAGAGATTTATCTCCTTCAAGAGTGAGAGGAGAAGAGATTACCATGCGGAAACGGAGACTTGGTGGTGCTTAGGAGAGGGAAAACCCTAAATCGGAGAGGGCTTTGGAGAGATACCACCAAAAGAATCGAAGAGAGGCGTTGAAAAACATGAATAAATATGAATAAATTGATTTTAAAGGGGCAAAAATCTGGAATCACAAATTGAACGCAAATTGAGGAACAAATAAATCATTATGGGTTATGAAAAATCTGAATATAAAGAAATAGATGGAGAATCTTACCAATAGGAACAAAATCCGAGCCCAAGGAGGAGAGGGGAGGAAACCCTTGGCGTCCCTCTCACAAATCGGGCCAAGACGAAAAAGATGAGGCGAAATTAGGGCTGCCAGAGGAAGAGAAGCGGTTGCCAACCACTAGGAGGAGAAGGAAACTTCTGCTGGCCTTATGAGAGGCATAGTCAGGCTCCTGGAGACGGATCCTTTGATGGAGATGCTGTCGGTTTCTTTGAAAGAAGGGGGAGAAGTTGTCATCGAGTATCAGGAGCGGGATGGGCGACGACGTCTGAAGCAGGAGGGGGCGTCAGAGGAGGCAAAATCGGGAGCGAAACCTTGTAGATTTGGATTCGAGTGGGAGCGGGCTGGAGGCGGCTAGCGGGAATCGGGAAATAGAGGAGATGCGGCTCACGGGAAAGGGAGGAGCGGGAGACGGGCCTGGGAAAGCCCTAGGCCGAACGAAATTGTGTTTTATCGGGGGAGGGGGGCTGCGACTATGAATACGAGGAAAAATTTCTTACGAGATTTACAAATTTGCTAAAAATTTTAATTAAATGAAAAAATCTCCCCTTTTTTCTCTTTATTTTTTTATACATGGGTTGTTACATTCTCCCCCACTTAGAAAGTTTCGTCCCGAAACTTCTGAGGATTTCCTGACTAGGGCTCTTATGACGAAGATTCAGATGTCATACATTCCAACAAGATTTTCAAATCAAGACATAAGCTAACTAATAACATACTGTAATAGATAGGAGAACAAGCGCGGAGACTTGCCAAGATCAAGAGAAAATTTGCGGATACTTGCCACACATGACAGATTCAAGTTCCCAAGAGTACTCCTCATACTTTTCATGCATCCAAAGCACTCTTACTAAAAGAATGATTCTCTTTCGAAGCTTGGGTATTTGATACTCTACGATCTTAGAGGGTTCAGCCAGATACAAAGGATTGGCTTAGGAAACACATGAATTTCTTCAAATAGCTCGAAATTGAGGGGGTATGACTCGAGAATTCGAGAGTAGAAAATCTTTGCACGAAATGAAAATAGAACACCAAGGAGGAAAATAAGCTGAATGACTATTGAGTGTCAATGGAAGTAAGGCAAATCTGGGGATGGAAGAGCACAAAACAACGCTGAAGTAATTCAGCAGAATAATTTACAACAATACCCTCCTTTCTCTCTTATATAACTAGAGATATAAGCTTAAAATTGCATTCCTTGCGACGTTGACGCTTAAGAGCCAACTAAAAGGAGATACTAGAGAGCCGAATAAGTATTGATAAACAAACGGAGCAGAAAGAACAGATTACGAATATTGGATACTTGAAACTAAAGATTCTAACACAATTCATACTGCCAAATACATAATTTATGTAATAATTATAACATTTTCATTGGACAACTCTAGCTAATGATTATGCAAATGCAACAATGAGATCATGTGCGATGCTAAGCAAATAGTAAATCCTTGCGTGTACAATCATTATTGTTGTTCTTAATTTCGCACTTGTGCAATGATTTATGATATAAATGCAAATAAATGGATACACATGCCATGTTAAGAGCCCATTTCGCTTAACATGTCATACATATTATAATATAATGTCATCGCACTTGAAAATATTAAATTGCCCATATCTATTTAATATTCAAAATAGTGTATATTTTAGTAGAAATTCATATGCACAAAAATGTTAAGTTTGCCCATAACCCCTTAACATCCGTGTGCATACTACTCATGCTTATGAGTGTTGTGTGTGCGTGTTTCTGCCGCGAACAACAGATAATGTGAAAATGAGTGAAGCAATGATGCATGCATATATATTCATAAAATGAAATTCAAAATAGGTGAAAATTATAAAATACTCTATCTTTAGAAGCTAACCTGACTTTGATACCAACTGTCACGACCCGTTTCAACAAGAGTCCGTTTTAGGGCGGGTCGTGATGCCACAGACATGGGCAAAAAAAAATCCATGCCTGTAAGACGGGAGCAGAGATGCTGATAATAGGTTTAAAATTTGAAGGAAAATAATTTGTTTTTATGCCGAAGCTTTTAGAATATGACGGTGAAAATTTAATGCACATGTATTTTAATAAATCCCATGATACAAGTTCAGATACAAATTTTATGTCATGACAAACTCAGAAAAACGAACATGCCAATAATGTTAAATTCTAGTACATGTATAATAGCTTAACAGTTATCCATGATTTACTGACCATAATTATTACATAAAAATGTCTGACAGTAAAGGAAATGAAACGTAAACAAAGAACCTGAAGCTTAACGCAGATCGGGCTCATGAAGTTGGCGGCGCAGACACAAACGCTAAGACAAATCCAAAATAAGAAGGAAAAGGCTCAGAGACTTGATAACATAAACAATGTAAAGTACAAAACTAGTAAGAAAAACAAAAATGTATGTGTACCAGTTTTCATGAAGCAAAGCTAACAAGACAAACAAGCAAATAACTCAAGCAACAATAACTAAAAATCTTAGTATATTTCAGAGTATAACCTATAATTGATCATGTAATATCATAAACTGTAATTAATGAAGTGTGTAGGTGTTTTAGTGGGTGCACAAGATTCACACTCAAGTTCATATGCAAATCTTATTAGAAAGATTTTTGTTTGCCGCGATCATGCAAGCAAATAATTGCACCAATTAAACGCTACCTTTCAATGGTTACTTATGATATTAATGGATTGATGGATTCATAGTTTGATGATTCTAACAGGAACATATTCACACTAAAGGGGAACATTAGATCACGAAATAAACTTTACTCAAGACTTACAACCATACAGACATAAGAAACAAGATTCGATGCCACAAAAGAAACTGGATAGTGAGTTTTATATTTGTGTGAATTCAAAAATTCGTGAGTGGTAAGATTACTATACATCATTTGTGGATAAAAAATACTCATCTAAATTCAACCATTTTTTGACACCAATATCTTCCAAATAAAAATATATATGTTACGAGTATGATAAAAAACACCAATCATATATTTGCTAATCAGAATTCGTTACAATTATTATCATGACAATATTTCTTGTGTTCAACATTTTATCATTATTAAATTTATTCATCAAATGAGATACAATTCATTTAAATGAGAACCCAATTAAAATTACTTTCTTGTACCAACTCATGTTCCTATTTTCCATCACATGAGGCGCAATCCAACTAAGTAAGATTTCAAATAAAAATCAATCATGATCACAAATTCATGCCATTCTAACCGAATTAAATATTTTAACCACTAACATGTCAATTTAGGCATTCAAGATCTAAACTTATTTGACAAACAAACAATCAAGGGTGAATTCATATAATCATAAGAACAAACAAAGTAATTTCAGTTCAGTGATTGTAAGAGAGAGAAATCTCTATTTGCCTTAAGGTTAAGCTGAAATTGACGGCGACGGCGGCTAAGCGACGCAAGCAGAAACATAAATCCTATTTCGAACCTGATCAAACGCAAACATAGATGACAATAAGAAAAACCCTATGCTAACACAAACGTAGATTCATCGCAGAACTTTAGATCAAGAACGAGTTTAGAGATTTACCTCCTTTAAGAGTGAGGGGAGAAGAGATTATCACGCGGAAATGGAGACTTGACAGCGCTTAGAAGAGGGAAAACCCTAAATCGGAGAGGGCTTTGGAGATATCCCACCGAAAGAATCGCGGAGCGGTGTTCGAAAACACTAATAAATATGAATTAATCGATTATAAAGGGGCAAAAATCTGGAATCACAAATTGAACGCAAATTGAGGAACGAATAAATCATTAGGAGTTATGAAAAATATGAATATAGAGAAATAGAGAGAGAATCTTACCAATAGGAACAAAATCTGAGTCCAAGGAGGAGAGGGGAGGAAACCTTAGGCGTCCCTCTCGCAAATCCCAACTACTGGTAGAACTCGCATAGCTTGGGCAACTATCTGTCTTGGTCGTCTATCTGGCCTTCTTCTGTTCTTGAATGCTGACTTTGACACCTACCGGTGGTTTGTTGACTTTGACTTCAGCCTTGACTAGGCCCACCCCCGACGAATATGAGTTGTACAATGACGGTTCTTCCTTTTGCCCACCCTATTCCGCTGAGGGGTCCCAGCCCCCAGGACAAGAAGTTTGGAAAAATAATGCCATGATCTCCCACAAACCTCTGAAGATCACCACCAGTGTATAAAATATTTGTAAAATGTCTCAAACTGGGTCTGCACATGGTGATAAAATAGGGGCGTTGATATTTGCAGGCCTATAATCGATATTTGTAGCCCTTGGATATTTGCAGCCCACAAATAGATATTTGCAGTCCCGTCAGATATTTGCAGCCCTTTTAAAAAATTATATTTGATTTTTTTATCATTCAGTTCAGCTATAACAATGAACATATATCATTCAACTTCAATACATCTTCAAAATGAACACTAGCCCCTTATAATAAGCAAGAATGTAGTGGATGATCCCTCCTAAAAATTCTCTCCAGCAGTATATTTTTACGCACAGATTTTATGAAAGGTAAACTAATTATAGGGGAGATTTCAGTAAGGTGAAAAGTAAGAGGCAAGCATGCTCAAGTGGGATTATAAAGATTAGGCAAAAGATTTAATCCCCAAAAGCGATCACACGATTCATTCCACGGGATCATTGTTCTTAGGTATGATTCTTACAGGAAGATTGCAAAATAATTCCCATGAACATTAGAAACCAAGCCGCCGCCGAATCTTCCAATCTTCCGTTCATTCGCAAATTTACCTCTGCCATCGGATCAGTTCCTATCGTCGTCTCAGAACCATCCACGTAGGTCGTCCTACAGAAAGACCGAAATTTAACCATGTCTCCGGCGAGATCGCCGCTGCCACCAATGCTAACACCAACCTCTAAAAAAATGAAAAAAAAAACAGGGGATGAGGGACGTCAAAGAACAGGGTGGCATGGGAGAGAAGCATAGGGGCGAGAAAACATGCTGACGGCAGCGAGGAGTGCTCCAGGCTGCAGATACGGCAACAAGGCGGCTTAGCAGGGGCACCAACGGCATTTGCGAGCACTCCAGACGGCGGAGGGAGGTCCGTTCGGGTGTGCGTAGGCAAAAATCAGGATTTTAGGGCTGAGCGCTGAGGGGGCGGCAATTAGGATGTTTTATTTAGGTAATAAATTCCGCATTTTAAAAAAAATGGGCGTGCAAATATCTATTGTAGACCTGCAATTATCAACACCCTAAAATAGTTGAAATATTTTAGAGACCTCATTTTTCTTTTTCATAAGGTAAACCCAAGTAAAACGTGAATAATTATCAATGAAGGAAACCGTTAAAATGTAATGAAAAAGCCCATTAGGAGGAGCCCATATATAAGCCCATGTATAAGCCTATCTATATTTTAATTAGTCCCACATTGTAGTTGCAGAAGGCTCTCTCTATCTTTCTCTCTATATAAGTGTATCTACTCTTGTATTTACAAAATAATAAAGTTCTGGGTTATTTTTCTCTCTCTTGCATTTCTCTACATGATATCAATGGCCATCGGTCCTGTTCTAGGCGGTTAGTGTTTCTGCTAACCGCGGTCTCTCTTCCCTAACCGCCCATCAGTCTTGCTCTAGGAAGTCTCTCTTCCCTAACCGCGGACATTCCTTTCTAACCGCTCTTGCGATGTCCGCCTCCTGCTGCAGCTTCTCTTTTCTCTAACCGCTTCTTTCCTCTTCTCCACATCCTTCCCCCCTCTCTCCTCCTCGTCTCTCTCCATTTATAGAATATCCTCTGGGCCCCGCCTCTCTCTTCCCGCTGTGCCCTCCTCTTCCTTGCCGCTCTTGTCACACGGTCTGCCTCCCGCTTGTCGTGCGGTCTGCTCGCTGCATCCTCTTCCTTGCCGCTGCTTGTCACGCGGTCTGCCTCTTGCTTATCGCGCGGGTTGCCTTCTGCTTGTCACACGGTCTGCCTCCTGCTTATCGCTGCGACCTCTTTACTCTACTCGCCTGCCGGTGTTCGCGTGAGAAGACGTGTTTTTATCCTCTCTATCCGCTACGGTCTTTTCTAGCCGCCCGACCTCCTTACTCTAGTCGCTAGGCCTGCTTCCTGGATCTAGCAGCTGCGGGCTCTCCTAGCCGCTCAGCCTTCTTCCTCTAGTCGTCAGGCCTGCTTCCTGGATCTAGCCGATGCGGGCTCTCCTAGATGCCCGACCTCCTTCCTCTAGTCGCCAGGCCCGCTTCCTGGATCTAGCTGCTGTGGGCTCGCTTAGCCGCCCGACCTCCTTCCTCTAGTCGCCGGGCCTGCTTCCTAGATCTAGCCGCTGCGGGCTCTCCTAGCCGCTCGGTCTCCTTCCTTTAGTCGCCCAGTCTCTCTTCCAGCCGCCCTTCTCTTGCTACTATGGGCTATACGACAACTCCCTCCCTTCTCGCACGTGCTGATGCCTCCACCTTCCACTACTCCTCGTCAGATTGTCCCTGTCACGACTTTGCTACATCCACCTCCTCCTCCACTTCCTCCACTCCCAGTGCCTGTATTACCTCCACCACCTTCCCCTCCACTTCTCTGTGTCTATATTCGTCTCTCATCCAGGACAAATGCTATACAACAGCTCCTCTCTACCGATGCTATCCCGCGGCTTGATGATTCAGCAACACCCTCTACGGCTCATCCACTGGCGAATTATGTCTCCTTACATTGCCTCTCTCCGCCTCTTCTCAAATTTGCCACCTCTCTCTCCACCATTTCTATTTCTCACTCTTTGCAGGAAGCTCTCCAAGACCTGGGGTGACGTGCGGCTATGGAGGAAGTAATGACAGCCCTCTGGGCTAACCAGACTTGGGACCTCGTTCCTCTCCCTCCAGGCCAGTCTTGTGTTAGCTGCAAATGTTCTTTGCTGTCAAACATGCTCCAGATGACACTGTTGACCGTCTCAAAGCCTGTCTGGTGGCTAGGGGTTTCACTCAACAACATGGAATTGATTACGACGAAACCTTATCTCCGATCGCCAAGTTGAATACTATTTGCGTCCTGATATCCCTTGTTGTGCATCGATAGTGGCCCCTACATCAGCTGAACATCAAAAATGCCTTTCTCAATGGTGATCTCTAAGAGACTGTTTACATGCACCAACCGGCCGGGTTTTAGACCACGGGGGAGTCTCGTGTATGTCATTTCTGCAAGTCTATATATGGTCTCAAAGAATCTCTTTGTGCTTGGTTTGACAAATTCAGTAAAGTGGCTCGCGAGGTTGGTTTCATACGGAGCTCTGTTGACTTCTCTCTCTTCACTCGTCATCAACCAACATACACTGTAATCTAAGTTATTAAAGGCGCGCCTCAGGCTCTCCTAAGGCTCCAGGCTCACCAGGCTCAGAGGTTTGCGCCTCTGTGCGCCTTATTTGCACCTTTAGAATATAAAAGATGTGTATGAGTGAGATTTTTGCTGTAAATTTTTCTCTTCAAAAATTAAGAAAAAAAATAACGTAAGAACTCAATAATTTTTTATTGATTTAGTGTTTGTAAAAGATAATTGTGTGTTGAGATTTAAATATGATGCAAGTGATCACATTGATTCTATTTTTTAAGAGATATAAATGATAGTAATGAATGATTAATTAGGAGACTAGATGAAGAATTTAATCGAGAAGATAAAATGATGTTTTATGTTGATTATTTAAAATGTATGTGCTTGCGCCTTGCCTTCATCAGGCGCGCGCCTGCGCCTTGAGCCTTGCGCCTAGGCTCCAAGACCCCTTTGCGCCTTGGCGCGTCTTGCGCCTTTAATAACTAAGATTGTAATTCTTTTTGTGTATGCAAATGATATTATAATAACAGGTGACGACACCAACGGGATTCGAAACATCAAACAACATTTAAACTCAGCATTTCAGACAAAATATCTGGGCAATCTTCGATACTTCCTTGGACTTGAGGTTGCAAGGAGACCTGATGGACTTGTACTATCCCAACGGAAGTACTGTACTGATCTCCTGCAAGATGCGGGCTACTCTGGATGCAAACCTATAGACACTCCTATGGATATGAATCACAAGCTATCTGCATATGGATCTGGGACTGATCCTGTTCTGACAAATCCAGAGTACTATCGACGCTTGGTAGGGAAACTAATCTATCTTACGGTTACACGACCTGATATCTCATTCGTTGTTGGGTTTGTGAGCCGATTTATGCATGCTCATCAAACATCTCATCTCCAAGCCGTCGAGCGGATTCTCAGATACTTGAAAACTTCTCCAGGACAAGGAATTGTTTATAAACCGTCCTCCTCTCTGTCTCTTGTTGCATATTCTGATGCCGACTACGCAGGTTCCGTTGATGACAGACTTTCCACGACTGGTTTTTGCACCTTCCTTGGTGGACACCTCATTACCCGACGTAGCAAGAAACAATTGGTTGTTGCTCGCTTCTCTGTTGAGGCCGAGTACCGTGCTATGACAGCAGTTGTCTCTGAGCTCACCTGGCTTGAGGGTCTTCTCAGTGACTTGGGCCTCAAACTCTTCTTTTCGGCCACTCTTTTCTGTGACAGTCAAGCAACCATACACATTGCCAAGAATCCTGTATTCCATGAACGAACAAAGCATATTGAAGTTTACTAGCACTTCATTCGGGAAAAAGTTCAATCAAAGAAGTTGGAGTTAGAGCATGTTGCTGCGTCAGGACAAGTTGCTGATATATTCACGAAAGCTCTCTCTCGGACATTATATCATCAGTTCTTATCCAAGCTTGGTGCATACGACTTGTATGCTCCAACTTGTGGGGGAGTGTTAAAATGTAATAAAAATGCCATTAGGAGGAGCCCATGTATATTCTATTTAGTCCCACATTGTAGATGTAGAAGACTCTCTCTATCTTTCTCTCTATATAAGCGTATGTACTCTTGTATTTACAGAATAATAAAATTATGGATTATTTTTCTCTCCCTTGCATTTCTCTACATAAACAAAATATTGAAATTCATTCACAGAACATATAAGAGATGTCCAGACATCAGAATGTATCAAATCAGAACACCTCACACTTCGATTCCTGCGAGAAGCATAGTTGGTTTTATATTGTTTACTGTAGAGACCCAAATCCCGGGCTCTTCACAATTAAGGATCGGACAACAGTTTTGAATAAAAGGGTCACAGTAAAAAATACAAAGAACAACCACCAAGGCTTTTATTGCATATATTACGATATTACATGATTATCACAGGCAAGATACACAAGATACCACAATTATACGGACTTTGCACAATATATACACGTAGATCCAGTACAACGAGCTCTGTGCCAATCCCGCGCTTCGATTATTGCCTTTGCCAGTTCAGTTGCTAGACTCCTGTGTGCTCCACTTGAGGTTGGTTCCGCTGTCTAAAAAATATGGGTCCACAAAGGGTTAGTCATAAAATTATGACTAAGTGAGATAATTATTTCGTGAAATGTTGTACATACAAACAATGAGTGTGCTAGCAGTATGCTTACATCACAATAATAAATAATTAATTTAAAGTTACATTATTTAATCACCCCCTGATTTTAGTTATATAGAATGGGAAATGCTCCGGAGATGCAACTTGAATTGGCCACCACCCACTTAAGGGCTTCCCACTTAAGGGCTTTCCGTAGGCTCACCCCTACGTGGTGAATCCGTCAGTGGATGCCTCCACATCATTGGATCCGAAACCATCACATTTCCCCATGCAGATTTTTAATAAATTTATATCTTGACGCATAAATAAGAAGTTTGCAATAACATTGTTTCCCCTCAGAAATATATATATATATCGCTTTTATATTTTCCCCTCGCCCACATTTTTAATCTTTAGCGATACTTTAATGAGTTAAACTCATATGCACAGGCACTTGGTAATTTCATGAAAATGCAACATAATCGAGAAATAAGTGAATAACTAAATCAAGAAATAAGAACTCACAACAGTTTTGCCTTTATTTGCGTTTCCGCCACGATTCTCTTGTGTCGCCATCCTCTTATTTCGAAATCTTGGAAACCATTGAAATTTGCATTGGGTTGCGTCACAATTTACACGTAGCATAGAGCAAATAGGGTTTAATAAAACGGTAATCAATAATGCCCAATCTGATTCTATACTTTGCCGGACAACTAGAAATATGCCTCAACATAGCTAAAAACCATCCCTCCAAATGGACCTTCCGTCCTCTTAAAAATCATTGTCCAGCAATGCATAAATCTAAACTTGGCTCACAACATAATACCCCACATCAGAAATGAAAATCAAAAGTTACAAAACTAGTCAAAGGAGAAAGCAGCAAGATCCCTAGCTTAGGGGCAGAGACAGCAAGAGCAATAACTGAGAAAACAAAATAAAAGAAGAAGCAGAGGCAGAGGTGGTCAGTGAAGAAGAAGAACCGAACGCAGTAGCAAAAAAAGAGAGCAGCAACCTTACCAGAAGAAAAGAGAACCAGAGCAGCCCTAGTAGAAGAGCAGCAGCACAGTATTAGAAGGAAGAAGAACAGTAGCAGCAGCAGAAATTGCACAGAGGGCTCGGCAGAACCGCACAGGCTCCGACAAGGGCGGTAAAGCAGCGTCGGTACGTCGATCGCACGACAGAATCGAACGGCCCAGCAGCTCAGCGACGCCGGTTCTAAATACGCAGAGGCACGGGGAGAGAGAAGGAGAGGTGTAGCTAGAGGAGGAGGAAGACGGAAATCGCAGAAGCAGGAGGTCGACGAAAAGCAGTGCGGGAGAAAGATAGCGGCCCGGCTCAATTTATACAGTAAAATCAGCGGCTAAGCGGCAATGTCCAGCCAAAGCACCGCTCCAAGTGTCCATGAAGCGAACCAATTTTATCTCCAACAAACATTTATGCAATATAGCCAGCATACAGCCAAAAATTTCTGAAGCAAAGCCCACTTCCAAAGGCCCAAAAGCAAGCCTCAATAATCAAACCAGCCAAGGAATAATAAGCCCATGAAACCAGCACACTTAAGCAAATCCAAAATAACTTTACGCAAATCAAAACTCAAAATATGTCGAAAATAATTGTGCCTTTTTCATCCTAGGGGAAAAATAAGAGCGCGGAAAATAAATAGTTTGTTTTTACGAATTTTGGGCCGTCACATTTACTAAACTCACAAGATTCACAGTTAAAAGTACATTTAAGAACATAAAAAACCCCGAAAAGATGGCTTTTAAGGTCTTCATGCTTGCATACCCAAATATCTTATGCCACAACATCAACTGATTAGAATTGGAAGACTTCTGTGCACCAAAAGCATGATCAGTGTCCTTGACATACACACCACCAGACTCATGTACACCATCAATCGTCTTTTCACTCGCCAGATCCTTGAAAACACAATGAGAAGAGAAAAAGGTGATAACATAGTTAAACTGTTTATTTAAACTGCTCACTTATAACAGATTTGTGGGGAATGAGGGAACAACTACAAGATTCGAGGGAAATAGAGGGAGAAAGTCGAATAATCCCTTTATCAGTCACCGAAGCCGAGGATCCGTCAACATGTCTCACACTTCCAGATGCAGGGGAAATAGAAGAAATACCTAAAGGATTCTGTCATATGGTCGGATGCTCCCGAGTCAATGATTCAAGGAGAGGATTAAACTTTAGAAGATAATGAGGTAATGCGAACATCAGCAGCCATACTAGACAAGTTTGTTGCAAGAGGTCTACCAGCAGCACTAGCTTTCAGGGCCTTGAGTTCTCTATTTAATCTTTCATTTTCTGCTAGAAGGTAACCAATATTCTTTAAATTGCCATACATAGTAGTTTGAGATCTCACATACTTCCCATCAGTACCACAAATCCAACCTGAAGGAACCAAGTTAGGATGTAGGTTTCCAACATTTCTTTTTTCACGTCCTTTCTTCCCGCAACGAGGACACTTCATTTTACTCCTATTTTCTTGTCTTATATTTCTTGAATGCCACTTCTTCTGTTCAGCAATAAGAAAAGATTTATCATGTCCAATATAAACATCCGTATGAAGAGAGTTTATACGACTTGCCTCCCCCCAAATATAATGGGTCACAGTCTCCAAATCAGGCACATAATCTCTTCTCAACATTTGAACTCTCTGAAATTCAAGTTCAGAAGAAAGTCCGGAAAACATTTCAAACATCCTCCGTTGCATGAGTTCAGTCTTGTAGTTTTCAATAGTCTAGATAACAGAGTATTGATCCATTTTTGCTAACTTATTAATCGGTTTGTTATAATATTCTTCGAAATCACTCATTCTTGCCATGTGTATCTGTTCAGTTTGGAGTTGATATATTCTTGTCAAGTCTTTCTTCTTTGAATAATTCCGTTCAATTAGCTCCCACATTTCTTTAGTAGTTTGGCAAAAAAGAAATTGACTCGTAGTCTTGGGTTCCATAGAGTGGATATGCCAATTAATCACAGTAAGATTCTCACATTCCCATTCCTCATACATGGGATCTGTCTTGCTTGGGGCCGGATTGGATCCTGTGATAAATCTAAGTCATTGACAGCTCCCAATGAATATCCGCATAGATTGAGCGCATAAGAGGTAGTTTCTCCCATTCAACTTGATGTGAGTCACACCCTGATTGAAGTCCATGTTAAAACTTCTTCCACTATAGTGTTTAGGTTGATCAACAACCCCTCAGAGGCATTATCACTCTTCAATTTGTCCTCCATAAGAGCACACAGGAAGAAGAGCTCTCACTCATGCAACTTGAAGCGACACCACATGGCACAGGCAACAGAGAACCCAATCAACTAGCCTGGACGAACCAATCAACAAGGATTCCACGCAGGGAAGACAACCGATCCGACACAAATCAGGGAAGGACGACAACTGGGCGGCAGGAAGCGGCAATAAGAGGAACTAGCCGGAACGAAACACCGGAAGCAGAGGCCACGACGAGCAGACAAGCGAACAGCAACAGGCGAAACCGCCAGAAGAAGGACGCCCGAACGAAACATTGGAGGATTTAATTGATCAGTCGATCGATCGAACACAGGTGTCGATGCGCAGGGAACGACGACGCAGGAGCCGATCTGGCGCAGGGAACAATGACAGGAGAACCATCACTGGAAACACAAAGGCCAATCGAGCGCAGGATGTCGAGCCTTCAGGTCGATGACGGTGGAGGATTCATCGGCTCTGATACCATGCAGCGGGAGAGAAGACGTACCTTTAGGTTTTCATTCTCAATACCGATCCCATACGGGCCGAACCTATTTAAGTCCCTTTAGCCACTCTTTGAGATACAGTCATCACCCGGTGAGTCTAGGTTAGCTTGCCTTTTAACAAACCCAAGGCTACATACACATGAAACAAAGGATGATATTAAGTACAACCAGCTTACACAAGACTAGTGGCGGTTATCACCATGGATGTGAATGCAGGTGTAACATTTTTAATTAAAGGGGGTTCGTCGATTAGTTGACACATGCATGGACTCTAAAGTAGTGCCAGAAGTATGGAATAAGCATGTACTTAGTGAATGGGCAGGAGAAAGACTTCATCTACCTGCAGCAGTTGGGCAAATATGCAGGTTTATGACACTACTTCTGATGTTTTAAATGAAACTTGCTTTGCCAAAAAAATATATTAAAAAAAAAGAAACTTGCCTTCTTACTTTTGATGAAACGCTACTTCGAAAAATATATTAAGGAATATATTATATCCTTCAACTTTTGATATTTCTTTAATATTCATATTTTACAGGGTGATCAAATTTGCCCTGGTATCATACCATTGGCCATCAAGGACGTCTTCAGCATTATTCAAGATGTATGGTGGTAGCTCTTTTATGTTTAACTTCGTTATATGATATATCTTTTCAAACCTATCATTTCACCGTGGAGATGTCTTTGTGCTTAACTTGTATATTTTTTGATTTTGCAATAAGAGGTAATTTGCATCCATTTTTTTGGCGATTTATATATGCACACAACTTTGTCGTTGGTTAAACCATAGAAGTTTTTCATTTGGTTTGACCATTTTGCCAAGTATTAAGCTCTATCAATGCACCAAATGATTTTTTCGGCTTTCTTAAACCAAAGAAAATAAACTTTACCTTAAGTTTGAAACCATATCCAATGTATATACTCATTCCTAGATGATATGTGAGAATTTAATTTTGCGTGTGGTGTAATGGAAGTTCCACAGATGTTCATTGTAAATTTTTTGACCCTGCCTGGATTTCTTGATAAACTTTACCCCAAGTTTGTTATTGAATTTGGGCTTCTTAATTTAACTGCTTTATGCATGTTAGCATAAATTTAATGCCTGTCTTGTCCAAGTACAAGTCCTGGCCAACCATGATGATCATCCTGTGATCCTATTATAAATACTAAGCATTTCTATGTTGGATCGCCGACCATACCATCCAATCCTCGTTCAAATTTGCCATCTTTCTCTTTTTTTGATGAACTATATTTTTGGGTTTACTTTTACTCATTATTCCGGTTCTTTAATTCCACTTTGCACTTTGATATCTTGTATTTGCTTTGACATGCCAATAATTTTGTGGCAGACTCCAGGAAGAGAGTTTTTACTCCGTGTTTCATACCTTGAAATTTATAATGAGGTAACTATACTTTTTAACAAAGTACATCATCTTTCCTTCTGATAACTTTATCTCGTTAGAATTTATTGTCCAATGTAAGCATCATCTATGTTCATTATAATTGGGGCACCTGTTGGAGTTTTGTATATTTGATATTAACATGTGCTATGTGTGCATAATGAAAGGAACATGCTCATCTATATTAGTTTTTGTAACCCTCTATTTGATCACCATAATGAGATTTTAAATGAGTGGTGAAGTTGTTTATTTTCTACATTTGTGGCAACATACTCTTATGTCCAGGTTATAAATGATTTGCTCGATCCTACCGGACAAAATTTGCGTGTCAGAGAAGATGCCCAGGTTTGATTTCTAAGTGTTTATTATGTTATTTCATATATAATATGCACTTTTCAAGCAACATTTTACTCTTGCTTTATTCGTACATATTTATATTGTTGAGAACATGAGAACATATTTAGATTGTTCATAATCTTGGTTTTGGCGAAGGGTAAACCAAATGCATTATGAATACAAGTTGTTAAAGATGATTTGCATAGTCTAGGTTTAACGCCATAGACAACTCTCAAAAGAAACATATGGAAAATGATATTCATAAAACAAACCAAGTAGTTAAGGTTATTGATGACAGTAATGATGAAATGTCCTCGTTTAGCTTTTATTAGTACTCATTTTATAATATATATTAAGCTAAATTAAATGTTGTTGATGAGTATGAGTATGGATAGGAGATTTTCAACACAAACAACTATATGACTGCCATCAATGGAAAACTCTCAATGGAAAACTTATTCGAAGCTTATGTGAGAAGCTGAGCGTGATTGACATCTATGTCTCCTCTCCTCCGGTATGTTCCGCTCCTCTTCCCTTGACGCAGTCTACACCATCTCTAACCTCTCCAGTCCTACCTCCTCCGTGACAGTCCAAAATGCGCCAAATAATTTTAATTCCGATGATGAACAAGAGACAATCAAATTTTTTACGATCAATTTTCGCGTTTTTCCGTTTCATTTTATTTGTTAAAAGTGCTTTAAATTATTATTGTGGGTGCCACTAGCCAAATATTGTGATTGTGTGAGCTTGTTAAGTGGGCTGCCATTTAAAATGGGCTTGGTAAGTGGGCTTCCATTAATGGGCTGGTTGGATGATTGTGTTGGCTGGATTGTTGAGTTGGCTGGTTTTGACACTTGGATAAGCCAAGTGTTGGCTACATTGTGCTTTTGGGGCTGTTTTTGTGACACCTATTCTATTCATTTGGTGGATTTTGTTTGCTGGCCGCTTATCCCCTGTTATTTATCGTGCCCGAGCCCTTTGCTTTTCCTGCACCCGTCTCTGCGCCTTCTCTCTTCCACTGCTTTGCTGTTTCCGACTACTTCTTCTACCCGTGCTCCTCATCTTCTTCCTGACTGCTGCTCCTCATCTTCTCTCCTTCTGCCTTTCTTCTTCTTAGTGCGCTTTTTTGCTGCCGCTACTTTGCTGCCACTGCTCTATTGTTACTGGCTTTTTCTTCTCCTTCCTGGCTGCTGTTTCTCTATTCTCCTACTGTTTCTCTAGTCTTCTTCTCTGCAAGCTACTTCTCTGTGCTGCTGCTGCTTTGCTGCCTCTGTGCCGCTGGTTCTGTGCCGTCGCTGCTTCTGTGTCGACGATTCTTTTGAGCCGTTGTTTTAGGGCTTGCTGCCGCCACTCTTGGAGCTGCTGCTACTTCTTTCTCTTGCTTCCTACCTTCTTCAGAGCCTCACCTGGAGACCTAGGAAGAATTTCGCCACACTCCGACAATCCTAAAGGATCGGTTGCGCAACGCCCTTCTTCCTTCCTCTCCCGCTGTAAGGATGTTCTCCTTCTACTATGCATTTCTTAAAGCTATATCTTGCTGGATTTATGTTTTGGTGGGCTGTTTTGACTGTTTTGGTGGGCTGTTTTGGCTGCTTAGTATTATTTTTACAAGTTCATTATGCAGATTTTGAGGCTTTCATGTTAGTAGGTTATTTTATGGACATTTTGGAACCGATTTTCATGTTGGGACTGTTTTGAACTATTTTAAGAGCTGTTTTTGACTATTTTGTGCTGTTTGGCGCCTGAGTTTGAGATTCACAGTCTCGGTTGAGGACTGTTTTGGTTGGATAGCTCGTAAAAACATTTCTTTTGTCGTTTATTTTGGTTTTCATAATTTTGACGGATTTTATACGATTTTTTTAAAACATTAACGGTACGAATATCAAGTGACGCAACTCAAATAAAAGTGCGTACTATTTCAGTGGTTTCTGATGCCAATGAACAAGAGGACGACGTCGCAAGATAATCGTGGCAATAATGCAAACAAAAGTACTGATAAAGAAAAAGAAAGGTCTTGGTGAGTTTCTTATTTCTTGGATTATGTTTATTCAAATATTTTCTTTTGTATTATTGTTTTTCTTTTTATAAATATTGCCTGTGCATATGAGTTACACTAAATGATAAATTGCTATAAATAAATGTGAGCGAGGGAAATTGAAAGCGATACAACTTTCTAAGGGAAAATTTTATGTTAAAACACATGTTTTATGTCAATTATATTAAGATAAGAATAATAAAATTCTGCATAAGAAAATGTGAAGGATTCAAATCTTATGATATAGAGGTTATCTACTGATGGATTCACCAGTAGGGGTGAGCCTACACTTTTGCCCTTTGGGGGTGTGACCCAATTCAAGTTTGCATGCGTGAGCATTTCCTATTTTATGTAACTAAAATTAAGGGGTAAGTTAAGGGTCAGTATTGAGAGTAAATGAAATTGATGATTTATTGTAATGTATGCATATTGCTATTCCCCATTGCCTGCATGTATAACTGTTTCAAGAAGTACTTTTCTCATAGTCATATTTTTATGACTAACCCTTAGTGGACTCATTTTTTTAGGCAACTGAAACGTCTCCCAGTGCACCGAAGAGGTTTTCCCCCTGAAGAGTTGACAAAGGTATAGTTAAAGATATTTTTAGGCATTAAAAAAGCTCAATAAAGGCACAACTTCGTGTACTGTTTCCGACTGTGATTTTTTTTGTAATGAGTATGGATAAGTACTCATAGTTTTTTATCAATTGTTGTAAATCAATAAATGAATCAATAAAATGTCTGGTGTTTAGGGTCTTTATACTGTGATGCTGCGATCTTTTTATTGAAATTATGTTCGATTCTCAAATCATTTGGGAAGCCCGGAATCAGGGTCTTCACAACTTGGTATCAAAGGAAATGATTTTCAATAATTTCTGTCATAGGCAGTACGAAGTCATAATAGAAGTGAAAAATCTAACGTAATTAATTTTAAACTTACGTATAGGAACCCGTCCAAGTTTATTCCAGTCGACGTCGTCAAGAGATTCTAGAAGAGCGTGAAGTTCATCAAGAAACAAGATCCGAGGAAAGCGATAATGGACATCATTAACAGTACCCTTCAGAATTTGCGTTTGCAATTGCGGAAGCTCTTAAGTTAGTATTTCCTACATTAGCTGCTTTAGGACCCACACTTCCTCAAACTAAGCCTATTCCTCAATAACATCTGATGAACGTAACTTTGTGACTTGGACAAATTTCCTTCAGAAATTAATAAAACTTGGTTATCTTTATCTTTTCAAGGACAAAAACTCTTTTAAGAAGAGAAGAGTTGACACCCCCAAAAAAGCGCCAAATAATTTTAATTTTTCCCTGATGATGATCAAGAGGCAAATCGAATTTTTACGAACATTTTTTGTGTTTTTCCGCTTATTTTATTTGTGAAAATTGCTTTAAATGATTATTGTGGGTGCCAATAGTCAAATATTGTGATTGTGTGGGCTTGTTAAGTGGGCTGCCATTTAAAATGGGCTTGGTAAGTGGGCTGCCATTAGTGGGCTGGCTAGATGATTGTGCTGGCTGGATTGTTGAGTTGGCTGGTTTTTACACTTGGATATGCCAAGTGTTGGCTACATTGTGCTTTTGGGGCTGATTTGGTGACACCTATTCTATTCATTCGGTGGGTTTTTTCTGCCGGCCTCTTACCCCCTGTTATTTATCGTGCCCGAGCCCTTTGCTTTTCCCGCATCCGTCTCTACGCCTTCTCTCTGCCGCTGCTTTGCTGTTTCCGGCTACTTCTTCTACCCGTGCTCCTCATCTTCTTCCTGGCTGCTGCTCCTCATCGTCTCTCCTTCTGCCTTTCTTCTTCTTAGTGTCGCTGCTTTGCTGCTTCTGTTCTACTGTTACCGGCTTCTTCTTCTCCTTCTTCCTGGCTGCTGTTTCTCTACTCTCCTGCTGTTTCTCTACTCTCCTTTTCTGCAAGCTACTTCTCTGTGCTGCTGCTGCTTTGCTTCTTCTGTGCCGCTGGTTCTGTCCCGTCGCTGCTTCTGTGCCGACGATTCTTCTGAGCCGCTATTTTAGGGCTTGCTGCCGTCACTCTTGGAGCTGCTGCTACTTCTTTCCCTTGCTTCCTACCTTCTTCAGAGCCTCCTTCGGAGACCTAGGAAGAATTTCGCCACACTCCGGCTATCCGAAAAGGATCGGTTGCTCATCGCCCTTCTTCCTTCCTCTCCCGCTGTAAGGATGTTATCATTCTTTCTACTATGTATTTCTTAAAGCTGTACTTTGCTGAAATTAGGTTTTGGTGGGCTGTTTTGACTGCTTTGGTGGGCTGTTTTGGCTGCTTAGTATTATTTTTACAAGTTCATTATGCGGATTTTGAGGCTTTTGTGCTAGTAGGTTATTTTATGGACATTTTGGGACTGATTTCCAAGTTGGGACTGTTTTGAACAATTTTAAAAGCTGTTTTTGGCTATTTTGTGTCGTTTGACGAGTTTGAGATTCGCAGTCTCGGTTGAGGACTGTTTTGATTGGATAGCTCGTATAAGCATTTGTTTTGTCGTTTATTTTGGTTTTCGTAATTTTGACGGATTTTAAACGCCTCTTAGTTAATATTTTAAAACATTAACTCTACGAGTATCAAGTGACGCAACTCAAATAAAAGTGCGTACTATTTCAGTAGTTTCCGAGTCCAAGGAACACGAGGATGGCGTCGCAAGATAATCGTGACAATAATGCGAACAAAAGTACTGTTAAAGAAAAAGGCAAGGTCTTGATGAGTTTCTTATTTCTTGGATTATGTTTATTCAAATATTTTCTTTTGTATTACTGTTTTACTTTTTATAAATATTGCTTGTGCATATGAGTTATACTAAATGATAAATCGCTATAAATAAATATGGGTGAGGGAAATTGAAAGCGATACAACTTTCTGAGGGGAAATTTTATGTTAAAACACATGTTTTATGTCAATTACGTTAAGATAAGAATAATTAAATTCTGCATAAGGAAATGTGAATGATTCGAATTTTATGATGTAGATGTTATCTACTGATGAATTCACCAGTAGGGGTGTGCCTACACTTTTGCCCTTTGGGGGTGGGGCCCAATTCAAATTTGCATGCTTGAGCATTTCCTATTTTATGCAACTAAAATTAAGGGACAAGTTAATGGTTAGTATTGAGAGTAAATGAAATTGATGATTTATTGTAATGTATGCATATTGCTATTCCCCATTGCCTGCATGTATAACTGTTTCAAAAAGTACTTTTCGCACACAGTGATATTTTTATGAATAACCTTTCGTGGACTCATTTATTTATGCAACAGGAACGTCTCCCAGTGCACCAAAGAGATTTTCTCCCTGAAGAGTTTGCAAAGGTATAGTTAAAGATATTTTTAAGCATTGACAAAGCTCAAAAAAGACACAAAGCCTCGTATACTGTTTCCGACTGTGATTTTTTTTGTAATGAGTATGCATAAATACTCATAGTTTTTTTTATCAACTGTTGTAAATCAATCAATGAATAAATAAAATATTTGGTGTTTAGGGTCTTTGTACTGTGATGCTGCGATCTTTTTATTGAAATTATGTTCGATTCTCGAATCATTTGAGAAGCTTGGAATCAGGGTCTTCACATCCTCACTCCTCTTCGCCACCCACTTCTCCTTTTGATGAGCTCATCGTTCCCCTTCCATATCATTGCACTCATCATCCCCCTTCTATTCTTTTGCCTCCAGTACCCCCAGACTCAGTGTCTGTCTCCTCCGGCGAGTGTCCTGTGAATGATCCTCCTTCGCGCCGCTACCCACTTCGTGAGAGACTTCCTCCCGACCGCCTTAGCCTTGCTACACTACCGCTGGGCCTGCCTGCCCTTCCTGCTGTTGCCTGCGGTACTCCAGAGCTAATTTCCTATAGTGAGGCTGCCTAGATACCTGAGTGGCATGCTGTCATGTCTGCTGAGTTGGAGGCACTTGAGTACACTCGTACTTGGGAGTTCGTCCCTCTTCCATCTGGTGTTGGTCCTATTACTTGCAAGTGATTTTTTAAGGTCAAGACTCACTCTGATGGTTCTGTGGAGAGGTACAAGGCTCAGCTTGTGGATCGTAGTTTTTAGCAGGAGCAGGGACACAACTACGATGAAACTTTGTTCAGTCACCAACTTGACTGCGGTTACGAGACCTTTGCTCGGTCACTAACTTGATTATGGTTCGTACCTATATTGTACTGACACCGACACGCGACGCGACACGACACGCAACGCGACACGACACGCGACGCGACACGACACGCGACTCGTCCATTCTCCTAAACTACTAATATTCGACACGTTTAGACATGTTTGTTAAATTCATATTTTATAATTATAAAAATTGTACTGTACTAATAAATAGACAAGAAATGAACAAACTTAGCATATAAAAATGTAATACTCATACTTACATATTATATATCGTATAAAAAGATAACTGATTTCATGTGCAGCTCATCCAGTGAGATATTTGTAATTTCCAGCATAGCAACATCTTCGAATGTATCAAAAACATCTCCGACAATATCCTACATCTTTGTTTCTCCTTGTGTATATTGTGGATTTTTTCTTGAAAGTAGATGTAAATTGCTGTGTATGAAAAGCATATCTTCTGCACGCTTTGGTGTCATTCTATTTCTCTTCATTGAGTGCACAAAAAAATATGTACTCCAATTTCTCTCCACACACGATGATGAGGATGGTTGTGCAAGAAGCTTTAAGGTTAAGCTTTGTAGAATAAGAGCACTTGCTCCACGAACAACCTACCAAGCTTTGGGATCCACAAAATATCTGCTTTGGATTGAATCAAAATATCTAAAATCTCCATTTATGTATGCAAAATTTGTATGCTCTAAATTCACCCGTGTTTGCTCATCAATATTCAAAAAGTATTTCCTAAAATATTTCTTAGTTTCTTGAATTATCTCACTATCCTTGTATGAAGAAACTCTTGAAGGATCTTCATTGAGCCATTGTTCACTATAATACCTAATTTTAAAAGAAATACAAGTATTAATAATATAAAAATTAAACATTAATATAAATATAAAAAAACACATGAAAAGTTAGAAATTACTTTGGATTCAAGACATGTGCTAAGCAATGAAGAGGAGTGGTTTTCTTTGACCAACGATCAAGTAATATTGTTTGAACAACATCATAAAAAGTTGATTGCTCATCTAACCTTTTAACCTCATGATCATAAATAGCTTTCTTCACTTTTTCAATCATAGAATCCCACATGTCATAGAATAAGACAAGACTTATCTGTATCACAAAACCTCAACATATCATAAATTGGAGCCGTTAAGGATATGATGTAATCAATGGAGTCCCATAATGAATCATTTAGTACTTTTTCCTTCATAAACCTTGCTATTCCTTGATTATCATCTCGATAAATATTCCATTTCTCACAAATCACCATGCTTTGGAGACCATTTTTAATGAGCTTAATTTTTTTTAACATCACAATCATTGAAGCAAATCTTGTATCAGTAATGTATAATAATTTCAAGTTAACTAACTCATTGTAAATTGCTAATCTCATTGAATGATTCATTATAAAATTTTTTACTGCAAAACATCAGAAAAAATTTCAAGTTAACATACTTATTGTAAATTGCTAATCTCATGGAATGATTCATGTTAAAATTCTTTACCTGCAAAACATCAGAAACAATTTCTGAAATCCAACTGCATTTCAAATAAACATCTTGATTGACCTCCGTATTCTTTGGATCACATATATTCTTCAATGCAAGATTCAGAGTATGCACCACACAAGGAGTCCAAATAATGGACTCAAATTCTTGTTCGATAAGTTGTCCCGCAGCCTTGCAATTAATAACATTATCAGTTATAATTTGGACAACTTTCTCATGTGTAATTTCATTTATAACATCTTTGAATATGTTAAAAATAAAATGCACATTCTTTATCTCACCCGAGCAATCAACAGCCTTCAAAAATATTGCTTATCCATCACTAACTGCAATGAAATTAATAAGTGATCGCCGTTGGAAGTCACTCCATCCATAGCTCACTAGGCTAACACCCTTCTCCTTCCACATATTTCTGATAGGTGCACACAATCTATCAATATTTAATTTCTCCTTTTGCAACAAGGTTGTCCTAAGAAAATTTTATTTTGGTGTTAAATATCCCGCAATATTATGATTTGCAGCATAAGTAAAAGCGGATATAAAGTATGGATTCATTGCTAGATTAAACGGCAAGCCTGCTGAATAAAACATTCTCACAATCTCATAGTCTAACTGCTCTCGTTGACCACAGTTAAATGCGTTTTCAAGAGCCCCTTTTCCATCACTTTCAACTTTTTTTTAGTAAAATAATCAACCCCACTAGAAGACCCACCTTCACGGCTTCACTGCTTGAAATGCTAGAAGGGGGCAAAGGAACATTTTTCGGAGTAAGATTTGCAATTCTAGCATTCAACTCTCTTTCTAAATTTTTCATCTCGATAAGATCACTCTTTTCTACTTTGGCATATTTTCCAATGTCTTTTCCACCAAACAGTAACAAATGTGCCTCACTCTTGTATATGAACTTGTAAAACTTTTTTCACAAAAATTGCACTTTCAAGATAAATTGCCTCCCGCCTCACCATGAGTAGCTAGTTTAGTGACAAACCTCCGTAATAGTTTATTTGGATCATCATCAACTGATATAGGCTCTTGCGAACCACTATTACTACCCTTGCTTGAAGACATTCTACAAAAAAATAAAAGCAACAAATATAGACTCAAATGAGATAATAATATGCATCAAGGAAGACATTATCCAATGTTTTGATGTAATATGCATCATATTTCCTATATTATCATAGAAAGCATCTTCGTCCATCAAATCAATTAGAATTAACATCACAGTGCTTCTTCCACATTATAAGAAATCTGATAGGAAAGAACATTACTCTATTATCACAATGCTTTTACTGCCTGATAGGAAATAGAATATGCACGATGTAAAAATGCACAATCGAAAGTAAAAAACCAATATGGTCAAAAATTCATTCAAGGGATCATATTCATGCCGATGCGGACCAAACTGAGTAAAAAGAAATTACTTAAGAGGAAGAAGGAATCCTGAACTTGTTGATCTTTCGACGGGGTATTGCCGACTGATAGAAGAAAGTGCTCAGAACAGGAGGAATCAGGAAGTAGAGCTGTCCCTGAATGAAGACCAGGATTAGGAAGGGGAACTAGATCTAAGAGTATACGGTTTTCCTTGAAAAAAAAATAGAGGAGTAGGAAGTGGAGATATACCTGAAGAAGAGCTGGTAGTGGCCACAGATCGATGGTGATGCTAGCGGTGGTTGCAGAGGCGATCGTCGATGGTCGGTGAAGAGGAAGCCGAGCGCAGAGCCGCATATGTCCTAATCGGGAAGAAGGCAGAACACTGGTTACGGGAGAAAAATGGAATGCGGGAGGCGGAATAAATAAATAGCCGAATCACGGGACTTGCGTGTCCAATTTTGCGGGACACGCGAGTCCCGAATAAGTGCTTGCATGGAACTTTCGACACGCGTGTCCGAGCGTGTCGGCGTGTCGGACGCGTGTCGGAGTGTCCGACACCGATACTGTGGCCATTTTAGAGTGTCGGTGCTTCATTGGTTCATACTCTTATTGCAGTTGTAGCTGTTCACCATTGTTCTCTGTCTCAGCTCGACGTGAAGAATGCCTTTTTTCACGACAATCTTAATCAGCAGGTGTACATGCTTCCTCCTCCTGGTCTCTCCTCTCCTCCAGGCCTTGTTTGCCGCTTGAGGCGTGCTATTTACGAGCTCAAGCAGGCGCTCCACGTGTGGTTTGCACGTTTCAGCTCAGCCATTATAACTGCCGATTTTATCCGAGTTCACATGATTCATTTCTATTTGTGCACTCCTTCTGTCGTGGTCAGACTCTTCTGTTACTTTATGTGGATATGATTATCACCGGCGATGATCCTTCTCATGTGGCTTTCGTCAAATATCACTTTCATCAGTAGTTTCAGATGACTGACCTTGGACAACTGAGATACTTCTTGGGCCCTGAGGTCATCTCCGTAAACCGCAGTTTTCAGTTTTCTCAACAACGTTACATATCAGATCTTTTAGCTTGGACTGCACTCTCTGACTCTCATATAGTAGATACCCCTATGGAGCTTCAACTTCAGCTACATCAGGATGATGAGGTTCTACTCTCTGATCCTGCTCTCTAACACCACCTTGTTGGGAGTCTCGTCTATCTCACCATTACTTGGCCCAAAATTGCCCATGCTGTTCATGTGTTGAGCCAGTTTGTTAGTGTGCCTACCTCTGTGTATTATGGTCACCTGTTGTGACACCTGTACTATCTCCGGGCGTTGACTTCTCGTGGTCTCTTCTTCTCCAGCTGTAGTTCTCTACAGCTCCGTGCTTACTCGGATGCTACTTGGGCTAGTGATCATATTGACCATCTCTTTTGTAACACCCCAACCTAGTTATACAATCAATCAGCCGCCCGACCGGGTCCAGCGATAAGAAGTAAACTAAAAAACAATATTAAAACTAGTACATAGCAAACATAAATGAAAATAACGAAAATGTAAGCTTACAACGGAAGTTAAATATGAAACTAAGGGTAAACGTGTACCTCAACATGTTAAATTCACAGAGCCACTAGATAGAAAAAGAACCAAATCACTGAATATCTGAAATATTACACAAAGTCTGGTACAAATACAAATTCTTAAACATTAATATTATAAGAGTCCAAAACAATAGTACGGTACTAAGTAAAACAACAACTGAAAGGGAAAAACAAACTATAGGAGCGACTCCAATGACACGCTCATCCTAGACGTAGTTTCCCACCTGGGTCCCCTGTAAAAACATGCCCAAACATGGGTCAGCCCGAAGGGAGAGTAAGAAAAATTATTCCTCCTAATGACACTAAAATTTGTTTTTAAGGAAAATATACAATGCTTTGAAAATAGATTTTGTGCTATAGAAAAATTGTATGCTAGTGTACTAAACATGATTTTCTAAAATAAGACTAGCAAAATAAATGACCGTTCTAGTTACTCACAATGAACGAAGTTCACCCAAGACCCGAATAATATGGTTAACTAGGAGTTTCTAGGGTTCGGTCTAAACTTGAGTTCTAAATCCACGTATGATTGCTTTTCGACAAAGTTCTAGGCAGAGTAGCTTCTATCACGCAAACTAGTCCAACGATTCGAGTCCTACTAACGAACTGAAGTGTTCTAGTGTCTCACAGACACTGGCTCGAATCTATTAATCTTCTGAATCAGTATAAATCTCTCTAACCTTGTGACTCATACGGTTCACTACATCCCACGAGAAAGATAGTGTGCCTCTATCAAAACATGGGAGGAAGTCTCCAATGTGCCATTCAACATCTTCTAACTAGTGCTACTCAGCTTGCGAACATATGCATATAGTAAAGGCAACTCATCATATTTGTTTGCTTGACTAGAAGGTATATTCTTGAAATCACCATCTCATGTTTGTAAATTTTTAAGAGCATTTTACTTGTGATTCGTATGGACTTATTGTTTTGGATGTTTATAATCTAATTATGATCATCATATACTAGCGATGTTGTAATAGAGCTACAAATCTCTAGTAATAGTAGCGGTTCTACATGACAATATCAATTATTCTGAATTACAATATACGCTACTAAACACGCTATTTGATATGTTTAGCCGAAAAGAGTAAGAATTTCTTACCGTGGTGTTTCGTCGCTTGTACATAAGACGCAGTGGCATGATCCCTTTTACCATAAACTGGTAATTCCAATCTTCTCGAACTTAACCCTCCCGCACTGAAAATATGTAATACTAACACTACACCAATTAGTTTGTAATACATTTGAGGGTTTTGACGAACTACGATGTTTCAGATGTTGGCAAAACAAGAGATTGGAAAAATTATACGAGGGACAAAATATAGGGGCTGAAATTTCCTCCCAAAAAGGTCTATGATTATTGGTTGATTCTTTTTGGTGGAAGAGAGTTCCAAAACAACACTTGAAACAAAATCTGAAATTTCCTAGCTAGGGATCAACTGAATACCTGTGCCAACTAAAGAAAATGGTTGATTGACAACAACACTCTCTCCTGGAGATCTTGATGAGGGCTTCAGAAACTACCAACGAAAACAAAAGATAAGGAAGGTTGAGCAAATGACGACAGACAACAGAAGTAGGGTCTAAAAGGGCTGAGCTTACCACCCGACTACTATTCGTGCACTGAACGTGTCGCTGGAGGCGTCAGAGATGGTCGGACAGAAAGGCCACCAGCGCCAGTCTCTGGAAAGTCGGGATGTCGTCGATCTATATAGGGGAGAACGCCCTAACACTGGAATCGCGCGCACAAGCCGAGAGAGGAAGAACGAAGAGCGGCGGTTCTATCTGGGAATGAGTAGGGTTACGGGAACTTCGGGGCTTACGTCTGCAGGATAAAGAAAACCGAGCGGGATTTCTGAAAGGGGCGAGCGGCGGTTTCTAAGAGAGGGGATTTTGCGGCTTATATAATCCACACGTAAGTTGCGGTTTTGGTAACCGCTGGAAAGCCCTAACCAGTGTAACACCCCCCAAATAAAAATAACCTAGGCATTCCTTAGAAATTTTAAATTGTCATCTCTCTCAATTCTAAAAGGCATTTATAAATTACGCCCTCGTACAACACATTTACATGCCACGAATAATACCAAACCCTACTAGAATCGTACCTCGGCAAGATAAACATTCGATCAACTCCCCTCGCGATCAAACCCTAGAAATTAAATTATATTCTCGAGTCAAATAACAGATGTTACATCTTTGTCGCTGGTTTCTATTTATTCTTGGGTTCTTCACTTATTGCAAGGAACCCCTAAAAATAGACTGGTGTTTCTCGTTCCAGTACTGTGGCTGTGCTTCGGGCCTTGGCTACCTCCGCAGAGAATATAATTTGGCTCCGTTGGCTTCTTGAGGAGCTTGGTGTCTCTTCTTCAGATCCCACTCCACTCTACTGTGATAACATCAGTGCCATTCAGATTACTCTTAACTCGGTAAAACACTTACTCTCCAAGCATATCAGGGTGGATGCTTTCTTCCTACATGAGTAATATGATCATGACACCCTTGCTCCTTCCTTTGTTCCTTCCGAGCAACAGATTGGAGATTTGATGACTAAGCCGCAGACGTAGACCTAACATGCCTTTTTATTGTCCAAACTCTCGTTGCATGATCCCCCGTGAGTTTGAGGGGGGGGGGTGTTAGATATATTGTCCATTATACATGGTAGACATAGCTTAGGCTCACGTTTGGTGTTGTGAGCACCCTCTCATATACATGTATATATACCATATTGTTGATGTGAATAGTTCTTTTGATCCTTTTCTATCAGTATTTACCTTGGAATATTTTAATAATCCAAGTGTATTCTGTTGGAATTTGGTTTGCATGTAACACAAACTGGTGTGCCATTAGCGGCCTCTTCCTTTCCAGGATTAGTCCCAAATCATAGAATTATGTTTTGGGTCTCCCTCTTGTGTGTATAAATAGAGGAGACTTGTGTAATGTATTGTATAAAATTCTAAGAGGAAATAATAAGTTTAAGTTTTGGTTTCCTTTTCTTCTTGGTATCAGAGCTAGGTTTGGAAGGAAATAAAATTCTGATTAGTATTGATCACAAGAATCGTTCTTTTTTTTCGTCAGTTGTTTTTTCCTTTTCGAGAAAAGGTGTTACACGCACGAGTTGCGCGCGAGATTCTCTGCGTGAAGAAGCATGGGATACCGACGACGGATCACGGGAACTGCGGAAGATCGCATGAGTTGCGTGCGTGGGAGATTCCGTGCGGGAAGAAAAACAGTGCGCCCGCGAGGTTCGTCCAGGCGAGGTTGTGCGCATAGGAGGTTGCAGTGTTAGTTGTGCGCGCGGGAGATTCTGTGCGGGAGTGCGACGCTTGTCTGTGCGGGGAAGAGAAACAGTGCCACGACAATGCCGCGATTGCGCGCAGGGATTCCGTTCGGTGAAGAGAAACAGTGTTTTAGAGATTTGCACGTGCGGGAGGATTTGCACGACGGAGTTTACACGCGTGGCAGTCACTGATAGCAGAGTGCGGCAGTGCGACACTTGTGCAAGAGAAGTGCTGCACTCAAGGCAAGAGTAGTGCGCAGGGCGCGACAGACGGCCACAGTGGGCGCAACAGGAGAAGACACATACGACAACGGAGAGCTTCACGCACAGCGGTAAGGATTTTTGCCGCAGAGGATTTTTCTCGTGGCAGGAGCTTTACGCGCGTAGTGGAAGAAGGATTCTTGAGGGAGAAGGATCAGAGGCAGAAATGCATGATCGTATGCGTGCTCATGGATAAATTAGTCGCCAAAATGGAGGAGACGGACTTAAAAGTATTCTTTGAGTACTTAAGAATGTCCAAAGGCGAGGGCTCGACTAAGTCTTCGTCGCCTCCTATGAAGCTAGATCTTCCTCCAGTGGAGTGGAAGCTCGATGGACCAACTATATATCTAACTTGGTCGCGTCGGGTGAAAAGGGCACTCTCCGGAAGGAACCTCGAGGGCTATCTGAATGGCGAGAAGAAGGTGCCAAAGGACTCAGATGGATATAATAAATGGAAGACTACACACAGCCTGTTGCACACGTGACTCCTAAACTCAATGGTCGCGTCTCTCGCTATCACAGTAGATGGCATAGAGACTGTAAGCGATGTGTGGGGAAAGTTACAGAGGCTTTTTGCGGGAGTCGATAATAACATGCGCGTGTTTCAGATCAAACAAGTGATTGAGACTGTAACGCATGGGGGTCGCTCGATCCAAGAGTATGCCGCAGATCTGGAGCGATTATGGGCGGACTATGATTATTTTTCACCAGTCGCATGCTGCAAAGACCCTGAATGCAGGAAAGGGGAACGAGATGATCAGAGGCGGACTATGCACTTCATGAGGGGTTTGAACCCGACTTTTGAGCAAATGAGCGCGATGTTGCTTGCTCAGCCAAAGATTCCTACCCTGGACGAGACAATCTCAGCCATGATGCAGGAAGAAAGCCGGATTAGCTCCATTCTGGTGTAGCTGTACCCATTGGGGCAAAATCAGCCCTAGTGGTAACCAACCCTGGACCCCCAAGGTACAAGAGTGAGACACGACAATGTTATAATTGTGGTGAAACATGTCATCTCCGGCTAGTTTGCCCTAAGCAACTAAAAGAGCGGGACGCAGGTGGACGAGGAAAAGGAGGTTACCATGGTCGTGGAGGTCGCAGAGATGGTGGAAGAGAAGGCTACCAAGCAAACCTTATGATTGCTGAGGACGAGGCAAGCAAAAGTAGGAATGAGATGAACAACTCAAAGGAGCAGAAAATTGTGAACGCTTACTCCCAACTGATGTGGAAGAAGCAGAAGGGAGTGACCGACGATGCACTCATGCCAGCATCATCAAGGGGTAACATTGTCTCGTTCGCTCATTCAACATGTACAAGAGAAACTCTTGCCCTCGCATCTATATCCAATACTAGATCACATGATTGGATAGTCGATTCGGGTGCTTCTCGACATGTCACTAGGGATGCTAGTGAGTTCCTTTCATATACTCCACTAACAGTCCCAGAGCGCATCCAAATTGCCGATGACACAACTCAGCCAGTGGTTGGTAGGGGTACCGTGCAATGTACCAATATTTTGACTTTGTCCAATGTTTTGCATGCTCCCTCCTTTCCTGTAAATCTCTTATCCATTAGTGCTGTCATATCCCAACTAAAATGTGCTGTTTTGTTTGACATTTCGATGGTGATCTTCAAGGAGAATGAGACTAGCATAAGACTTGGGACTGACACATGACATAGTGGCCTATGGTACTTGGATAGAGAAAATAGGACTTAGCACTTTCAACCATTATTGAAGAAGCTGCAGACGTCATAAAGAGCGTGGTGGGCACACTACTACTTCATCATCGACGTATGAATCATCTATCTTTTGTTGTTTTGAGTCAGATGTATCCCCTTCTTTTTAAAAGGGTAAATAAAAAAAACTTGTATGTGATGCGTGCGAACTACAAAAACACATTAGAAACTTATATTCTAGTTCTGGAAATATAAGTTCTCATCCTTTTAATCTGATATGTTTTGATGTTTGGGGATCATATCCTACATCCATTATAAATGAATTTTGATATTTTGTGTCTTTTATTGACCGCTTCTCACGTGTGACTTGACTCTATTTAATGAAAAACAAAAGTGACGTGTTTGCCTGCTTCAAGGACTTTCATAAAGGAGTTCAAACTCAACATAGTGCGGTCGTAAAGGTGTTGAAGTCTGACAATGAGACAGAGTATACCAACAAAGCATTTGAAGAATACTTGTCATCACAGGGAATCCAGCATCAAACTACTTATCCATACACACCAGAGCAGAATGGAGTACCAGAACGGAAGAACAGACATCTTTTGGAAGTGACTCGAAGTATGACGATAATAATGAAGGTGCCAAAATACTTGTAGGGACAAGCCGTGCTAACAACAACCTACTTAATCAATCAGATGCTCTCACAAGTATTCAATCAGAAGTCTCCGATTGAGATACTGCGAGGGAAGAGTGAGATATTCTACCCCCCAAGACCTTCTGTTGTGTGTGCTTTGTCCATGATAAAAGACCAATTGTGGGCAAATTGGATCCAAGGGCCCTAAAGTGTGTTTTTGTCGGGTATTCAGCTACCCAAAAGGGATATGTTTGTTGGAGTCCGGTAGAGAGAAAGTTATTCGTCAGCATGGACGTCACGTTCAGAGAGCTTGAGTCATATTACTCCTCTCCGATTGACTTGCCTCTTGGAGGACCACTTGTTGTAGAAAATATGAGACAAGAGGGGGAGGTTAGCTGCGGTGATGCGAGACGGATAGTGAGTATTCCATTGACACTGATGCCAATGGGATCAGAGCAAGTTGAGGTGTCGGGTTCTCGCGGAGAGGGAATCTTCTGATGATGACATACAAACTCAGGGGGAGTTAAGAGTGTATGCGAGAAGAAGACAACCGAGCGAGGAGCCAAGCAAGACTATAAGGCCTATATTGCCACATGTGTCGGTTCTCTGCCTACTCCGATCCTTGAGACACCTGCACCACCCACCATCAGTTCAGATATTCCAGGTAAGATTGCCCCTCATCTCTCTACTCCTACTCCCTTACCGGTAAGACAGAGTTCCCGTAAGAATTAGGGAGTCTCACCTGACCAATATGATTTTCCACATGACATTGCCAAATTTGTTTCCTACTCCCATGTATCCCCTACACATGGAGCATTCATTATATTTTTGGACATTGTTTCTATTTCTAAGTGTTGGCAGGTTGCTAAGAAGGATCATCGATGGAAAGCTGTAATGCTAGAAGAATTTGACGCTTTAGAGAAGAACAAAACCTGGAACCTTGTGTCACTACCACCAGAAAAAAGATAGTTGGGTGCAAGTGAGTTATCACTGTGAAACAAAACTCAGAAGGACGGATCAAGAGCTACAAGGCCCGACTGGTAGTAAAGGGTTACGACCAGACTTATGACATTGACTACGACGAGACCTTTGCACCCGTTGCAAAAATGAGCACGGTACAAACACTCATATCCTTGGCGGCAAATGGGGATGGAAATTACACCATCTCGACGTAAATAATGTCTTTCTTCATGGGAATCTACTCGAAGAAGTATACATGGAGGTGCCACCAGGCTTTAAAACAAAACAAATGGTTGGCAAGGTATGTAGACTCAAGAAATCACTATATCAGCTAAAACAATCTACTCGAGCCTTGTTTGACAGGTTTAGGAAAGCGATGGTTAACATGAGATATCGACAGACCAATGCTAATCATACCGTGTTCTTTAGGCAAAATGGAGAACACACTACGATGCTTGCTGTGTACGTGGACGATATGATTATCAGAGGCAATGACGAGGAGGAAAATTCTCAGTTAAAGATATGATTGGACAAGGAGTTTGAAGTAAAGGACTTGGGGAAGGTAAAATACTTCCTTGTGATAGAAGTAGCCTGCGGTGCATAGGGAATCGTTCTATCTCAACAGAAATATGTACTAGATCTGCTCAGAGAGACAGACATGTTGGGATGCAGGCCCGCAGTTGCTCCTATTGACCAGAAGTCCAAACTCAACGCTGAGGCAGGAGAACCATTTGATAAAGAGAGATATCAAAGGCTTGTAGGTCGCCTGATCTATTTGAGCCACACCCGTCCCGACATATCTTTTGCTGTAAGCATAGTAGCCCGTTATATGCACGATCCCAGGGAAGGGAACTTGGATGCAGTGTATCTGATTCTATGATACTTAAAGAGTGTACCAGGAAAGGGGGTGATCTTCCGAAAGAATGGACATCTGAGTATAGAAGGCTTTTGCGACTCTGACTGGGCTAGCTGTGCAGATGACAGGAGATTCACATCGGGATATTGCATGTTTGTGGGGGGAAACCTTGTCTCCTGGTAGGGCAAGAAGAAAACAGTGGTGGCGAAATCTACAGCCGAGGCAGAATACAGGGCCTTGGCCTCAGGTGTAGGGGAGCTGTTATGGTTAAAAGTCCTGCTAAGTGAACTCAAGGTATCAAGACAGACAGATGACACTGTGGTGTGATAGCAAGTCATCCATTAGCATTGCGAAAAATCTTGTCCAACATGATAGAACCAAACATGTAGAGATCGATAAGTTCTTCATTAAAGAAAAGTTGGATAGCGGGATACTGAAGCTGTGTCATATCACTACAAAAAACAAGTGGCGGATTGTCTAACCAAAAGACTTAGCTCACTAGATCTATGTAGGTTGTGTGACAAGATGGGCTTATCAGATATCTTTCGCCCACCTTGAGGGGGAGTGTTGGAATTTGGCCTGCATATAACACAGACTGGTGTGCCATTAGCGGCCTCCTCCTTTCCGGGATTAGTCCCACATCATAGAATTAAGTTTTGGGTCTCCCTCTTGTGTGTATAAATAGAGGAGACTTGTGTAATGTATTGTATATAATTCTAAGAGGAAATAATAAGTTTAAGTTTTGGTTTCCTTATTTTCTTCTTATTCTCTTTTTTTAAATAGTTGGATTGCCCTCCTTTCCTATAAATAAGGAGCCAACCCTCTCTGATTTGATGTGAAATATAGGGTAATTTCATAGTGCTCAATGCTATTGGAAGAACTTGTATTTGTTAAATGTTTTGAAAATTGAAATATTTAGTAAATGAATGGACATTGATGGCAGTGATATGGAATGCTTGTTTAATTTATACTTCTAAGATCATTTTTCACCGTTCTGCTTGCTTTTGTGGTTGAAAAGTAGGCGGCAGGATGTTTAGGCATTTTGTATCCAAAATATGTAGAAAACATTTCCCCCACATTTCCTATGATTTACTTTAAAAATTGTTTTATGGAAAGAAAAATAAAATAACCCCGGGCAATGTACGAGATTGCCAACAAATTTTATTTCAGTAGTATTATAAAATAATCAAAATATAATAATACAAGAAGTATTTGATGTATTATAATGTAAATTGCAAAGAAAATATTTTTAAATTAAGTATTTATATTAATAAGGAGACGACACGATAATTAGAAAATACATACTAGAAAGTATATTAATCTGACTTTTCTTTTTTTTGTAGAAAATACTAATTTTCTTTCATCAAAGAATGAACAAACTGAAAATTCTGGGAGAGCCTCTTTTAGATAATGCACACTGCTTGTAGTTTTCAAATGAGAGTTATCTTTCTCATTTCCCCTTGTGTATTAATTGAAGTCTCAAGCATTAAAACACTGCAGGGAACTTATGTTGAGGGTATAAAAGATGAAGTCGTTTTATCTCCAGGACACGCTCTTTCTTTTATTACTGCTGGTGAAGGTATGCATGATTGTGGACTTTTTTCTTCAATTATAGATGTTATTATATAATCTACTAACTACCAAGCTAATTGATTTTGTCAGAGTTTGAAAGATGACAATTATTAGTTACTTTCTGTAATAAATGGGTTTCTAATATACATTGGCTTTCCTTCTTTTGCTGATTGTTGATACTATTCTACGATCTTTAACAACTTTATAAACTTTGAATTTTCTCCTGCTAATTATTTATTATATATTTTGTTATTAATTATGTTATTTTTCATATTTCAAAACTTCTGTTGTTTAATAAATAGAAATACTAAGAGAAGCATTTCTACCGCTTTAACAAACTCTTTTAAAACTTGATCTTAGAATATCTATCGTGCTGGAAATTGGCATTCAAAATTGGTCAGTTCATATGGATCGAAGATATTTGAATTTTAGTTATTTTTTGTATTTTATTTTGAACATGTTTTTGTATTCTATCATGCAGGAAATTAGAATATCTATCATGCAAGAAATTGGCACTCAAAATAAGTGTTTTCTACTCTTATTTGATGATTTTATGAATTGATAAGGCGGCTGTGCGGAAAAGCTTTGTTGATTTTTATTTTGAATATGTTGAATGATTTTTGAAATTGAAATAGGCCACACCTAGATTGGGAGTTCTCGATTTTGCCATGACTACAAAGGAGATCTACTAATTAAATTTGGGCTTAATCAAGAACTCTGAACTATAACAGTTTAAGAGTGAAAAGTGAAATTTAAAGTATGGATCGACATTACCTATAGAGATTTTTATTGGAGAAGAAATTTTGCCTCTACTAAAGGTTGTCGCAGAAGGGCTAGGAAGGAGACTTCTAACCCAAAATCTGCGGAAGGGAAAATCATAACTTCTAACCTCTGAAATTAAAAATGGGGAAGGAAAAAGCATGGAAGTCTAAGGGTTAGATGGCTCTGCCGATTACCTGCAAAAGAGGAAAGACGACCTCTTCCTGGGAGAGTTCAGTCGACCGCCTAGAGCATGGGAGAAAGAGTTCTGTGTGGCCTGCTGTTCCTGATTCCTACATGGAGATGCCTGCTGCGCTTGACTTGAGGAACATGAGATGGCGTCGACCTAACACAGGGATAAGAGCAATTGAGAGGCCCCAATGTTAGTACTGGTTGGCGCACTTGTGAGTGTTAACACGAGGAGGTTTGACTAGCGACTGGCTCCCGTCGTCGAACATGGATAGGGAGGCATGACTGTGCGCTGGCTTGCGTCGTCGAACAAGGAGGGATGTGTCAAATTGTTGGAACGGGCACGCTAAGAGTGTTCGTACCCCCGTTACGAAATGGGAACGAACGAAGGAGGTCTTAAGGGCTTTTAAGGGTTCTGTCGTAGGCGGCTGTGGTCAGGGATTGGGAATATGGTTTTTGTGAGTTATGGAAATCGTGGGAGAGAGTTATAAGCCAGATTGGCTCTTGATTACACATCTGTGAGCGATATCCGTTACTAAATAAACGTAGTGAGAGGGGGAGTTATGGCTGAAGAGAAAATTAAGGAAATTTCTATGAATTTCCAAGAAATTCTACTACCCACTATAATGTTTTACCTGATTACCCTTAGTCCTTTCCTTTTTATTTCAAAATGCTATGAAATTAATTCATAGAACCTTTTGCCATTAGCCCAATACTGAAATTAAAATGCATTTTACTCTCAGTCTAATGACACAAGGGAAGACTCATTAATAACCATCGAAGCGCCAAAACCGAGATCAGAGAAAAAGTGCTTTGAAATCAAAAATCGGCTCTTAATTAGTACTGGACTTCAATTTAACGACATCGCTTGAATTTATACCAATTAAAATGGACTCCCTGTCCTCTTACTAATTTTTGCTGTCCAGCTACTAAAATTTCGTCCTCGGAGAAAATCAACGCAAAAATCTTTAATGATCACTGGGTCAAAAGGAAGCAAACTAAAATCTTCATTGCTTCGAAGTAAATTATATGTCTGAAAGTATGACCTTGGTATAACCGTCATTTTAACCAACAAAACCCTTACAAGGAAAAATCTTATGTTCCGCAATCGATCTCTGAATCGCTTGTAGCAAACTCCATTTTCCTGACAGGATTAGTACGCAGCAAAAAGAAAACTCAATACAGTTCAACTGAAGGCACAGCAGCGGCAACAAGAACAAGGCACCAGGTACCCAAGCTCAGAGGCGAAGTAGAGCAAAGACAGCAAGATCAACTCAGGAAAACAAGAACCCGAGCAACCCTTCCAGCAGTCGGCGCAGGCGGCTCGGTGCGGACTAATCCACTGGAACGGAGCGGGGATAACGGAAGCGCCAGGGTTCCGTAGCACAACAGGAACGGAGCAGCACGGGGGAAGAAACACCCCCCCGCAGGAGCAGGAGATCGACCAGTGAGGGTAGAAACCGGCCCGGCCCACTTCTATACCAAAACCCCGAGGTGATAGTAAGGGGAAGCGGCAGGGTACATAAACAGCCAAGGACCACCCGCTGTAGGCGGTGTGGGACTGAATCCAACAACGGGAGAGCGGGGATAAGACGCCGGGCCACATGGACCGTAGCCAACTAACCGAAACAGCCGGCACACAACCAAGATAGATCACATCTCAACACAGCCCCAGCCAGCAAGCCCTGATACCAGTAGGCCAAACCCCCGGCCCCATTTTTACCCAACCTCCATAGTAAAATGCGGACCGGGTACTGAACACGACCTCAACGGAAGGCAATGAGGGCCCCAACTCCGCACTGTGTTAACACGAGGAGGTGTGACTAGCATCGTCGAACATGGATAGGGAGGCATGACTGGCGCTGGACCGTCCAACTAGGAGGGATGTGTCGAACGGGCACGCCGTGCGTGCCGACGAAAGGAACGAACGAGGAGGTCATCTGTCCGGCTGGAATCAGTTATGGAAATCTAAGCCAGATTGGCTCTTGATTACCATCTGTGAGGGTACCATAAACGAGTGAGAGGGGGAGTTATGGCTGAAGGGGAAAACCAAGGGAATTTCCAACTACACCCACTATAAGGCTGGTGTGTTAGATGCTAATCCCCAATACAACATAGACCGGGGAAACCCGGCACGCCGGTGCCACTGGACCGTAGCCAACAATCATAGGGTCGAACGGACGCCGGTCCCACGACCGACCTAATCCTGGAATCAAGATCCTCCAACAGATTCGATTGGTGCATCCTCAGTACTGATCACCTGACTAGGATCTCTGACTGCTCTTCTTTGAGAGGAGAAGTGGAATATGTCATGTAATCCACTCATTTCCCTAGGTAAGGCTAACCCATATACAACCTCACTAATGCGCTCCAGTATTTCAAAAAGACAAACGAACCTTGAACTCAATTTCTTCGTCTGTTTGATTTAAGAGACGCCCTTGACTGGTTTGACATTCAGATAAACATAATCTCCAACGCTGAATTTCACTGATCTGTGTCTCTGATCATAATACTTGGCCTGACGATCCCGTGCCATTTTCATATGCCCCTGAATATGTTTGGTTCAAGCACACCCCGCTTGGGTAGCCACAGTTTTGGTTCCATAGTATCCTTCTCCATCATCCATGTTTTCGGTCGCTCCTCCGATGACTTTCCGAAGTTATATGGGCGAGCCCTAAGCAACGTGATATCAGAGCTTTCTCCTCCACATTCTGCTGCCTCCAACAACTTCATTCCTTCCCACTTTGTTGTTTTCACGGGACAACTACCTCTAGCAACACGTACAAAAGTCTAGGATGGAGCTCAGGCTCTTCTCTGAATTAAAGAAGCCCAACTATTTATATGGGTGCCGTCGACACCCTCATTCTTGCGATTGTTCTCAGATTCAGGTCACATGTGTGACATTTCCTCCCTCTGGATCGCAAATGCCAGTGACAATCATTTTCGTTTCCTCTTCGAGTGCTTGCTACATCTCAGAATCACTTCCCCTGCACCTCCGCACTTCATTGTTCACGACATCCACCACTCTGAGCTTGCAAACATCATTCTTAAACTATGATAGGACCCAACGCCTTAGCATCGTCTCTTTTGGACCTTGTTGCAAATGCACACCTCGTTTCTTGCCTCCAACGATCCTTCCTCTGCGGAGCTTTTCGAAGAACGATTCCACCAGCTCCTTTCCATCTGGGCGCACACAGAGGATCAATCGGTGATGCTTCTTCCCTCGTCGTCTGCAGTTCTTTTTGAAGCACTCCCCTTCCGTCTCGGGCCCAACACATCAATGGCTCTTCCTCGAGCCCGCCCACAACATGCCTTTTGCTTTCTTAATCCGAAGTTGCTCACTCTTCTTCGAGCCCAACACCCATCTTAATTAATAACTAATTGGGACAAATTAATTGATTAGTTATTTTTTTGTAATTAATTGATTAATTAAATTTTTTTTTCCAAAAATGGAGATTATGAAAGATCAAAATGAAGATTATGGTAAACAGGGAAGTCGCTCACAAGGTGACACTGACAATTTACTCCACCCTCCTCGCTGAACTTGATGTTCTTATGGTTGCACACAAAAGTAACCAACGACTCATCACGCAATTGATGATTCTACCTGATTAGGTGCACGTCGTTGAGATCACAACAAAACCATTAATCCCCCGTCAATTGCCACCTATTGTTACTCTAATTAAGGAGGACACCCTGCCACCATACATCAATAGTGCGTAGATCATCAATGACTCACTTGCACGAATGGTAATATATATGATGGTGAGCAGTCTTTGAGCCTCGGCGGATTCTTTGCCACTCTTCAACAAGTGCATCAACGATATTTTTTCAACAAGGCAATGCTACACGCAAGGTTGTCAGGATCGAGATCCTATGCGGGGATCATTATGTGCGTTGAATCAGATCGAATCGTAGGATCGGGTCGAGGATCGTAAGATCCTACTACATCATAAAGTAAAACTAAAATATGAAATTGAATTTGATATCATACAATTACACAAATAATCAATACCCAAAACTATATAGTTAATCATTTTCATTTGTTGGCTGTGAAAATTTGATAAAGCATTCAAAAAAAGGGAAGTAATTTCTTACAGTTAAGAAAAAAATCATATCAATATCAAAGGAAGAGAAACAGTTATAAATGTACTTGGGTAGTGTGGTAAATGTAAAAATCCCATTGAATTCCCATTTGTTCTAAAGAAGTGCTCATCAAGGTTAAGAGATAAATCAATTAATGAGCTTAAGTGCTTTGCAATTGTTCTGCCAAGAAAGCTAAACAAATAAAGTAATTGTATCAGTAGAATATGAGCAAGTTGATTGTTATGAAAATTAGAACCATCATTTCCTCTGAAAATTACCTAAGAAACTTTGACAAGTGATTTTAATATTTTAATCATTTTAATGAACTTAACAACACTGCACAATATTTAGGTATCAATATCTATATAACATTTGATATGCTTCAAGTTCATTTTAAAAAGGCTAAAGTACACAACAAAATTCAGCAAAGTTCAACATACTAATCTAATTTGATGAAAAAGGAGTCTTCCAACACATCAAATGGGATTGATGAGCGCAAGATTCAGATCACAAAAAAATAACCTCCATACTAGTACAAGTGTACAACCCACTACAACATGCTCTTGTGTACTTTACCATGTCCAAAAAACACCAATTAGCTCATCAATATCTCATTTTGTTGACAATGCATAAATAAAATATAATTGCATTCCCATAAATTCATTTAAGGTAAACAAAGCGTATGAACTAAATCACGTATTAGTAACCTAATGCTGTCAATTCATTCTAAAATCTAAATTTGAAGAAGAAGAGATCCAGATCATTGGGAATCTAAAAATTTGAACTTACTTAAAACTGAATTGAAAACTAAAATACATACCTGGCTACTTGTTCGATATAGCTTCGGAGTCCGGACGAAGGCAGACGAGGTAGATCTGGTGCAGCGAATGCGAGATAGACGAGGGTCGGGACTCGAGAGTCGATGGCAGACGATGGTCGAGACTCGAGAGGAAGGTTTGCTTCGTTGGCTTCGGCGGATCCGGAGCAGCGTTCAGCGAAAAGAAAAAAAAAGGAAAATTTAGGGTTTTGCGGGTCGGGATGCCAAAAGAGTGAATCACGGATCGCTCGGTTTACTTTTTTAAACGAAACACGGATCGTTGGGATCGCTTACAGACCGCGATCCTAATGATCCCACGATCCGGATCGCGCGCCCATGAAAAGGAGATCCGATTTCGATCCTACTACCGATCCAGATCAAATTGTAAAATTGTGATCATAGGATCGTACGATTTGGATCGCGATCCTGACAAGCTTGGTTATTCGCCTTTGTTTTGGCTTGAATTTAAGGAACCAGATGACCAGTCACACCTTCACGCCTAGTCCTTACCATGATTCCTAGCTTGAGGACAAGCTCGATGAAAATGAGGGATGGTATGTTATGGGTATAGGCTTGTTGCCCTATTATGCCATAAAATATGTATTTTTATTATTGTCATGTAATGTATTTATTATTGTTTATTATTATTGTTGTCTTTTATGGATTAAGTGATAAGTCATTAAGAGGTAGTTAGTTGTTAAGATTTAGTGATTGTTATTAAAAGTCCCGTAAGGGTGTTTAAAGGCAAGTTGTGTGTTGAATAAGCTTTCAAGAATTAGGTCTATTCCGTTTTGTCATTGTTATGAGATTTTACAACTCTCTCTTTCGAGCACATCTCGCCTAGACAGACGCGGTTTCAACTAAATATCATCCTCTTCCTTCGTCTACATATTATCCTCTTCCTTCGTCATCCTCGCCTCTCGTAGGCTCGCAGCTCCTCTGGCAGCGTTCCAACGTTCTACGGGTGAGCCCATAACACTGATAGGCCAGTAGAACACAAAGGTTGTTGGTCCATTTGCATACATATAAATGATTAATGAATGTCGTTTCATTTATAAAATCCAGTATCATTGTCTCCACTAGTGAAATAAGGCCTTCCATTTATTTTTACTCAAATGGATTTGGTTCTAACTGTTCATTTTAACATATAAAAATATTGTCTACTAGAAACTAAAACGTTAATATGCTAGCTATTTTGAGAATGGGATTCATCACTCATCTTTGCACTAATTCTCATTATTTTACTTTTATTTGCAGAACATCGCCATGTTGGTTCCAACAATTTCAACTTATTTAGCAGTCGAAGTCATACTATATTTACATTGGTATGTTGTTACTCAATTCTGCAATTTAGATTTTGACACTTAAGGTTGTAATTTTTCATGTCTGTTCTGCCTTAATTATTGATTTTCTACTTAACCATATTTTGAATGCAAAACCTCTAGTTTTTTTTATACTAGGCAAGGTTTCTTGGCATTAAGGTTCATATTTTTTTACGATACTAAAAATAAATAAGTTTTTGAATAATCATATATATACATATACATACACACACACACATATATACATATATATATATATATATATATATATATATATATATATATATATTCCTCCTTGGACTGGAATGCTGTCAAAAATTGCCCATCAACACAAATCAAGATTTTACATGTGGCCATCTCTAGTGTTTGTGCTTGTCTAGTCCAGCCATATGTTGAACTTAGTTAGTAACACATCCTTTTCATGAAGAAGAACTACTCACGTCACCTTAATATTCATGACTATTGTGACAGACTGAGCTTGATCTACATATGATAGAAGATCTTCTAATGGATATTGTAAGCAAATAGAGATACACCATAACAATCATTTCTCTTCATGTAAGAAACATACAAGAAAATGTACACATATTTATAGTTTTGAGAAGAGACACCACAGCTCCTATTTAGATACCCAAGGATCCACTCAACTACTTAAAGGTGGGATGCTTGAGGAGCTTGCATGTACTGGCTAACCACTCCAACAATGAATGAGATACCTGATCGAGTTTCAATTAGATAAATAAGCATGTCAATCAATCGATGATACTACTTTAGTTTAAGTAGGTGAGTACAATGTTTGTGATTTGCATCAATGAGTGTTTCAGTTGGCTTGCAATCAAAGTATTCAACATCCTGTAGAAGACCTGTGCAATACTTTCATTGAGATAATACTAATCCATCCTGTTATTGAGCTACTTCAAGTTCTAAAAAATATCTGAGACGCACCAAATCTTTGGTGTGAAAATGAGAGGCCAATTGCTTCTTGACCATATAAATACCATTCAGATCATTGCTCATGATTATGATATCATCAACGTACACAAGGAAGATCACGATGCTCTTTTTATGACAATGTATAAATAAGGTTTACCACCGATCTCCGAGTGCAACCAAATGGTTGCGCCATTTGACTAAATTTGTTAAACCATGCTCGTGAAGGGTGTTTCTGTCCGTAAATAAATTTTCTTAGGAGACATTCAAGGGACTCCCTCGTGGTCTTATATCTAGGAGTTTGTTGTATGTTGATATTCTCAATTAGATCGTCATTAAGGAATACATTCTTGATATCAAGTTGATGCAATTGCCAGTGATGTTGTACTACCAAGGAGATCAGTACCCTCACAATAGTAAGCTTAACCACTCGAGAGAATATTTCTTTATATTCAATGTCATATTATAGAGTAAATCTGCTTGCCATCATACACGTTTTTAAGCGTTCAACATATTCATCTAGATATTTTTTTACTGTGAAACCATTTACATCCCATTTAGGATTATTCTGGAGGAAGGGACACCAAGACCGCCACCCTGGATGCTGGAGAGCGTCTTGTACATCTGGAGTGGAAATAGAAGACAAGGAGCATACAAACCTTTGAAGTTAAGGAGATAATTGGTGAAAGGAGACATAGTGAGAAAGCGAGCATTAGATTAGCGCGTGCCGTCATGGAAAGCTGTGGGTGGATCAGGTGGACCAACAATGCCATCAGTAAGGGCGAGTGACTTGGGGAATTTTGGCGGTTATGACGACGGTTATACACGTTTAACGGAGGAGGTGATGATATCACATTGGTATGATGAGTATACCAATGATACTCTGCGTCCATCGATCCTGCACCATTATGGAAGAGGAGAAAAGGAAAACCTTATGGAGCAATCTTGATCATGCATAATATGACTAATAAGGAAAGATTAAACCGTGAACCAGGATCATAAAATAAAGAGCATAAAGAAATAGAGGGGGTAAGATGCCCATCTCCAGATCCACTAATCTGGGTGGTTTTTCTATTAATAATGATGAGAAGGTAAGATGCCCATCTCCAGATCCACTAATCTGGGTTGTTTTTCTATTAATAATGATGAGAAACTTCAGACAAACAATGCCCGTGTTGTAACACCCCAACCAGGTTTAACAGGAATCAGCAGTTCGGCCGGGTCCGCGATAACAAGTAAACTAAGTAACGGTATATAAACTGGTATAAAACAGGTAAAAACAATGATAAGTGCTAAAAAAAGAAAACTTACAGCGGAATAGTGAAGTAATTTTGAAGTTAAAAGTGTATCTTGTCAAGCTGAATTCACATAGCCAACTAATTCTGAATATAACACTAGGGGACTGAATTACCATCAAACTGAAATAACTGATATATCAAAACACAGGTGAAGTACAATAAATTCAAATGTCTGCAAATAAGAGCAAAGTACAACAACAGTACTACAACTGAACAACTGACGACTGAAGACTGAGCTGCCTATCCTAAGCGGATCCCCTGACCTGAGCCCCCTGTAAAAACAAGTTTCAAATGGGTCAGGCTCACTGAAGAGTAAGAAAAACTACTCTCTCCAGCAACATTTAAAGAAAACATTTTTGGTGAGTAATACATGAATTTAAAAGTTTGTATAAATATTCTAATATTAAATGTGGCACTTGAGATCATGGTCTGACATGAATTCAACCTATCGTGTGATCTGACACACTCTTTCTTATCTGTATCGATCGTTGATTTCTGAAGTTTTGAAGTTATATCTGTTGTAAGTTTCAACCTGTTTCACTGACTTCTTATTAACTCGTGTCAGTAAGGACGAATGTGCACAACTAGAGACTGCATTCCGAGTGGCAAGCCTGATGGTGCTCTGAACTGAGTGTTCCTCAAGTGGAACACAGACTCCTATCTGAGGAGTTTCATATCTGAAACAAGGGTCATCAACCCTGAGCTTGAAATACAAGTGGTGGCCCACTGGCACTGAAAATACGGTCGTGTGCCTCCACCAGGATTGCGTGGGTAAATCCTTCCTCACCACTTTTCTTGATTTTCACTTAAACTGATGTTCAGTGAGTCTAACACAGAATAGGACTCTAGTTAAATACACTGGGCTTACGATTTTCCTGATACTGATTCTGTTAAATTAAGCCTAAGCGCATCCTACCCCGTTGACTTGGTTCTAACTTTAGGAACTTGTAAATCTAAGCGCGTATACCAACATTTTTAGTACATGAATTAAATTAATCTGAACTGCTGGACTAAAAGGAGTCAAATTTCTTACAACGGTGATTCGACGCTCGTACACGCGTCGAGGTGACATGATGTTTCTTCCCAAAAGATCTGACCACAAGGAAATTCTCCAATTCTTGGTTCCAACAACCACCAAAAATCTGAAATCCAACGGGAACCTAAACTTAAGCGTTTTCCCCTTTAACGTTTCAGTGGAAATTACTCCAAATAATGCCAAATGACTAAATGTGGAGGAAAAGACGTAAATGAAGACGTTACCTCGATCTAACAGTGGTTAACTCCCAAATTTAGTGGCCAATTTCTGACTAAAGAGGACAGAGCCAAAGTAGGGTTTTCAAAAACTTTCCCCCCGGTTAGGGTTGAATCCGGAACTTCAATAACACTAGGGAAGAAGGAGAGGGCCGAATAGGGTTGTAGAGGGAGGAGGAGAAGTCGGCACGAGGTTCCGGCGACAGAGGAGTGGTCTGCTAGGGCTTCGGTTCCTTGTTGCGGTGTGACTGCGAGCGATGGAAAGTGCGGCCTCTCCAGAATGCGATACGCCCCGCTGCGTTTTTTTTTCCGATCCGGAGGGAGTTATGTTATCGGGATGGAGGGGCACGACTTATAATGGAGCGGTTTCTCATACGGTTTATAACCGTGAACCGGTTATTAGAGAGGGGGGGATTTATTCCCTTTATATATATAAATACAATATTCTAGTTATTTAGTGAAATTATTATTGTAAGCTAATTCACTACTACGCAGGAGGACCATAATCTTAGAAAAGTATATTACATATCAATAATGACCCATCTTGGGGTTATATATACAAGACCCGAATATATATAGGTAAATACAGATAAGCCCCTATACATACACACAATATCTAACACCCCCCCTCAAACTTACGGGGGATCATACATCGAGAGTTTGGACATAAGGTAGTCATGCTGAACCCTCGTCTGGGGCTTAGTGAACAAGTCCGTAATCTGATGCTCGGTGGAAACATACTGGAGAACCAATGTACGTCGGCTGTACTGCTCACGGAGGAAGAAGACGTCGACTCCAATGTGCTTGGAGAGGGAAAACTTCACTGGATTCAGAGTGAGCTGAATGACACCAGTGTTGTCACAAAAGAGAGTGGTCGGTCCTGAGGAGACAATGCCAAAATTTGTAAGAAGCCAGATAATCTCCTCGGCCGTAGACGCCATGGAGCGTAGCTCAGCCTCAGTTCTAGAGCGGGAAACACCAGACTGTTTCTTGGACTTCCAGGCAAGCAAGGAGGAGCCCAAAAACAGACAGAAATCTATGACAGAGCGACGATCAGAAGGATCACTAACCCAAGTAGCATCAGAGAAAGCAGAAAGCTGGAGGTAACCGCTGCTGGAGAAGAACAGACCACGGCCAGGAGTCGCACGAAGGTAACGCAATACACGCAACAAGTGAGCACAATGGACTGATGTAGGAATGCTGACAAACTGGCTCAACACATAGACTGCATGAGCAATATCTGGCCGAGTGATGGTGAGATAGACCAGGCTGCCGACCAAATGACGATAGCAAGTGGGGTCAGCAAGAGGGATCCCCTCATCAGCCTGAAGCTGCAGGTGAAGCTCCATCGATGTGGCAATAGTGCGGGTGTCGGAAAGAGCAGCCCGAGCTAGAAGATCAGTAGTATACCGCTGCTGAGAGAGCTGGAACCCTGCAGAGGTGGAAGAGAACTCAATGCCCAAAAAATAGCTCAAAGGTCCCAAATTTGTCATCTGAAATTGCTGCTGTAGGTGATGCTTGACAAAGTCAATGAATGCCGGGTCATTACCAGTGATGATCATATCATCCACATATAGCAGAAGAAGAGTCCGGCCTCGGGAAGAGGTGTGAACAGACAGGGCCGGGTCGTTCTGGCTGGGCTGAAAACCAACGGCTGTAGCGACAGAGCTGAGGCGCTCGAACCAGGCTCGAGGAGCTTGTTTGAGACCATAGAGAGCACTACGCCACCGATAAACCATGCCAGGAGGAGCAACAAAACCGGGAGGAGGAACCATGCAGACCTCCTACTGTAGGTCACCGTGAAGAAACACATTCTTCACATTCAGCTGAAACAGGGACCAACGATGGACCACAGCAACATCAACAAGTGTCCTGATCGTGGTCATGTGTGTCACAGGAGCAAAAGTCTCATCATAGTCTCGACCATGCTCCTGCTGAAAACCCCGAGCAACCAGGAGAGCCTTGTACCACTCAATTGAACCATCAGAGCGAGTCTTGATCTTATAGACCCACTTGCAAGTGATGGGAACAGCACCAGGAGGAAGAGGCACAAGATCAGGACACTCAGGAACCTGAGCAGCCTCGCGGTAGGAACTAGGCTCTGGAGTATTGGTGGAGGTAGCAGGAAGAGCAGTGAGGTCGAGTGGCTGGTTGGTACAACCGAGGCGATCTGGTGGATGTCGATCTCGAAGGGGGTAATGTTTGGCAGGCGGATCATCCACAGGACTCTCACTGAAGTCTGGGTGCGCCTGTGGGGTAGTCGGAGCACGACGAGTGTAGTGGTGGAGAATAGGAGGTAGAGGGCCGGGAGATGACAAAACATGAGGAGGTGGAGAGGACTCAGAAGAGGGAGATGACGGTGATGGCGGTAGCTCTGCTGGTGACTGGTCTAACGGTGGTGGCAAAACAGGTGGTGGTACCGTAGGAAAAATAAGGAACTGAATATCAGCCGGGGTAGTGGATGAGGGTGAAGCAGAGGTGGATGAAGAAAGGAAGAAAGGTTGGTCCTCAACGAAGGTGACATCACGAGAAATGCGAAGATGGCGCGCAACAGGGTCATATCAGCGGTAACCCTTGTGCTCTGAGCTGTTGGCTGTAGCCTAGAAAAACACATGCAGCTGACTGAGCAGAGAACTTAGTCCACTCACGTGGTGGTAATAGGACATAACACAGACATTCGAACACACGAAGATGAGTGTATCGAAGAGGATGAGAGAACAAACACTCACCAGGACACCGACCCTGAAGGAAAGTGGATGGCTGAAGGTTGATGAGATAGACAACGGTGGAGACAGCCTCAGCCCAAAAATGTGGGGGAACATGGGAAGCCAAAAGAAGAGTGTGAGTGGTCTCAATGATGTGACGATGTTTCCTTTTCGCAGTGCCATTCTGGGAATGAGCACCAGGACAGGAGAGCTGCGGGAGCGTGCCATGAGAGGCGTGAAGGTCACGGAACTCATGCGATAGGTACTCCCCCCTGAGTCGGAGCGAAAAATACGAATAGAGGTGGAGAACTGAGTACGAACCATGGTGGAGAAAGTAACATAAACCTGAAAAAACTCAGCACGAGAACGCAACATATATATCCAAGTGAAACGAGAAAAATCATCAATAAACAAGACATAATAGCGGTGTCCACCCTTGGATACAAAAGGAGCAGACCCCCATACATCAGAATGGACTAACTCAAACGGAGCAGAAGACCTAGACATACTAGACTGATAAGGGAGTTGTAGCTGTTTTCCAAGCTTACAACCCGTACAAGAGTGACTAGTGTCAACAGATACATGACCCAAAACACCCTGACGAACAAGAGTTGAAAGACGGGCGCCACTGGGATGACCAAGACGATGGTGCCATTGACGAAAGAAAACAGCGGGAAGAATAAAAGAGGAGCAGCTGGGGATGGTGTGACTGATGGAAGACGAAGGTACTCAAGGAGATATACCCCACTATGGCGACGACCAGCTCCAATGTGGGTCCCTGTAAGACGATCCTGCACATGAAAAACAAGCTCATCAAAAACAACAAGGTAACCACTAGAGGCAAGCTGGCTGACGGAGATGAGGTTCATGGAGAGCTGAGGGATGTAGGCATCATCAGGAATGTGGAACTGAGGGGTGTGGAGAAGGCCACAAATGGTAATAGGAAGGGTGGTGCCATCAACAATAATAACACGTAGGTCGGAGGAAACAGGCTGGCAGGCATGAAGATGGGTGACATCATAGGTCATATGAAAAGAGGCTCCAAAGTCAAGTAACCACGAGGACGAAGAGATACCTGACGGGGCAGAGGCCGTTGAGGGATCAACAGAGGTAGAGTCCTGACCAACTGTGGCTGTAGATGTACTCGGGAAGGTGCCTGAAGACAGCTGCTGAGCCAGCTGTATGAGCTGCTCAGAGAAGGAGGCTGTCGTAGGAGGCACATGCAGAACTTGAGCTGCACGCTGCTGGGTGTCATGAGACTGGATGTTCTGCTGGGAGCGCTGAAGCTTGCGACACTCAGACACTCTGTGGCCCGGTGCATGACAATAATGACAGCGAACAAACCGCCGCTGCGCAACATTGGGACCTTGGGAAGAGGGTCCCTGGGTAGGAAACAGAGCAGACGATCGCACGGGAGTACTGAGCCCTGGAGAAGGTGGCAGCGGAGGCTACGGGGCAAACTTAGGACCAGCCAAGACAACATGGGGGAGGTAGTGTGCTGCGTCCCCTCCATGGTACGAAGACGAGTCTCCTCCGCCAGAATCGTGGACAGAGTGTCACGAAGTGTGGGTGGAGTACCCCGATGGAGAAACTGTGAGCGGGCAGACTCAAACTCCTGGGGCAGGCGCATCAAGAAATCGTAGACACGACATACATCTCTGTACTGAGCGGTGGCAACGCAATGGCAGTAGGACAAGCAATGGGGCAGCGCCATCTCGTCACACTGACGCCAGAGGGAAGTGATCTCAGCAAAAAACTCCTGAACTGAGCGGTTGCGCTGGTAGGTAGCTGCAAGAGTCTGTAACAATGAATACTGAAGTGCTTGGCTTGAAGGCTGATAGAGATCGGAAAGATGATCCCAGATCGCCTTGTCAGTAGGGAACTCACAGATGGCCAGGCGGATGGGTTCCTCACAAGACTGGCCAAGGATAGCAATAGCCCTGGAGTCATCATCCTGCCACATGGCCAACGCCTGAGCGGAGGAAACACCGGTGCTGGCTGTGGAAACAGAAGACTCAGTTGAAGAGGCGGCAGGGAGCAACGGTGCTGGGCAAGATCCATCTAAATTGCCCCAAAGGCATAGGCCTCATAGATCTATGCGCATGGTGGAAGACCAAGCCTTGTAGTTTTGCCCGTTGAGCAACACATCAGGCTTGGGAAGATAGCCACTGTGAGTCGAGGCGGGATCCATTGAAGGCCGACACTGAGATCTGGAGCAGGATCGATCGGCGCTGTAACCGGACGGAGGAAGCAGCCGGGATCGACGAGTGGGAGAGGGACCGAGATCGATCGACACAGACGGGATCGATCGGCGAGCGGGAGAGGGACCGGGATCGGGATCGATCGACACAGCGGTCGATCGACGAGCGGGAGAGGGACCGGGATCGATCGGCGCAGACGGGATCGATCGGCGAGCGGGAGAGGGACCGAGATCGGGATCGATTGGCGCAGACGAGCGGGAGAGGGATCGGGAGAGTTAAACCCTAGGCTCTGATACCATCTTAGAAAAGTATATTACATATCAATAATGACCCATCTTGGGGTTATATACACAAGACCCGAACATATACAGGTAAATACAGATAAACCTCTATACATACACACAATATCTGACACATAAGAGATGAATGTTACCTTCATACTCCGCCGACTCGATTAATTAAGCTCGCGATCGGACCCTGAAATTAATTTAGCATGACGTCAAAATCTGGTACGTTACACGTGTACTGCAAGGGATTCTGCGAAGTAATGTGATTTGTTGCCCTAGAGCCAACTACTAAGAATGGGTTATGGGAAAGACAAAATATACCATCATTTCGCACAGAGGTAATCAACCTGAAAGTTTGAGTAACTAACCACCGAAGACTCTAGATTTTCTTCCTCAAGGTGTCAATTTAAATTTCAAACGTGCTGAGTGTCCATCATAGAAGAAGCTTGGTGAGGGTTTTGTTATTGCTGTCAGAACACATGTTTTTGTATAACAAGTTGTCTCAGTTTGATTTTCCTAGCCAGATTATCTACACGTGCTGGTGCTATGCTCCTTAAGAAGATTTCAATTATCTTGCCCACAACCCCCACGAGTGTAAAACTCCTCTCTAGAAAGTGAGCACCAAATTTTTTTTATCTAACACCACCACCAACCCACAACATTGAGGTGACTAATAGAAGAGCAGATGAATTAACATCTCATCTCTCTCCTATCACTCCCTCCAACCATCACAAGCTGATGATGGTGTTAAGCAATAAACATCACATCATTTCTATACAACAACAACAACACTCAAGCCTTTACCCCACTGTAGCGGGGTTGGCTATATGGATTCTTTGTCGCCATTGTGCCCTACTTAGGCCTTAGTGAGATTAGGACAAAAGATACATCATGTATTTCCCTATAGTTTCATTCCAAGTCTTTATTGTTCTACCCCTCCCTCGTCTAACATGCCTAGTGACTAGACTCTCACTACGCTTAATAGGTGCCTCAAATGGTCTCCTTTGTACATGTCCAAACCATCTTAGTCGAGCTTCTCACATCTTCTCTGCAATTGGTGCTACTCCTGTCTTATCCCTGATACATTCATTCCTAATTTTATCCAGTCTCGTGTGTCCACACATCCACCTAAGCATTCTTATCTCCACAACTCCCATTTTTTGCTCATGTACACAATTCACTGCCCAACACTCGGAAAGCAACGATAACTGATCGAGAACTGGCGGTTGATCCGGCATTGCGACGAGTTCTGTGATCAGTACGATGCCAATCGCTGCTTACATGCACCAGAGTGGTGGATGAAGTAGCATTTTTTCTCATCGTACAAAAAACTGGCGGCGAGTTCTGTGAGCTTCTTGAGTTCAAGCGAGAACTGATTGATGATCTGGCGAGAGCAGGAGCTCAATTAGCAAGAGTGGTGAGACCAAGAAGTAGTGCGGGATTGAGAGCTTTTGTGAGCTCTAAAAGGTTATCATTTTTTGTTAGCTTTAATAAACCTTGGGAAAGGAACTACGAGATCGAAAGCGGAGAAGTCAATAAGCTTTGCAACCGGCGAGAGGATTGGTGAGCTCAAGCAACCATGGAGCGTCGTCGAGCTTTTTAACCATGAAGGGTCTGTGAGCTTTGCAACTAGTGAGAAAATCATCGAGCACAAACTGTAACGAGTCCAAGAGTGAGTTGTGTTTGGGAGCGTACTAACCCAGGTAATTTACAATTAAACATTCATATGGCAAAGGTGTGAAACACTGGTTTCTGCGAGCTTTGGTTGATAGTGGTCGGTGAGAACAAGAGAATGCTGTCCAATGAGTACTTCTTCCTCACAACAAGTTAAGTCTGCCTTAGTTCCTTCTGTACACCGGGCTCTCATGCTAACGAGATCTAGTTCCAACGAGTTTTTGGAGTACTATCGACGAGAACAAGGGAGTTGATGATCCTATTTCTGCGAGATCAGGGAAGCAACGAGTTCTTAATTCAAGTGCGAGATCAACACGAGTAAGCAGTGAGGGAAACAACGGGAGAGCAACACTGGATCAATAGTTCAATAAGTGACAGCACGATCTCAAGCGTACGAGCAAATCGAGGGGAGCTTTCAGGGTTTGGGTCATTTTTATACCATGTAAGTAAACAACGAAATATCATAACAATTTTATTATTTCATGTAAGCCTTGGTGCACCGGTTAAGGTGTTGCCGTATGACCTTGAGGTCCAGGGTTCGAGTCCTGGAAGTACTCTTGCAAAAGAGTATGGTAAGGTTTGCCTACATATCACTCTTGTGGTGGGACCCTTCCCCGGACCCTCGCTGCGTGAGGATGCCTTTGTGCTCCCTCATACCTGAAATGATGTTTTCTTTTGGCGTTATTAGCTTAACTGAGGGTGTTGAAAGACAAGCTAGCCTATTGTCACCTGGTGGTGGAGATACCACTAGTAGGAGTTACTTGGGTATTTATATCCACCTCTTATTTTTCCTTGTTAAGAAGACCTAGCCACACATAACTAAACTTTTTTTTTTGGTTGACTGACGGCTTCCACGGAGCTTTCTTCCTTCAATGGTACTTCTCAAATCAAGAATTAAGAGATTCATCCGCATTTTCATATTAATTTGTTTATCAGTTGAAGTTTTGTGCCTTTCATACTTAGTGATTATAGTTTTGGGGGTTTACTTTGTGAGAGTTTGATATATAAAGATTTGTTATTTCAAGACATCTAAATTTTTATATGAGAGCTCTCTTCTCTATATAACATAAAGGATGAAGAAATATTTACACTTGAAGATGTGAGACTAAATATAAAAATGAGAAAAATGCATGATGAACCTTTTTTGAAATTTTAATCTTTGGCTTTAACACTCCCCCTCAAGTTTGACACAAATATTTAAAAAGATGATGAAATTGGTTTGGTGAAGATGGCCGCCAACTATTTTTTTGAAGAAACAAACGGTGTGTATATTTATTTTTTTAAGAACTTCCTCTCCGATGAAGTGATATTTAACTTTAATATATTTTATTTTTTCATGTAACACTGAATTTTTAGATATGTAGATAACAATTTACTATCAAAAAACATCGGCAGTGGATAATCATGGATTTCTCTCAAGTTTTTTAAAAGTGTTCTCAATCACTTTAACTCACAAGCAGTCTGAGTCAGACTTTTTTATTCAGCTTCTATAGTTACTTTGGACATCATTGCTTGTTTCTTACTTTTCCAAGTGACCAATTTTCCTCCGACATACGCGCAACTAGAAGTGCATTTTCGATCTCCTTTATCATCTGCATAACTTGCATTAGATTATGCTTCAATGCATAAATGATTGCTTTTTTGAAACAATAGTCTTTTTCTTAGAGATCCTGTGAGCTGTGATGTATTTTGATATTTTTAAGACAGCTTCTAGATGCACTCTTTGGATGCCTGCATAAATTGATTGACCCTCTTAAAGACATATGAGATGTCAGGTTTTGTCATGTTAAGGTATGCTTCTTACAAGGTAAATGAGTTTAACGACTAGACGCCTATACTGAGTAATATCTTGTATATGAAGAGTTGTCTTATCCCAAAGTTCGTCAACGCCCACATGCATAGGATTTTGATTAGGTTTCGTGTCAAGGACACTGTTTTCGTTGAATATATCTATGCCATTCTTGCGTTGAGAGAGAACAATGGAGTTATTGTGTCTTGCAATTTCAATTCTTAAGAAGTATCTGGAAGGACCCACATCTTTTGTAACAAAATGATCCTGACGATGTTTCTTTGTCTTCTCTATTACCAAGGAGTTATCTCTAGTAAGAAGAATGTTGTCTACATAGAAAACAAGAATAGCCATTCCATGATTGGTCCTATGTATAATAGAAAGTGATCAACATTGCTTCTGGAGAAACCGATGATAGAGACGACCTTGTTGAATTTTTCAAATTATGCTCGAGGACTTTATTTTAGATCATAAATGACCTTTCAAAGCTTACACACCCGAGACTCCCTCCGAACAACATAACCAAGAAGTTACTTCATATAATCTTTTTTCGTGTAAGTCACCATAGAGTAATGCATTTTTGACATCAAGTCGAGACATTTGCCAATTCCCGTTGACGTCAACGAAGAAGAGTACCTGGATAGCATTGATACTGGCAACATGAGAGAAGATGTCAAAAAAATCAACACTATATGTCTGGCTGAACCCCTTGGAAACCAGGCATGCCTTGTATCGATCCACAATGCCGTTTGACATAAACTTGATGATGGATCCAATGACAATCAGCAACATCGCCTCCAAATAAGGTAGTGAAAAGAGTCCTAGTATATTGTGGTGGTGACAAAGATTTCCTCGTCCATAGCCGCTTCCCAACAAGATATATAAAGTGATTCATGCTAAGTAGTAGATATGATGGTGATAGAGAAGTACCTAAGCAAATTTGCTGCAATAAGGATTGAGGTTTGCATATGATATCAAACTATGATGCAACATTAGTAAGAGAATGTTGTGTATTCCTTACCCCTTTTGCAGAGTAATGAGAACATCCAGGTCTGAATCTGTTGAGATGATTAAACCTTCTAAAGAGGAGATAATTGGTCTGGGAGCTGACGACTTGGACTTTGTAGTGAAAAGAGTGAAAATAACTGACAACATGGACTTTGGAGTGAAAAGAGTGAGGATTGGTTGGGACGTAGGCCGGTGATGATAATGTTAGGACAGGGTGAAGGAGGTATATGTTCAAGAGTTTGTGTCAATTGTGTGATATCTAATGAAAGACAATGAATGATATGGAACGATGAAATAGATGATGGAGGAGAGTAGCTGCTAGAGAGAGGAGGAGGGATCTCGAGAGTAAGAGCCCCTCGTTATTAAAGAAATAAGGGGTAAACTCAAATAATGTGTCATCATCAGAGACATTGACATTTGGAGATTGGGCCGAAACATCGATTTTCCTTCTATGTTGGAGAGTACCTCACAAAGATACATTTGGTGGGGTGTGATCTGAGAGTTTATCCCGACTATATGCAGTAGTGTGGATGGAAGAAATATAGCCAAACACACTTGGGGTGAGGGGAAATGTGTATTATCCGAAGAGAAAAGATAAAAAATGTGTCTTATTTTCAAGAGTAGATGGTAGACAGATAATGAGAGGATAAAAAATGAAAATTGCATGACCTTGTATGAGCGTGAAAGATTCATCTGATACATGAGCGTTCAAGCAACGTCGAGGGGATGATAATTTTTCCTTCCAGGCACTCCATTTTGTTGGGACGTTTGAACAAAATTGGTCTGATGAATAATGTTTGAGGTACAAAAAGATGAGAACTACTAGCTCATGTTTTCCTTCACATTATAGGTCTAAATAATTTTCTGAGGTAAACTAAACTGTGTGCAAATTTTCTTATAAAATTTAGAGAACAAAAAAAGGATCTGAGTGTTTCTTCAAAATATACACCTAAGTATTTCGAGAGAAATCATCGATACAGATTACAAAACACAGACTTTCTTCACCAACAAACTTGGTGGGAGTTGGACTCCAAATGTTTGAACGAACAAATGGATATGAGTGAACATAACTCTTACAGAGTTTAACAGAGAAAGTAAGTACGATAATGCTTGCCATATTGGCAAACCTCACATTCTAAAGTGGATTCTGACTTTAGAGATGATGGCTGATGGAAGATATTTAGCAGAAGATGACCAAGATGATGATACCACTGAAGTAGAGAAATGTAGACGGCAGATGCAGAGAAACTGATAACATTGTCGAGATATTAGAGACCGCCGCGTTCAGTCCCAGTTGCAATCATTCTTTTTGATCGAAGGTCTTGAAAATAATAAATGTAGTAGGTGAAAATGAGAGAGCATTTTAATTGCCATGTAAGAGAACTGAATGATAATAAATTGTTAGGAAAATTTGGAGCAAACAGGGTGTTATCCAATTGAAGAAGTGTGAAGGTAGTCACAACGCTAGATCCACAAACTGGAGTAGGAGAACCATTAGGCACAAAGACCGGTGGTATCCAGTTATGCTTCTCGAGGCGTGAGAAGAAAATAGTGTTCCCATTCCTATGATTGGTTGCACCAAAGTTGATGAGCCATTTACCCTGTGTAGCATCATGCGTGCTACCTGAAGAAGTGATAATATTGAAAAATTGATTGGAGGCACTTATGGGAATATTATTATCTGATGAGGAGAACCATCAGTCGGACTCTGGTAGTGGGGTGGGAGGATGCAAAATGCTCTCTCATACACAATAGTACTGACATTAGGCCGAGGTTGGAGGTAAGGATGCTTCACAAAGCATTTCTCGACAAAATGACCAAGCTGATCACAATGCAAGCAAAGAGGGAAAGGCCCCCCGAGACCTTTAATGCTCCCCCACTACCATAATGAGATCCATGATCAGTCGTATGAGGATTTGCGGGTTGAAGCTCGCCGAGTAGGAAAGTTCAACAAAACCTATAAATATCTCTGGGAGGGAGGGATGGGATTTATCCGAGCTATGTTTGGTTGTGGATTACAAAAGGGGCGATGAGCTCGGCCATTGATCACTTAAGTGTTGGCGGGATTTGCTTGGTCAAGGATGACGGGTGTTGGATTAGGTGAGCTTGGCGAGTGCAGAATCAGGCAAGTTCGGGACTTCGCAGGAGGTGAATGTTGGGACCACTCGAGCTTTTGTGTGAGGCCGGAAGTCTTTACGCGAGACCGGAAAGGTTCGTGCGAGGCCTTGAGTATTCACGCGAGAGGAGAGCAACGAGAGATTTTGTCAGGCTCCGGTACCGCATGAGAATTTGAAATATATATTTATTATTCCAAAATATCTAAATTATTATAGGAGCTCTTCTCGTTATATAGATTTGAGGAGGAAGAATTTATATTTGGTGATGTGTGACTAAATATAAGAAAGAGAAAATGTACAATGGACCTTTTTTGGGGTTTTTAATCTTGGGATTTAACATACTTGATCAATTCAATACGATGCCATTTTTTTATAATTCTCTAGTCAGGGATTATCTGTAGAATTTTATGTTCTTTGCTCACGTCTTGTCATTTTCAGTACATTTTTCGTATTTGCATGTCATTCTCTTAAGGTTATGGATACCTTGAGCATGTTTATTTTTGCTGATTTATTTTCTTCTTTTGTACAGATGATTGAAAGCAGTGCTCGTGGCGATGAATATGATGGTGCAATGTATTCTCAACTTGTACGCATCTTGAATATTTATTTCATATAAAACACCTGTTTGAGCTGTTGTAGCTTATTCTGTATTTGGTTCTTCAAGAACCTAATTGATTTAGCAGGTTCTGAGAGTTCAAAAACTGAGACAACTGGACTCAGGAGAAAGGAAGGGTCATATATTAACAAAAGCCTCTTAACCCTTGGAACTGTAGGTGCCAATTTCAGTATGCTTATTTTTGTTATCCTTAATGAAATCTTTCTTCGAATAAAACTGCATTCCCTTTTGTACAAATATGTGTACATGCTAGTCTTATGGGGCCATGAGTGAATTGCAGTCCTCTGCATTGCTTTTTTGTTTTCTTATCATCATTTATATTTCCTACATTTATTCTGCACGTCTTTCTGTTCTTTGGAAATCTCATGCAATTTCTAGTACTAATTAATAAAAGATTGATGTTTCTTAATAAGTTAAATTTGTTGTTAAATATAAGTGCAGTGTTAGTGTATTCAAATGAAACCGACTGTCAACCGAAATGTAGACTTAAATTTAGATACATATCTGTTAATAGTTTTGTGAATTTGATCAATCAGTCCCATTTGGTTTAGAATTTGGAGATTTTTCACTCCACAAATTGATGATGCTGTGTAATATTCTGAGAAGTTTTGATGTCAGACTGTATTTTTATTTTTTTTGTGCGGACATCGGGAGCAGATGTTGGGGTCCCCTGGATGATAGTAGTTAGGCATTTCCATGGAGCTTCCTATTGAGGTTTCAACTGGGTGGCGAATGGTCTTCTAAGTCGAAGCCGATGGAGCCTGCGGTTGAAGATGGATCAACTGTATGGAGACGGTAGAAGTTGGCGACAGTGTAGCTGTAACATCTAAATTTGTGACGCGAAGTTGTATTGTAGGGTCGAGTCGCGACAATTTCTGACCGTGGCAGCGCGTCGTCAAGGTATAATGTTACTTTTCCTAATGTTAGCGTCTGTTAGTTTATTTATCGCGCAAATTATTGTGCGTAACACATTTAAATAATTGATTGTGACGCGCGTGGTGAAATTGAGTAATATTCTAAGGTTTTGTGAGTTGGGTGTGCCAATAGCCATCTTTATTAGGGTGTAATTTTGGTTTTAAGGTGGGGAGGTGAGTATGAAACCGACCCCACGGTTGGTTTTAAAACCGCTGCAGCCGATTTAAATCCCGCACGCCTCTTCTATCATGAGAAAAACTGCAAGCCATTTTTCCGCCTCCCGCTAGCAGCGCACCCGACGAAAGCCGGGCTTCCGCAAGCCCTAGCCGGCGGCCTTCCTCCCTCCAGGGCTCATCTCAGGCTTCTCCTCCCTCCTCTGCAGGCGCCGGGGAGTACTCCTTTTCTTTCCTTGGCCGTGGGAGAAGCGGCTTTAACCCTAACCGGAGATGTTGAGTTTCGTTTTGGTTCCGGTGACTCTATTCCTCCCTTATCTCGATTTCCTCTTGAAGATCCTTCGTTTTGGAGGTTAGACTAAACAAATTTTGTTCCTATTGCCCTATTTTAGGTTTTGTAGTTCGTGGTTCGCCGCGAAAATTTTGTGGGGCGCTTTGGGAGCCTCAATCGCTCTACGTAAAGGTAAATTATGAAGTTTAGCTTCTAATTTTTGTAACCCTAGTTGTTTGGAGATTTTCCACCGGAAACCCTTTGGGGAAAATTATGAAATTAGGGCTGCCCTAATCTGCAGGATTTTGGTGGGGTCGGGGCAGCACTTTGAAGGTCCCCAGCAGTAGGATTGCCGTCGGAAGAGAAGTTGTCGCTGCGCCGAGTCTGCGAGCGCCGCACCACCGCAGTAAGGAAATTCTAATTTTCTTTTAGTTAGACATATCAAGTAATTATATTTTATACGCATGAGTAGGTTTCGTACAAACATCATAACCTTGCATAAAAAAGTGTGGCAGTAGGAAAATAATTGTGGAAACGCGTAGGATAACGCCCTTTTCCATAACTACGTTAGTAAAGTCATGAACAGTTATTTAGGTATAAAGCTTTACCCATGTACGTAAGTTTGGAGATTGTCCAACCAAGGGCGAGAAGGTCCCTTCAAGTCGACCATGAGAAAGTCAATGGTCGCTTAGTAGTACACCAGAAAAGTTATCCCATGCAGAGTAGCGTCAGACCAAAAAGATCAGTGAGCACACAAGTCTTTTCGTGCTAGGTAGAGACGCACTACCTTTCTCATAAGGCATATGGTATCTTGTGAGCAGTATAGTCTTGAGAGTTTACTTCCCTTTGAGACAGTTAGTAGATTCGAGACCGTGTCCGCGCGACACTAGAACAATTGAGTTCGTAAGATGGTCTCGGGTCGCCAGTTTCAGTTGCGCGTTAGGAGCTACTCTGCCTAGAGCCTTCCAAGTAGATGTGCAGGTTAGAAGCCACTTAGAACTCAAGTATAGACCTGTCGTGAGTCAGTACACTAGTATGTAAACGTCAGAATTTGGGTAAATGAACGGAAAGTCACGAATATAGAACGAATAGTTGGGTTGACCAGGAAGTATAGCAAAAGCATGCATAACATATAACATAAAGGTTTTCAGTGCACGAGACTATTTTTTAAGGCATGCATGCATTCATATATAAATCTGTTTTAGTGTCACTAAGGGAAATTGTTTTTCTTTACTCTGACCCATCGTGGACAATGTTTTTCAGCTGACCCAGGTGGGAAACTACGCCTAGGATGAGCGTTATGGTGGCGTCAGTTAGTAGTGTATTACCCTTCAGTTTTCTTACTTCCAGTATACCCTTGTAAATGTGGTCGATGTAACTTATTAATGTTTATTATGCCATGTATCAGACTATGTTAAACAGATTTTCAGTTAATTCAATTATATTCATGTTAGTGGCTCTGTGAATCCAGATGTGAGGTATGTGATTACCCTTAGTTTACTTTTTAACTTCCGCTGTTAGTCTTAAATTGCTTAGTATAGACTTTTTTTACCTGCTGCTACTAGTTTTAATACTGTTTCATAGTTTTCTTTATATCGCTGATCCGGCCGGACGGCTGATTTCTGAAATACTGGGAAGGGGTGTTACAGTAGCGGTTGTAGGAAGGACAACGTGACATGCCATAGCCAGCTGTGTGCTTTTGTAACACCCCTTCCCAGTTTTACAATAATCAGCCATCCGGCCGGGTCAACGATATAAAGAGAACTAGGAAACAATATTAAAACTAGCATGTAGCTTGTAAAAAGAAACAACTACTAAGGATTTAAAACTTACAACGGAAGCTAAAAAAGTAAACTAAGGGTAACCACATACCTCATATCTGGATTCACAGAGCCACTAAACATGAATAAGAGTGAAATAACTGAAAATCTGTAATAACATTATAGGTCTGATACAAGACATATAAAACATTAACAAGATACATTGTTCACAACTACAAGTATATGCTGTGTAACATCCTATGCTGACGCGAAATTTATTTAAAATTGTTGGGGCAAGTCGCGACAGATTTTGATCAAGGCAGCGCGTCGACCAGGTATAATGTTATTTTTCTTGATGATAACGTCCGTTAGTTTATTAAGTACGTTAATGATAGTACGTAACACATTTAATATTAGATGTGACGCGCGTGGTGAAAATGGGTTAATATTCAAAGGTTTTTGTGAGTTGAGTGTGCCAATAGCCGTTTTAATAGAGTGTATTTGGGTATTAAGGGGGGGGGGAGGTGATTATCAAACTGACCCTACAGTTTAATTAAAACCGCTGCAGCCCGATATAAACCCGCAAGCTTCTCTCTCTCGGGATAGAAACTGCAGGCCGATCGTTCCCGTCTCCCGCAAACGACGCCAAGCCGACGCCTCCCGGTCCTTTCCGACGGCCGATCCCCCTCCAGAATCGCACGCCGACTCTTTCTCCCTCCTCTGCAGGCGCCAGTGAGTGTTCCTCTTCATTCCTTGGCCGTGGAAGTGCCGGGTTTCAACCCTAGCCAGTGGTAGTGGAAACTTTTGTTTCCGGTGAGTTTATTTCCCCCTTATCTCTATTCCCTCATGGAGATCCTTCGATTTGAAGATTAGGCTAAACTAATTTTTGTTCCTAATGCCCTAAATAGGTTTTGGAGTTCGTGATCCTCCGCAGAATTTGGGTTGGGCGCTTTGAGACCCTCAATCACTCCCACGCAAAGGTAATATACTATGTTAGCATTTGTATTTTGTAACCCTAGTTGTATGAAAATTTTCCACCGGAAACCCTAAGGGGAAAAATATAAAATTAGGGTTTTGCCTTGGATTGCAGGATTTTGGTAGTCTCGGGGCAACATTTTGAAAGTCCCAGACAGTAGGATTTCCTTCGGAAGAATAAATGTCGCCGCGCCGAGTCTACGAGCGCCGCAGCACCGCTGTACTGCTAATTAGACATAGCAATAAATATATATTTTTGTATACACATGAGTAGACTTTGTACAAATATCATGAACATGCATAGAAAGGTGTGGTGATAGGAAAATGGTTACGGAAAATGTGTAGGATGACACCCTTCTCCAAGACCCAGGTAGTCAGATCAGAAATGGTAACGTTAGGTACGAAACCTGTACCCGTGTACGTAAGTTTGGAATTTGTCCAACCAAGGGCGTGAATGTCCCTTCAAGTCGACCACAAGAAAGTCAAGGGTCGCTCAGTAGTACACCAAAAGAGATATCCCAAGCAAAGTAGTATCAGACCGAAAGGTCAATGAGCACACAAGTCTTTCCGTGCTCGGTAGAGGCGCACTACCTTTCTCATAAGGCATATGGTATCTTGTGAGCAGTATAGTCTTGGGAGTTTACTTCCCTTTTAGACAATTAGTAGATTCGAGACCGTGTCCGCGCGACACTAGAACAATTGAGTTCGTAAGATGGTCTCGGGTCGCCAGTTTCAGTTGCGCGTTAGGAGCTACTCTGCCCCGAGCCTACCAAGTAGATGTGCAGGTTAGAAGCCACCTAAAACTCAAGTATAGACCTGACGTGAGACAGTACACTAGATAGTGAACGCAAGGACTTGGGTTAGTGAACTAAAAGTCACGTACATAGACAAATAGATGTTTTTGACCAGGAAGTAAGTGCGAAGACATGCATAACATATAACATAAAAGGTTTTTAATGTACAAAACTGTTTTTCTAAAGGCATGCATTCATCATATGAAAACTGTTTTTAGTGTCACTAGGAGGAGTTATTTTTCTTTACTCTGACCCCTCGTGGGCAATGTTTTCAGGTGACCCAGGTGGGAAACTACGTCTAGAATGAGCGTTAAGTGGAGTCAGTTAGTAGTTACTTCCACTTTCAGTTTACTCTTTTTCAGCATGTACTTGTAAATGTGGACAATGTACTTGGTTAATGTATTATATAATTTGTATTAGACTATTAATGTTATACAGATTTTCAGTTATTTCGATTCCATTCATGTTTAGTGGCTCTGTGAATCCAGATTTGAGGTATGTGTTTACCCTTAGTTTATTTTCTTAGCTTCCATTGTAAGTTTTAAATTCTTAGTAAATGTTTCTTTACATGCTGTATATTAGTTTTTAATACTGTTTCATAGTTTTTTTTATATCGCTAACCCGGTCGGACGGCTGATTTCTGAAATACTGGGAAGGGGTGCTACAAATTGGTATCAGAGGGAGGTTTAGGATCCCTGGACCCTAGAAAGAATTCACAGAGCCATAGGAGTACGTAAGAGTAAACTCTTGTTAGTAGAGTACTTTAAGTTGCGATTAAGCCCTAGTTTTCGCTAGAGTGCAAAATAAATTGCTAAGCCAGATTTCTCAGATGTTTGATAAAAATAATCAGATTTCTTTTATATATTCTATCAGGCATCATGAGTTAGTGAACCAGGTGAATCTTCACGTCAGGATCCTGTTCCTAACCCGACCATGAGAGACGCTGCCGTGCCACAGGTACCACTAGTTCCAGCAGCTCCAGAGGGCACTGACATAGCGTCTCAGATTGCCAAGGCGGTCACTGTTGCCTTGATGGAGTTTCAGAGAGGACTGGCTGCAGGGTTTCCAGCTCCAGTACAAGTACCAGTCCCTGCACCAGTTCCTGCCCCAGCACCCGTGGAGATGACTCTGGAGCGCTATTTGAGAAACTTTAGAGAGCTTCAACCCTCGAACTACAGAGAGGATGAGACCCCGATGGACACAGATGATTGGATAACTAACACCAGAGACCTGCTGAACGTTTTGGAGTGCCCGGAGAATAAGAAGGTTCCTATGGCAGTTTTCCTCCTCCGAGGAGAGGCAAAGGTCTGGTGGGACAAGTACCGGGTAGATGATCCTGCAGGTAAAGCGAAATGAAATTTCCTTTATTTTAGGAAGTAGTGCGTTCACTTTAAATGGTATGACCGTACTTTTGGCCAGGTCGTACGTCAGACATGTTTACTTGGGGCAAGTTCTCTAGAGCCCTTGCGAGTTGGTTCGTGCCTCCTTCCGCACGACGAGGTCTCCAGGAGAAGTATCTTAGGATTTTCCAGGGGGACAGGACAGTTACTGAGTACGAACGAGAGCTTACTCATCTGGCTCGATATGCGGGCGTGATGCAGGGAGATCAGCCTGAGAAGTGCAACCACTTTGTGGATGGCTTGTGTGACTCGTTGAGGCAGTCGCTGATGACTTTGGTCAATGCTGATTACAGGAGCTTAGTGGATACGGCTCGTAGGCTGGAGGCTGACCAACAGAAGGTTCAGAAGCGAAGTAGTTTCCGTGCGAAGCGATCTCAGGATTCGAACCAGCCGCAGTAGAGCAGGAATGACCGAGGGAAGAACTGGAACAAGAAGCCGAAGCCTGAGGCTAAGAAGAGTGGTCAGTCTGGTGACAGGAGCAAGGACTACCCCACTTGTCCCAAGTATCAACGTCGCCATCCAGGAGAGTGTTTGGCCAGCGCTGGCGTGTGTTACAAGTGCCGACAACCTGGACACATAGCTCGCTTCTGTCAGGAAGTTGGTGCAAATCAGGTAATCAAAGTCTTGTTGTATTCATTACATTTATGTAATTTCAGTAGATGTTAAATTTAATTTGTTCCTGCAGTCGAAGTACGAGGTTGGTGGCTCTAGCAGGGTAGATAAGGGCAAAACGTTGATGATCACTGATGGGAGACCGCAGCAGGGTCGAGACTTAGTGCAGCCCAGAGCGTATGGACTTGGTCAGCAGGAGACGAAGGATCAGGAGGATGTAGTGACTGATAAGTGCTTTATTTACTTAACGAGTTTATTTAAATCCTCCGTAGTGACACATTTATTTTTTCATCCTTCATAAATCATTCATGTAGGCATCCTTATGATTCGTAATTTACCCTCTAAGATTCTGTTTGATACGAGTGCCTCACACTCGTTTATCGCGGAATCTCTAGTGCGTAAGTTGGATTTAGAAGTCGTCCCAGAGGCAGTACCGCTGGAAGTCATGATGCCGAATGGATCCCTTCTGCAGACCAGAGATAAGTGCAGGGTACCAGTGCAGTTTGGTGATACCGAGATTATCGTGGAAGCTTTGCAGCTACCTATAACAGGATTCGACTTGATTTTTGGTATGGACTGACTTTCGGCAGTCAACGCCAGGATTGACTGTAGGGCGAAGCAGATACAGTTTGAGGGCCCCAACCAGACATTTTTTTCTTTTCAGGGCTTGAAGGGAGTAATGAAGATGATCATATCTGCAGTCCAAACGAGAAGGTGCATCAGTAAGGGTTGTGAAACCTTCGTAGTACTGATGAGCGCAGAGTCTAAGACTGACTTGCCAAAGGTACCAGTAGTGCAAGAGTTTCCCGATGTTTTCCCGGAAGAGCTCCCTGGTGCCCCTCCAGATAGAGAGATTGAGTTCCCGATAGACTTGCAGCTTGGGGCTACACCGGTAGCCAAATCTCCCTATCAGATGACTCCAAGAGAATTAGCAGAGTTGAAGAGCCAGTTGCAGGAGTTGCTTGATTTGGGTTTTATACGCCCCAGTACTTCACCTTGGAGTGCTCCAGTACTGTTTGTGAAGAAGAATGATGGTAGTCTGAGACTGTGCATAGATTACCGTGAATTGAACAAGCTGACCGTAAAGAACAAGTACCCTATTCCCAGAATTGATGATTTGTTCGACCAGTTGGTGGGTGCGAACACCTTTTTCAAGTAAGATCTCAGGTCGGGCTATCATCAGCTGAAGATTCGTGACTTGGATATTCAGAAGACGACATTCAGTATCAAATATGGACACTTCGAGTTCGTGGTCATGCCGTTTGGGCTGACCAACGCCCCTTCAGTATTTATGGACCTGATGAACAGGGTTTTTCGGGAGTATTTGGATTGTTTTGTTATCGTCTTCATAGATGATATCTTGGTGTTCTCTAAGAGTGCAGAAGATCATGCCGCACACCTCAGGATTGTTTTGAGCACCCTCATGAAGAACCAGTTGTATGCTAAGTTTTCAAAGTGTGAGTTTTGGTTTTCAGAGATTGCATTCTTAGGTCACATCATCAGTCAGAAAGAGGTTAGTGTTGATCAGAAGAAGATAGAGACTATTAAGAATTGGCCAAGGCCGTCGACAGTTTCAGAGGTTCACAGCTTTTTGGGTTTTGCTGGATACTACAGGAGATTCATCAGGAATTTCTCAAAGATAGCCTTACCACTGACTTCCCTCACTAGGAAGGGTAAGGGCTTGGTATGGACAGTTGAATGCGAGTTGGCTTTTGAGGACTTGAAGGACAGGTTGATGACCGCACCGATTTTGAGTTTGCCTTTAGGGCCCGATGGGTTTCAGATTTATAGCGATGCTTCAGGTCAGGGTTTGGGCTGTGTTCTCATGCAACATGGAAAGGTTGTAGCCTATGCCTCAAGACAGTTAAAGGTTCATGAGAGGAACTATCCCGTGCATGACTTGGTGCTTGCAGCAGTCATACATACTCTGAAGATTTGGAGGCACTATCTCTATGGAGTGCGTTGCGAGATCTTTACTGATCATAAGAATCTCAAGTATATCTTTGATCAGCGAGAGCTCAATTTGAGGCAGCGGAGATGGTTAGAGTTTCTATCAGACTACGACGTAGACATTCAGTACCACCCAGGAAAGGCGAACGTGGTAGCTGATGCTCTTAGCCAGAGAGACTCGTGTTTTTCCCTTCTCACTCAGCAGAAGGAGTTGGTACGAGAGCTGGAGAGACTGGACATCATTGTTGTGCCCCATTGTAGTTTTGGTTCTGCAAAGTTGAGTTGGATGGAGATTACTTGCGACATTAAAGATAGAATCAGGACAGCTCTACCTTTGAATCCAAAGATGGCAGAGATTTGGATCTCAGTGCAGTCAGGTCAGAAAGAGAGATTTTCTGTTCAGGATGAGTTATTATTGCATGATGGCAGGGTGTGTATTCCAGATGTTAGTCACCTTCGCGAGGACATTCTTTTTGAGGAACACAATTTCAGATATTCTATACATTCTGGTAGCACGAAGATGTATGCAGATCTCAAGAAGGTAGTCTGGTGGCCAGGTTTGAAGAGTGTTATTACAGATTATGTAGGGAAGTGCGAGATATGCAAGTTGGTTAAGGCCGAGTGTCAAAGGCTTAGAGGAAAGTTGCAGGCACTTCCCATTCCCGAGTGGACATTTGAGGATATATCCATGAATTTCATTCATGGTTTACCGAGATCGCAGTGTGGGAATGATTCCTTATGGGTTGTAGTTGATCGACTTTCTAAGATCGCCTATTTCATTCCTCTTAGGAAGACGGATCAAGGTCCGAAGCTGACACAGTTATATGTAGACGAGATAGTTCGACTTCACGGTGTTCCCAAGACTATTGTTTCAGACTGAGATGACAGGTTTACCTCCAGGGAGTGGCGATACGTACAGGAGCGGTTGGGTACCAGGTTACATTTCAGCACCGCATTCCATCCCCAGACCGATGGTCAGATTGAACGCACAAATAGGACTTTGGAGGATCTGCTACGGATGCGCATGTTAGACTTTGGAGGAAAGTGGGAGAAGTATCATGATCAGAAGCACAGGTCAGTAGAGTTCAGTGTTGGAGACTACGTTTATCTGAAGGTCAGACCAATTAGAGGAGTCTCTAGAATAAAGAGAATGAAGAAACTGAGCCCCAGATTCGTTGGTTCTTTTGAGATACTGGAGAGAGTTGGTGAGGTTGCATATAGGTTGGCCTTACCTGAGGAAATGAGTGGTGTACATGATGTATTCCACGTCTCCTATTTGAGGAGAGCAGTCAGAGATTCTAGTCAGATCATCAGTACCGAGAAAGCACCAATTTAGACAGATCTTAGTATTGGGGTTAGACCAGTCAGAATAGTGGATCTGAGTAAGTGGAAGGAAGTTGAGCTGAATCCAGTTCTCTACTGGATAGGCGAAGGGGGAAAGTGGATGTACCCATACATTGGGGAACCACTATAAATCTGATATATGCTTTGCTGTGATTTCTGTGCTGTGATTTGCATTTTCTGTGCTAAGTAAGAACTAGTTAATTGCCTAAATTATTAAATAAAATTAGAACCTATTCACCCCCCCTCTAGGTGTCTAGACTCTTGAAATAAGTCTTTCAGTTACTGTTCATGATCTGACTACTTTGGTCTTGGAGAAGGGTGTCATCCTACACGTTTTCCGCGACTGTTTTTCTATCACCACACCTTTCTATGCATGGTCCTGATATTTGTACAAAACCTATACATGCGTATACAAAATATATTTCTTACTATGTCTAACTAACATGAATTAGGTTTCCTTACAGTGGTGGTGCGACACTCGTACACTCGGTGCGACGACATTCGATTTTCCAAAGGAAATCCGACTGCTGGGGACCTTCAGAACCTTGCCCCGAGGCCACCAAAATCCTGCAATCCAATACAACCCTAACTTACACATTTTCCCCTTAGGGTTTTGTTGGAAAAAGTTCCAAAAATGCTAGGGTAACCCAAAATCAACGGATAACCTAGTGTATTACCTTTACGAGGGAGTGATTAGGGTTCTCAATGCGCCCAACTCCAATTTCGCGGAGGATTTCGTATTCCAAAACCTAATTAGGGCAATCGAAATGAAAACATAGGTTAGATCAACTTCCAAATCGAAGGATTTCCATGAAGGAATAAAGATAAGGGAGAAATAAACTCACCGGAAACGAACGATTTCAACTTTCACCGGTTAGGGTTGAATCCGGCTCCTACACGGCCAAGGAAGGGAAAGGAACACCCACCGACGCTCGTAGAGGAAGGAGGAGAAGCCGGAGTGGACTTCTGGAGGGGGATCAGACGACAAAAAGCACCGGGAGGCGTCGTCGGCTCGAGCGGAAGCGGTCGTCGGGTGCGGCTTTGCGATTTTCCTCCCGTGAGAAGGAAAGTGCGGGCTTGCGGTTTCTTATCTCCCGAAAAAAGAATGAGGCGTGTGCGGGTATGAGATCTATCAGGTTATTAAACCGTGAGAGTGTGCGTTTCTTAATAACCTTAGGGAGAAAGGGGGAAAAATTGCTATTGGCACCCTATAAGTGTTATTTATTCTTGCTAAACGCAACCCATGCTCTACTAATGCCTTAGAACTTAAACGACTTCGCCGAGCAACGTTTCTAAAATAAAAAAAAAGCGTCAGAACTGTGGATGTTACAAATCTCTCCTCCTAACAAAAATTTTCGTCCTCGAAAATTGTAACCATACCTGAATCGAAGAAGAAAAAATAGTCTGCATTGCTCTTAAACTCATCCTCTCGCTCCCAAGTATACTCTGGACGGGCACAGTTCATCCAAAGGACTTTGTCCATGCGAATTTCTCTATTCCTGAGCTTCTGTATCCTTGAACCCACGATTCTGACTGGTCTAACCCCAATACTAAGATTTGTCTCGATTGATGCTTCCTTGGTATTGATGATCTGACTGGAATCTCTGACTGCTCTCTTCAGATAGGCGACGTGGAATACATCATGTACACCATTCATTTCCTCAGCTAAGACCAATCTATATGCAACCTCACCAACTCTTTCCAACACCTCAAAAGGACCAACGAATCTGGGGCTCAGTTTTTTCATCCGCTTTATTCTAGAGACTCCTCTGACTGGTCTGACCTTCAGATAAACGTAGTCTCCAACACTGAACTCTACTGACCTGTGCTTCTGATCATGGTACTTGGCCTGACGATCCTGAGCTGTCTTCATACGCTCCTGAATGAGCTTGATCCTATCAGTGGTCTTATCAATCCATGACTCTCTGATGGTAGATCTTTCCTCACTTTCAGCCTAACATAACGGTGTCCGACAACGTCTACCATAGAGGGCCTCGAACGGTGCCATTCCAATACTCGTCTGAAAACTGTTGTTGTAGGAGAACTCCACAAGAGTAACATACTTCTCCTACTTTCCTCCAAAGTCCAAAATGCACATCCGTAACAGATCCTTCAAAGTCCTATTTGTGCGCTCAGTCTGTCCATCTGTCTGGGGATGGAAAACTGGTGCTGAAATGTAATCTGGTACCCAACCGCTCCTGTACGTATCGCCACTCCCTGGAGGCAAACCTGCCATCTCGGTCTGAAACAATAGTCTTGGGAACACCGTGAAGTCGAACTATCTCGTCTATATATAACTGTGCCAGCTTCGGACCTTGATCTGTCTTCCTAAGAGGAATGAAATGGGCGACCTTAGAAAGCCGATCAACTACAACCCATAAGGAATCATTCCCACTCTGCGATCTCGGCAGACCATGGATGAAATCCATGGATATATCCTCAAATGTCCACTCAGGAATGGGAAGTGACTGTAACTTGCCTCCAGGCCTTTGACACTCGGCCTTAACTAACTTGCACGTCTCACACTTCCCTACATAATCTGCAACATCACTCTTCAAGCCTGACCACCAGACTACCTTCTTGAGATCTGCATACATCTTCGTGCTGCCCGGATGTATAGAATATCTGGAATTGTGTGCCTCAAATAGAATGTTTTCGCGAATGTGACTAACATCGGAGATACACACCCTACCATCATGCAATAATAAATCATCCTGAATAATGAATCTCTCTTTCTGATCCGACTGCACTGAGATTCAAATCTCTGGCATCTTTGGATCCAACGGTAGAGCTGTCCTGATTTTATCCTTAATGTCGCAAGTAATCTCCATCCAACTCAACCTTGCAGAACCAAAACTACAACAGAGCACAACGATGATATCCAGTCTCTCCAGTTCCCGCACCAACTTCTTCTGTCGAGTGAGAAGGGAAGAACACGAACCTCTCCGGCTAAGAGCATAAGCTACCACGTTCGTCTTTCCTGGGTGGTACTGAATGTCTACGTCGTAGTCTGATAGAAAATCTAATCATCTGCGCTGCCTCAATTTGAGCTCCCGCTGATCAAAAATATACTTGAGGCTCTTATGATCAGTGAAGATCTCGCAACACACTCCATAGAGATAATGCCTCCATATCTTCAGAGCATGTATGACTGCTGCAAGCTCCAAGTCATGCACGAGATAGTTCCTCTCATGAACCTTTAACTGTCTCGAGGCATAGACTACGACCTTTCCATGCTGCATGAGAACACAATCCAAACCCTTACCTGACGCATCACTATAAATCAGAAACCCGTCAGGCCCTGAAGGTAAACTCAAAATCGGTGCGATCATCAACCTGTCCTTCAAGTTCTCAAAAGCCAACTCGCATTCAACTGTCCAAACCAAGCCCTTACCTTTCCTGGCGAGGGAAGTCAGTGGTAAGGCTATCTTTGAGAAATCCTCGATGAATCTCCTGTAGTAACCAGCTAGACCCAAAAAGCTGCGAACCTCTGAAACTATCGTCGGCCTTGGCCAATTCTTAATGGCCTCTATCTTCTTCGGATCGACACTAACCCCTTTCTGACTGATGACGTTGCCTAAGAATGCAATCTCTGAAAGCCAGAACTCACACTTTGAAAACTTGACATATAACTGGTTCTTCCTGAGGGTGCTCAAAACAATCCTGAGGTGAGCGACATGATCTTCTGCACTCTTAGAGAACACCAAGATATCATCGATAAAGACGATAACAAAACCATCCAAGTACTCCCGAAATACCCTATTCATCAGGTCCTTAAATACTGAAGGGGCATTGATCAGCCCGAACGACATGACCACGAACTCTAAGTGTCCATATCTGGTACTGAAAGCCGTCTTCTGTATATCCACGTCACGAATCTTTAACTGGTGGTAGCCCGACCTCAAATCTAACTTGGAAAAGGTGCTCGATCCCACTAACTGGTCGAACAAATCATCAATCCTGGGAATCAGGTACTTATTCTTTACTATCAGCTTGTTTAATTCACGGTAATCTTTGCACAATCTCAGACTACCATCATTCTTCTTCACAAACAGTACTGGAGCACTCCAAGGTAAAGTACTGGGGCGTATAAAACCCAAATCAAGCAACTGACTGTTTAACTCCGCTAGTTCCCTTGGAGCCATCCGGTAGGGAGATTTGGCTACCGGTGTAGCCCCAGGATGCAAGTCTATCGGGAACTCAATCTCTCTATCCGGAGGGGCACCAGGGAGCTCTTCCGGGAAAACATCGGGGAACTCCTGCACCACTGGTACCTCTGCCAAGTCAGTCTTAGAATCTGCGTTCATCAGTACTACAAAGGTTTTACAACCCTTACTGATGCACCTTATAGCTTGGACTGCGGAGATGATCATCTTCACTACTCCCTTCAAGCCCTGAAAAGAAAATGCAGTCTGGTTAGGGCCCTCAAACTGTATCTGCTTCGCCCTACAGTCAATCCTGGCGTTGACTGTCGAAAGCCAGTCCATTTCAAAGATCAGGTCGAATCCTGCAATAGGTAGCTGCAAAGCTTCCACGATAATCTCGGTATCAGGTCGAATCCAGTCCATTTCAAAGATCAGGTCGAATCCTGCAATAGGTAGCTGCAAAGCTTCCACGATAATCTCGGTATCACCAAACTGCACCGGTACCCTGCACTTATCCCTTGTCTGCAGAAGGGATCCATTCGACATCATGACTTCTAGCGGTACTGTCTCTGGAAAGACTTCTAATTTCAGCTTACGCACTAGAGATTCCGCGATAAACGAGTGCGAGACGCCTGTATCAAACAGAATCTTGGTGGGTAAATTACGAATCATAAGGATGCCTACATGAATGATTTACAAAAGATGAAAAGTGTGTCACTACGGATGATTAAATAAGCTTGTTAAGCAAAATAAACACTTACCAGTTACTACATCCTCCTGATCCTTTGCCTCCTGCTGACCAAGCCCATACGCTCTGGGCTGCACTAAATCTCAACCCTGCTGTTATCTCCCATCAGTGATCATCAACGCTTTGCCCTTGTCTACTCTGCTAGAACCACCAACCTCGTACTTCGACTGATTTGCACCAACTTCCTGGCAGTAGCGAGCTATGTGTCCAGGTTGACGACACTTGTAACACACGCCAGCGTTGGCCAAACATTCTCCTGGATGACGACGCTGACACTTGGGACAAGTGGGGTAATCCTTGCTCCTGTCTCCAGACTGACCACTCTTCTTAGCATCAGACTTTTGGTTCTTGTTCCAGTTCTTCCCTTGGTCATTCCTGCTCTGCTGCGACTGATGCGAATCCTGAGCTCGCTTTGTACAGAAATTACTTCGCTTCTGAACCTTCTGCTGATCAGCCTCCAGCCTGCGAGCCGTATCCACTAAGCTCCTGTAGTCAACGTTTACCATAGTCATCAACGACTGCCTCAACGAGTCACGCAAGCCATCCACGAAGCGACTGCACTTCTCAGCCTGATATCCCTGCATCACGCCCGCATATCGAGCCAGATGGGTAAGCTCTCGCTCGTACTCAGTAACAGTCCTGTTTCCTGGAAAAGCCTAAGATATTTCTCCTAGAGACCTCGTCGTGCGGAAGGAGGCACAAACCAACTTGCAAGGGCTCTAGAAAATTCGCCCCACGTAAACATGTCTGACGCACGACCTCGCCAAAAGTATGGTCATACTATTTAAAAAGAACCCATCACTTCCAATTAAGAGGAAATTTCATAACACTTTACCTGCAGGATCATCTGCCCGGTACTTGTCCCACCAGACCTTTGCCTCACCTCGGAGGAGGAAAACTGCCAGAGGAACCTTCTTGTTTTCCGGGCACTCCAAAACATTCAACAGGTCTCTGGTGTTTGCTATCCAATCGTCTGTATCCATCGGGGTCTCATCCCCACTGTAGTTCGAGGGTTGAAGCTCTCTAAAATTCCTCAAATAGCGTTCCAGGGTCATCTCCACGGGTGCTGGGGCAGGAGCTGGTGTAGGGGCTGGTACTTGTACTGGAGCTGGAAACCCTGCAGCCAGTCTTCTCTGCAACTCCATCAAGGCAACGGTGACCGCCCTGACAATCTGAGACGCTATGTCAGTGCCCTCTGGATTCGATCCTATGACCCAGAAATCTCCGTCCTTAGGCTTTTTATAGGGCTGAGTGGTCAACTTCCCCATCTTTCTCATCTTCTAGGGTTTTGAGAGAGTGGTGGAGGAGGAAGAAGAAGGGCTTCTTCCGCCATTAGCGAAGTTCCGAAACTCCGTTCGTCGATCCGAGGCCAGATCCGTGGAGAGGAACCGAAGACGCACACTTCCATCTGTGCAAACCAAGATCTCCATGGCTAGGAAGAGGAGTCGTAAGGTAACGACAATTCTCCTCTCGGTTTTTAGGATGCGTGCATGACATCCGTTTCGTTTTTGCTTTCTTTCAAGCATTTATGCACCAGACCTCTCAAGTGAGAGGGGCACGGGTCGCCATGGTTCAAGAGGAACCACTGAGTCGATTGTGTCCGTCCCCGACATGATGTTGCTTTAGAAATTCGCTCAGTTAGTGGATTAAGCATTGTGGGTGAAGCTGTAGTCGCGACCGTTAGTCCGACTCGGTGATGTTGCATAACGAGCACTAAGGAATTTGCTAGAAATCCGTTTGCGGCAAGACGCCGTTTGTGATTTTCGCCCTCTTTTTCGTGTAAGAATGAATGGCGGATTAGGGCGGGTTTGATGTGTTTGATTGATGAGCGAAGACGCGGCTTTGTCTTTGTGGTCGACTGGCTAGCCCATGACGTTGCAAGTCATGTGTGGAGAGTGTCACGACAAGACAAGTCCCCTTCTGTGAAACTGACGAGAACGCCAAGCTTTGGACAAGCCCGGACAATGAAGCCCACGACGGGTGGGGTCAAGCAAGGGTTCTCAACATTAGTTTGTTGGTGTGACGGAATCCTGACGTGAGAAGTCAGAGATTGCAGTCAAGCCCGAGTTTTGAGACCCACGAGTGGGAGGGGCCTAGGCAAGAATTCCGTGTTGCGGCTTGAATGCCGACAGGGGAAATTGGAAGTATCCGTATGATGTGATGTGATGATGCGCTAGAATCATAAGCGCTATAGGGTGCCTTGGGTGAAACCCGGGATTGCATATATGCTGCATGTTAGACCCCTTTTATTAAATGCTCAACCTAGAAACGTGTTTGATGTATGCGACATCCAAACCTGTTATTTTACTTCCCATGTTTATGTACTTTTACTTCCGAAGTGCTGACCTGCAGGGTGATGGAGTGTCCCGGGCTCCACTAGGGACGGGTAGGAGAAGATGTGTTTGTTACACAGTTGAGGTCAGCCTTTGCTGTCCCACGTTACAATAAATTTTACAGGGCAAAGACCGCAAGCTGGAGCAAGCTCGCCGGCCAAAAAGGCCGAACCCTCATGAACTGTTCTCCTTAGTGGTACTTATGATTTGTTGAATGTTATGCTTAATGCTGTGTAATTCCGGCTTGCACGCCGAGGTAGCCTAGGAGTGCTAAGACAAGTTACTCTGTTAGTTACTGCTACAGTGTTTGACATTTGATTGATGTAAGGCCTTAAGGCCATTTCAGACTCCTATGTTTGTGGATAACTTCTAGTATTTGTGTGTTTTCGCTGTCTTATTTTCTGAGTTTTGAGATGAGTAGTTCTTTATATCATTTTATAATGTTGAAGCTGTGGAGTCTATATGTTGTGGGGCCCCTGCCAGACCCATACTATATGATCATTACAGGGGAGGTGTTACAGTTGGTGCAACTGTGGGCTGTGCATACTTCTTGCATTGCCTTCACCCTTCTCTCTGCAAGCCAACGACACCCCCATTCTGTAAGTCTTGTCAATGCTCCAATCCCTATTTCATCATAGGTTGATCGAGGAGTTGTTTGGGAAGCAACCGACCAAGACGCTCGACTCCATATTCCCCCATCACATTCCATCTGGTGGCTTGGTTTCTCTAATAGGCCTATGTTAACTTGGTATCTGAGTTGACCATGAAAGGATTTACCGACCATATGTAGTTGATGTTGGAGTGGATGCACATGTTGATGTTGGATGAATTAACCGCTTTTGAAAGTAGAGAATATGCGACCTTCTCTTGATGCACATTAATAGCATCCTCCTCCCTTGACATGGTAGCGAACATTTTCGTCGCGATGGATCTGGAAGCAGCTTTCAGGGCGTTGCAAGAACAACGCTCTGCCACACTATGTCAAATCGGAGTTCCTGACATATGTTGGCAAGAGCAACCACTTGTGCTAGTTGATCCATTTGGAGTAGTTCTTCACTGATAAGTGGACACTTTCCATGGAGTGTGTTTCATTGGCTGCCTATCATTTTGTTGGGTGCCCCATGTGTGACTCCTGTGCCTTAACATGGAGAAACCCCATATGACACAGGACAACTTCAAGCAGTACCCACATATGTGCTTAGATGACCCCGCGTGAAGCAATCTCCAAACAAAGTTGACCTATCTCAAGCACACATGGTTACACGAGCACCTTCGTTTGGATTTGGAGTTTGAAGGCTCTTTAGATCTCGTCATTGCTATGTGCCTATCCCAGATCTGTATTCTTCGCCTTTAGCTAGATCATGCTAGGGACACATCAATATATCATTGACAATGGCATCACTTTGAGCTGATTGAGTTGTCAAATCAGTAGGTAGGAGGTGATGCTGGAGCCAAGCATTAAAGACCAGTTTCACTTTGGTTTCCATGACCTCGATGACGCTAGAAGGTCTGAGCATGGGAAAGTATAAATCTTTAAAGAGATAATATAAGTGTTGCAAATTATCCTGGACCCAATAGAACGAGCTAAACTTGTCTGACATAGATTTAATAGATTAATGGAATGATCGAGTGAAACTTTCTCAATAGAATTCAACTTCTAAGCCTAAATATGTCTGTCCTCACGATGTCGTTGTTCAGAAGTACTGTCAGGAATCTCAGTGTCAACTGATTAAATTGCCCGCTCATTTGAAGAACACATCAATAGGAGCTAGCCTATTGAGGGTAGTTATTCTCACCTATGTGTTGGGGTCCAGCCCCTAAAGAGTCAAACTGGGCCATATCGACTAGAGTTTGTCAACTGGAAGGCTTCAACTCAGTCTGGAGTCTGCATCTCAACTAGATGACTTAAGGTATGTTGACTAGAAGCTGGAAGCTTGTCAACTAGAAGTCAGAGGCATATCGACTGGAAGTTAGAGCCATATCGACGAGACAGTATGTTGATTTGAGAAGACCACAGTAATGTCGGTTGGGTATTGTCGTCTAGACAGGTGCACCATGTCTACTAGAAGTCAGGGTAATGTCGATCTGAAGTACAAGCTTATCGAATAGACTGGGTGGACCATGTCGACGAGGCATGGTCCATATCAACCAGACGTTTATATCGGCAAGACACTGTTCATGTTGACAATTCGGTACCGCCGCGCGGTAGCTTGCACAATTTGTTGTTTAATCTCGCGATTCAGGCCGTTGGATCTTGCTTTATCCAATCAGATATCTACCATTCATGCGTCTATGGGTCTAATAGGGTTCACGACCCCCGATTTAAAGGATTGAGTGGTTCAAGACTTAAGAATAAGCCCTAAATCCCGATTAAGTGCCGCCAGTCTTGCGAAACCCGAGAAGTCACTGTTCGCAAATTTGCAGAGGTCGTCGAGCTCTTCAAGCTCTTCAGGAGGAAGAACAAAGGTTCCTCACACCCAGTGCTATAGTCTTCGCTGTAAGAATTCTCCATCTTATCTTCGGTTGCCATGGCTCGTGAGTGTTTGAAGAGATTTGGAGGTGTTTTCTTTTGAAAAGATTCTTTGCCGTGTGGTTGTGACTTGTGAGGGAGGGGATTCGTTTTTGAATCCGAAGGGGGTTTCTAGGATGGGCAAACCTAGATTTTGTATTTGTAATCCTTATTGATATAGTGGATTTCGTGTACCCCGCCCCGTTGTTTCTCTCATTGTTTTTGAGAGGGTTTTCCACATATATCTGGTGTCACCCGTGATTTGTTTGTTGCACTATTCTTCTTCCTTGTGTGCCCGGATTGCGAGTAGGTCAATTCCCATCACTATGAACACAATTATAACAATACAGAGCACCTCATGTGTCTCATGTGTGGACACATGTGATAACATTGGAAAAAATACTGGAAGAGGCATCAGATGAAGGGCCTATAGCCATAAGGCATCAAACATGAAATATAGGCATAGAGCGCAATTGAAGCTGAATGCTGATGCTATAGTCACTTGATACTGAAGTAATGAATCCTGAAGTCAACAATGTTTGCGTCTCTCCTGGTATCATTGAGGAGTGTCGGTCAATACCACAACAATATGCAATGGCGGAAACAGGAGACTTAGCATCAATAAAGTCTAGGACCATATGGAATTATCGACGGAGGTTGTGGTTCTCCCCGAGTCGTCGGTAGCCTCAATGTGCGAGGATGATCGATGCATGCACGCTTTTGTGAGAATAATAGAAACTCTGGATAACTTCTACTTCGATGCAAGTTGTAGAGAGAGGGTGTCTCGACCTCAACACAGTTGGCTGGAGAAGCTTCGATGACTAGGGTAAGGAACCTCGCTCTCCTATCAGCTATCATGCAGAATCAGAAGAATGCTTTCTTAATAATTGAAAATAGATCATGGACCGTATTTATACAATGGGGGTTCCATACAGAAATAACTATACAAATATAGACAAAATTAATAAATGTACATAATAATAACGCTCTACATAATTGCTCTCTAGATACATTATGATTCTTGCTAGGTAATTTGTAATTTTTTGATTTTTTCTAAAACTTACGGGTTTAAATTTTTAATGTATTTTTATGAATTTTAGAATCAGTTTTCTATTTTATAAAATTCCAAGATAAATTTTTTAATGTTACTATGTTCAGCAAACACTTCTGTAAAATGTATGTCCGCATGCATCTTGCGTATGTTTTATTAAGTTAAAATGTTACTTACAGATTTGTGATATGCGTGGATGATGAAATTAGCCCTAATTTACTACGACCTTGTTGCTACGATTGATTTGGTAGCTAATATCCCCCTTATGCATGTAGATGCTCCGTGCACAGTCTGTGTCTGCTGTAGTAGGCGTTGAGTGTTTATTTTGCATCCTTTGACAATCCATAATCGCTGGGCACTATTATAAAGTGACCTTTAAAATTAGGTAACCTAATACTGTTGTATCAGTCAAAGCTTTCTTCAAGTTTAGAAATGTCTCTTCAGATTTGGAATTATTGTTCCTGCCTTGCACAAATCTCCTAAGTCAAGTAGATAAATGGAGGTTTAAGAAGATGGCTGGTGAGTTGTCCAAAAAGGAATAGTGTAAAATATGTTTAACAATTCATGGGACACTGAACAATGATGAATGGAGGGTGAGAATTTATAAAATTGGCAATAAATATTTAAGAGTGGTCTTAAGTGCAAACCAATTTTAGATAAGTGTATCTAAAGTTTTTCGGCTTGCACATAATCGTGGGTTGCACATAGCCAAAATGGGTTTGCGCGTAAAATTACTCATATTTAAAGGGTAATAATGCTGATAATGATGCTGTATTGCTATTATAACTGCTTTAGTATGTACTTTTAAAATTGTTTGGTATGTTCTTTCCGCTCTTCTTAAAATTAGGTAGCTATTATAAGATTTAACTTTTATTTAATTTACGGAGTAGTTTATACAACACTGACTGTACCTTGTAAAAATGGATGCACCTGGTAAAAAGGGATGTCTACATATTTCTATCTGAGTTAATCCGATAATAATACATTATGGTTTTGGTTAAGATGCAATTTTCTCAGTTACATATCTATAGTTATATAATATTTGTCGTGGTATTTTTGTTGACTTAATACTGTAAATATTTTCAGCAAAATTCCAAGCTAGTTATACTGATAGCTCTTTTTTGGCCCAGGTAATTGGGAAGCTAAGTGAGGGGAGAGCAACTCATATACCATACCGCGATTCTAAGCTGACTCGCCTTTTACAGTCATCACTAAGTGGGCATGGCCTTGTTTCTGTGAGTTTTCAGAGTATATAATTTGATTACCGGCATCTTCTTGTATTTCCTTTTTCTGAATCTGTTTGGACATTTTTCTTGAAATTTCTTCATCTATGTTTCTGTACTATTACCGTTTGAGTTAATAAATTTCCATTTTATTAATTGTAAACTCCATCTCATTATGCAGCTTATTTGCACTGTTACTCCAGCATCTAGTAATATGGAGGAAACACATAACACATTGAAGTTTGCGAGCAGAGCAAAAAGAGTTGAGATTTATGCTTCTCGAAATAGGGTACACTATCATTTCTCCGCATAGCTGTTTGTTTTGAGTGATAAGTATTCTAGACGTGTTTATAGTGCAATATTTTTTGGTTACTCAGATTATAGATGAGAAATCTCTGATTAAGAAGTATCAAAAAGAAATATCAAGCTTAAAGGAAGAACTTGAACAGCTTAAGAGAGGAATGCTTACTGGTATCAGCCAGGATGAAATCATGAGCTTGAAACAAAAGGTTCTTCTCAGTTGCATGCTGTTACATTTTTTTAGGGGGGGGGGGGATGCTTTATTTCTGCATAGGGCTGCTTCCGTGTCTGAAAAATTCACGCGGTGTAAACTATTATCATATCATGCTAACCATTTTGTCCTTTTTCAAAACAGTTGGAAGAGGGTCAAGTAAAGATGCAGTCACGTCTTGAAGAAGAAGAGGAAGCAAAGGCTGCTCTAATGAGTAGAATACAAAGGCTAACCAAGCTCATTCTAGTCTCTACCAAAAATACAATTCCTGGACGATTGACGGACTTACCTGGTCAACGAAGTCATTCTTTAGGTGATAATGAAGTAAGTTTCCTTAGATGAGTTTGATATTTGAAAAAAAGAAATATGTGCATATCTTATTGTTGGTAAAATCATTCACTACTTGCTTGTGGGGACAAGTGACGCAGGAGGGATCTATAGGCGGCGGGATACCTGCGACCTAACCCTACATGTTATGCAAAAGTCCGACTGTTAGATCACGAATTAGATAATAATTTAAAATCATCCCACGCAGATAAATTCACGACAAGACAAACTAATTTATTTGGGCAAATATGCTTAGGCTTTCCTCCGCATGGAAGGCCAAAGCACGAGCGCGCGGCAAATAAATCCTGCAAATCACAATAATAATCTAACAAGCAACTACCATACAAAAGATCCAAAACCAGTACAAGATCCAATCCAATATAAATATATTGAAAATAATTATCCGATACAACAATTACTCACCAAGTAGTGGGCTGACCAAGACACTGAAGATTCCGGAGCCGAAAATGTGTGTACGACGATCCGAGGTGGAACCATCGGCGTGGAAATAACATAGGTGACTGTCCTTGGTGGTGGAGGGTGGGATCGGGCCAAAAATGGAGAGATCCGACCACGTATGGGTTGATCTGGGCGGGGAGGAGTAGATCCGATATTTTGGAATCGTATCCGGGCTGATCTGGAATGGGGAAAGGATATGGAAGGTGGATCCACGAAAGGAAGGGAGGTGTCGGTTTTGGACTGTAGAGAGGGGAACAGTTGTGGTGGGGGCAAGGGGCCTTGGTGGCTGTTGGAGGAGGGGTGCCAGACTGGGCAGAGGCAGGAGGAGGAGGGGTCAGGTTTGCTGGTTGTTTGCTGGTTTGCTGGAGCAACAAGGGGCAGCGGTTGTGGCTTAAGGAGGGGGAGGAAGCAATGAACGACAACTGATTGAGATGGCTCTGGGCGGTGGAGGGGAGGGGAAAGGCTTGCTGGTTTGCTGGAGCAACAAGGTGGCGGCGGTTGTGGCTTCAGGAGGGGGAGAAAGCAATGAATGACGGCTGATTGGGATGGCTCTGGGCGGTGGAGAGGTGGGGAAAAACTATATAAAAAGAATAGTACATTTCATTTTTGAATAGTGGAATGAAGGTAAACAAGGGTTGAGATCTGGACAACAGTTAGGCTTGCTGTTTGGGGGTTGTCGGGGCTGCGGATGAGGGTTTCTGTAACACCCCTTCCCAGTTTTACAATAATCAGCCATCCGACCAGGTCAGCGATAAAAGAGAACTAGGAAACAGTATTAAAACTAATATGCAACAAGTAAAAAGAAGCAACTACTAAAGATTTAAAACTTACAACGAAATCTAAGAAAGTAAATTAAGGGTAACCACATACCTCAAATCTGGATTCATAGAGCCACTAAACATGAAAAGAAGTGAAATGACTGAAAATCTGTAATAACATTATAAGTCTGATACAATACATATAAAACATTAACAAGGTACATTGCTCACAACTACAAGTATATGCTGAAATATAGAAAACTGAAAGTGGAAGCAACTACAAACTGACTCCACTTAATGCTCATCCTAAGCGTAGTTTCCCACTTGGGTCACCTGTAAAAACATTGCCCACGGGGGGTCAAAGTAAGGAAAAATAACTCCTCCTAGTGACACTAAAAAATATTTTCTCATATGATGAATGCATGTCTTTAGAAAATAGTTTCGTGCATTAAAAATATTTATGCTATATGTTATGCATGCCTTCGCAATACTTCCTGGTCAATACACCTATTTGTTCTATGTTCGTGACTTTCAGTTCAATAACCCAAGTCCCGGCGTTCACTAACTAGTGTGCTGTCTCACGTCAGGTCTATACTTGAGTTCTAGGTGGCTTCTAGCCTGCACATCTACTGGGAAGGCTCTAGGCAGAGTAGATCCTAATGCGCATATGAAACTGACGACCCGAGACCATCTTACGAACTCAATTGTCTTAGTGTCGCGCGGAGACGGTCTCGAATCTACTAACTATCTCAAAGGGGAGTCAACTCCTAAGACTATACTGCTCATAGGGTACCATATGCCTTATGAGAAAGGTAGTGCGCCTCTACCTAACACGAAAAGACTTATGTGTGCTTACTGACCTTTTTGGTCTGATGCTACTCTGCTTGAGACATCTATTTTGATGTACTACTCAGCGACCCTTGAATTTCTCGTGGTCGACTAGAAGGGACATTCACGCCCTTGGTTGGACAAATTCCAAGCTTACGTACACGGGTAAAGGTTTCGTACCTAACGTTACTGTTCATAATCTGACTACTTTGGTCTTGGAGAAGGGTGTCATCCTACACATTTTCCGCGACCGTTTTCCTACCACCACACCTTTCTATGCATGGTCATGATGTTTGTACAAAACCTACACATGCGTATACAAAAGTACATTTCTTGCTACGTCTAACTAGCAGGGATTAGGTTTCCTTACAGTGATGGTGCGGCGCTCGTACACTCGGCGCGACGACATTTGTTTTTCCGAAGGAAATCCGACTGCTGGGGACTTTCAGAACCTTGCCCCGAGGTCACCAAAATCCTGCAATCCAAGACAACCCTAAATTTCACATTTTCCCCTTAGGTTTTCGTTGGAAAAATTCCAATAAGCTAGGGTAACCAAAATCAAAAGGCTAACATAGTGTATTACCTTTACGCGGGAGTGATTGAGGCTCTCAATACGCCCAACTCCTATTTCACGATGGATCCCGTACTCCAAAACCTAACTAGGGCAAGAGGATGAAAACCAAGTTTAGATTAACTTCCAAATCGAAGGGTTACCATGAAGAAATTGAGACAAGAGAGGAATCGAACTCACCGGAACCAAACGTTTTTTTTCAACTTCCACTGGTTAGGGTGAATTCGGTTCTCCCACGACAACAGAAGGAAGGATAGCACTCACCGACACCCGTAGAGGAAGGAGGAGAAGTCGGCGCTGAGTTCTGGAGGGGGATCGGGCGGCGGAAAGCGGCGGAATGCGGGCACTGTCGCGGTTCGACGTCGTCGGCTTGCGGAAAGGGGCGAACGTCGGGCTGCGGTTTTGCGGCTTTTCTCCCGTGAGAATGAGGCTTGCGGGTTCTAAGAAGTTGCGGGTATGCGGTTTTGATGATAACCGCATGAGGAGAGGGGGTTAGAACTGCTATTTGCACCCCAAAATGTCTACACGTCGCAAATTCAAAAATAAATAACGTCACACGTCTATGACTGATGTAAATTACTAATTAATGAACGTTATTTAAAATCATACAGACAACGTACCTCAATGAAGCGCTGCCTCGATCAAAATCCGTCGCGACTCGACCCTATAATTTAAATTAATTTCGCGTCAGATTATGGATGTTACAGTTTCGCAGGGGGAAGAACCAGTCTAGGATTAGGGGGTACCTTGGGGAGGAAGATAAGCACGTAGGAGTCGTCACCTAGGGTTCCACGGAGTCAGCACCGTGGAGGGATTGCCGGATTTCGGGATTTCTCTTCTCCAAAATCTGCAATGAATTCAACCAGCCCACAAACCATCTATTTATAATAAAAGGAGGATTAAGACATCCCACCATCAATGACTATGATTGGCCGAAGGTGGGGCCACCTAAATACATCAAAATAAAATGCAAAATAGTGAAATAATATATCAAATCGATTCACAATGCGAATCCGAACACATCTGCGGAGTCCGATCGTCGATACGGTCAAGCCATATATGAAAAGTCGCCAAATCTGCTCCGAACGGGCACAAAACTCGTCCTCCACTGCAAGTTCTCGTCTCTTCTCCGCATCAACGAACAATCTCTTCTGCAGTTGCTACTCTCTAGAATATTTTATAATGTCATGCAGAGAAAATACCATACATTCATATTGCATCCTTCTTCTTTATTTGATGTTTTTTTGTGGACATTATCTTTGGCCATAACGTTTTTGACTCTTTGTTAAAGGTAATATTCACATCTAATAATAAATCTTTCATTTTTTTAAGATTTGATATTATTATTTTTAAAATTTAGTACAAGCATTTCTTTCGTTTGGCACTGCTTTATTTGGAGTATCATTTTTTCCAATGTTTTCCTTAATATTATGTTATTCCCTAGCATTTGTTAACTTTTTTTTTCCGTTTATTACTTAGCATTGACTGATTTTTCGTAAGTCAGAAATGATTGAGAGCACTTATTGTCCAAGTTAATGTTGTTTCTTTCGATTCATCTCTCTACCAAGTAATGCACAGAGAGAAAACAATTAATTTCTATCCATTTATATTCCAGCAATTGGATATTTTGGGCAAGACTCAACCACAGCATCCTGAAACTGAAGGAGCTTTAACAGACCCTGTATGTACTTCCGTATCAGATTCACTGGATCCACTCCATGACAGACTCTCCAGATCTTTAAGCAAGTTTAGCGAAGAGCAGACCTCGGTGAGTAATATAATTTTTAAAACTTGCAGTTGATATCATCTATTGATATGAATCCTAATGGAAAAAACCTTTGGTTATGCTGTATGAGTGTTTGTGGAATTTGGTTGCAATTTTTTGTTCTTGTTGGTCTATTATAACGTTTCACAAATATTTTCTTTAAATGTTAGTGTTCTCATTACTGAATAACATAGTATGCATAAGATAATTAACTTTATTGTAACTTTCTGTTTATTCTTGAGCTTCAGCCATTTTTTCTGTTTATCTCTTCATAAATGGTATAAATGGGAATGCCGTGATAGAGGAATGGTAAAACGAGCAAGGATGTAGTTCATGTAAATACCTGACAGGAGGAGACGAAGAACTTCAATCCTGGGAATCTTCAACACAGGTTTTTCCTGTCTCCAGGAGCGAGCTTTACCCGGCCCCTCACTCCCCGCAACTGCTTCCTTGTCGTTGCCACTGGTAAGACTTGCATCCTCCTCCTCTTTCTTCTTTCCCCTCCTAATCTTTTTTTTCCTTTTTCTCCCTGTTTTCTTCTTTACGCTTGTGAACATCATTCCCTGCTCCAGTTTCCTCCAACACTGAACCAATTGTTCCCTGCTCTTCTCAAAATTAGCCGACAATATCCCTCTCCGTGGAAGATCTTTCCTACATCTGGTTGATTGATGTAGTGAACTGGGATTTAAAGAGTCATGCTTTCTTTGTTCATCATCTCTAAAAATGTTCATAGAATTATGTGATTTGTTAATTTCAATTCCAATCCCAGAAAACCATCTTGCAACGGAACAATGACATTGAAATTCAAATCAATTCCAATTCCTGCTAAATTTCAAATTGAATGAAATCCAATTCTGCAATTCCAATTCCTGAAATCTGAATGGACCATTTGTAACATCCCATTTTCTTCTAGACCACTTAACACACACATTAGGGTAGGACATGTGGTGAGTGTGATAGGTTTGGCTAGATAGTGACCTTAGGACCCAAGGGTTAGGGTAGACCTACCATAGTGTTCAAATCAACATTAAGTCAAACTAGCCCAAATTGAAGCCATGAGTACAGATTGACCTCACCACCATGTCCCTAACCCTAAAAGAAATCTAAGTGAATCAAAAGCCCCAGCATAGGGTCACCCATTGACCCAATTTGGCCAAAGTCAACCATAACCCTAATTTGGTCAAAACCACACACATAGGCCCAATTAGCCCAAGTGGGGCATCACCATGACCCAACCAAGGTTGGGTGGTTCTATAGGGTCCATGACCACCAAGTGGAGCCAGCCCACTCATCAAATTGACTAAGTCAACCCTAAAAGTCAACTTGGTCAACATAAGGCCTAAAGGAGAGAATTAAGAGTCAAGTCCATTCCCAATGGGCTAAGCCAATGAGTTATGACCCATGAACAACCCAAGTGCCTAATTACAACCCCTACCCTCTGGTTTTGGAGGGTAGTGACATGCATGAGGGTAGTTTAGGAAATTTGCTAAGTGGAGGAGAGAGAAAAGGAAGAAATGGTGGGATGAAGGTCAGTTGGCCCTCCTCTCTACCCAACACATACACTGAGCTACCCAACTCATTTCCAGCAGAAATTAGGGGGTGGTGGACACATGGCAGCAAGGAGGAGCAATCAAAGCTCATGGCCGACCACCCCATGATGGCACCTCTCTATACAACTCATATCAGCCAAAACCAACCTCACCATCACCTTCAGAACAGCTTTTGGTGGAGGAACGAGCTCTGAAGCTAGTTCGCTGGAGCAAGGATCGGCCATGGCACACCACCACCAAACCCGCCGCCAAGCACGAATTCGGGTCCGTTTCTCCTCCCCTCCCTCTGTGCTAGCTTCCTAGATCGATTAGGAGAGATATCAAGCTCAATTTAGCCCGATTCCATGTGAGGTGTGGGAGAAAATCGCAAGGATTTGAGCTTGCTCGGGATCGTCGGAGAGGCGGTTTCCGACCGCCATGTCGCCGGGAAACTCTAGCCACCACCTCAACGGAGGTGGCGGCGACAATCGCCGGCCGTGGCGGTGGACCAGTGGCCGGGAAATTGGAGATTTGGTTGCTAAAGGCCGGGAAGATCTGGATCGTCGGCTGGAGGAGGAAGATGCATGGATGTCGTTGATTTTAGTATATATATAAACTATAGTGTATGTATAATAAATTTAATTTCTGTCACATGTTATACAGTGACTTGCTTGCTGAATTTAAGCCCCTCAAAGACCAAACCAGAAAATTTCACCAACATGAAAATTGTAGATCTAGGTCTTAACTTTATTTTGACACCCTAAACATACAATTTGGAGCACTATAGCTCCTGGTAGGGTCATTCTCCTAGGAATGCTCCTAGGCTAGGGCAGAATTTCAATTGAGTGTCTAAGCTAAACCATAAGTCCACCTGCAGTGAAATTTAGGCCATGCATGTGTGTATAGACTTAGATTATGCCCCAAAATTAGAATTTTAGGGAGATAATAGAATTTAGGGAGATTCCCAATCCCAAATGCCCTCAAATTTGGGTGGCATGACTCTAAGGTCATTCTAAGGCCTTGATAAAAATTTGGAGCCATTTGGACCTCTGTATGTTAGATGATTCAACATGCATAGAGAAAACATGAATGAATATGGTGTGCCAATAGTAAAAATGGGAAAAAATGGGAATTCAGCCCATTGGGCCCAATGCATATCCATGAAACTTTTGACAGAGGTTTATCATTTATGGAGGTGGAACACTCCTCTAATGGGAAAATTGGGATTTTTGGGATCAAAAATCTCATAAGTTGGATTTATTCAAAACTAGTACATTTAGGTCTGAAAAATTTGTGGAAATTTTTGAGAATTATTTCTTGTATAAATTGCATAATTCCAATTATGCTCTTATATGATTTTAATTTAAATAATGATTTACAGTACTTGGAAAATTATGAGAATTTATCTAGATCCTTATTTCAGTGTTATGAACCCCTGCAAATTTTATTAAGATTTTTGGATGATTATTTATGGTGATTACTTTAATAGTGACATTTTTGTAAATACTTTGATTATGGATAACCTAGGTCATCCAGTGAATATAGCTGTGAGATTATGTTTTGAGCATTATTTTGACAATGTTAATGACCAACAATTTTTCTTGAATTTTTAGTTGAATATTTGAGATACTTCATTTGAAAAATGAGATTATTGTGATTTTAGTCATAAATAGGAAATAAGGGTCAAATCACTTTGAAAAATTAGGATATTTGTTATGTTGGACTTTTTAACCTTGTTGAACACTAGGTAAATTATTTAGACCTAAAGGACCTCTGATCATGGTAGGTCATGTTCAAAGTAACCTTGGTCACTCAATTAAAGAATTTTAATTATGATCCAAAAATGATCAGAAAATTATGGAACTCTAAATTATCAATAATATTCACATGATAAACCCATGATAAAAATTTGGAGGCCTTTGACCCAAGGAATCAAAAGTCATCTCATATGGGTTAGAATTAGGTCATGTGTTGCGTATAGTAAAAATGACATGTAGCATTAGGTTATACTGGGTGATGAGACATGGTTATATTTAAAGATGCATTGGTAGGTTTGAAACTCTGGTCAGAATCACAAGTATGTCACTACTTATCATCAAGTGAGAGTGTGCAAGTCACCAAGGAGAATAACTAGGTCGGGGTCCGGCGAAATGTTGTCGTTCTCCTAAAAGTACCTTAAGTCATTAGGTTTACTCAAGAGCAAGAACGAGAGTGAGAAGTTAATAAGGGGTAGCCACCAATAATAGTTAGTGTCCCGGAAAGGGGGATTTGGGATTCAGCCCATCTTATTTCCTAGTACCGCTGCAAGCCCTTCACCGGGTAGACCTCGGGAAGTCCAGGATTAACCCTAAGTCGCTAGGTATAACTGAGATTAGACAAGAGTAGTCTAATAGGTTGAGGAACAATGCTGCAATCTCACCCGTGAAGGGTTGGAGGGATACAAGATGAGTTAGTCCTGCGAGCTGGAGGCTCGGGTGTTTGATATCAGGACGGGTTGGTCCTGCGAGCTGGAGGCTCGGGAGTTTGATGTCAGGAAGGGATGGTCTTGCGAGCTGGAGGCTCGGGCTGAAATATCTTAAACGTGCATAAAAACAAATCAGTGGCGGGTCATGCGGTACTGGGCCAGTCGTCACACTGATGGCAGTACAATGACTCTGACGAGGTGTGAGGGTTTGAGGGGCCAGTAGGTTGTTTATACTGCGGTCTGGAGGACGATCTGCGAAAATGCACACTCGACCAACAAGAATGGTGGGATAGCCAGCAAATAGTACACAGAAACTCTAGAGTGCACCTAGGACGTGTACAGAGGCGTATGAGAGGTCTAGTCCTGGTAGTGTGTATACCCTCCTAGGAGTGAATGACGCCCGCTCCACTGCTCCCGTAGCTACAATGGTGCTACCAGAGAGTTTAGCTAACTCCAAAAAGTGGGAACTAAAGGTCTGTGATCACAGAGTCATGTGTGTGAGTTGCACTTGTATGAATCATAACATGTTTAACACATTATAGCTTACATACATACTTTGGATATTTATACTGGAGACCTTTATCATATAAACTAGTATGAACTCTTTTATATGATAAGTTACAATCCCTGAAACATTAACTTATAAGTTTGTATGAGCATTCATATAAGTTAAGATACTCCTGTGATGGTAGCATTGTTGTCCTCCGCTTTCGTCCTCCCGCACGGTTTCTAGGAGTCGCGGGGTGAGGCGATGACAAAATGACTTAGTCTTTATGACTAACGGTCGGTTGTGACCGTATCATTTTAGGAGCTCGAGGAGATGGAGCACCAGTACGACCAGCATGATGAGGTGGCAGGACTTGAAGAACAGATACCACACACTACTACTACTACGACTCAGCGTCAGGTGATGACGAGTGATAGTTTTTGCTTCAGCTTAGAGTGATGTGAGAGAGAGTGATTATTCATTATAGCATGTACAGGGCATATGCCCTTACTCTCTATGTACTCGTTGTCGGACTATGCAGTTTCTTTACATTTATATGTGATGATGCTTCTGTGCTGTGGACTTGTAAATATTTACTATACTTTTGTTCTCAATTGGCCTACAGATTAAAATGATCGTACTAGCCGACATGATTAGCGTCTTGCGGTGTCGACTAGCCCATGTGTTAGTGTCACCGTAAGGCGGCGGTTCTGGGCATAAGATCGGGTAACTCGTTGGTAAGGGGAGCGATCTTACACCCTTAGGGTCAGTTCAATGCGCAGGTAATGACTTTTTGAAATTGACTTTTCGACGAAAACCAATATTTGCCGGAATTGGCTTTGTGTAGAATTCCAATTCTTATGTTTGGTTGCATGATGGAATTCAGTCAACAAAATTGGAATTGAGCAGAAATGTTGTTCGACCGCAGGATGGAAATCATTCACATGAATTGAAATGTTAAAATGTCATAATTCTTAGCTTTGAACTTTTTGAACACAATACTAATTAAAACTGATTCATTAAGCATACACATATTCTAATCCATATATATTGTTCATAAAACATTGAATTATCAAAAACATAGAAATGTCAACATAGTCCTCACATAATGGACATTACAAAATAAAACTAATGATCAAATTACATTCACAGTCATGTGCCCTTCAAGTTATCAGGTAGCATCTTGAATATTTCATGCTTGATATTATCATAACTATGCACATCCATGGCCCTGAGTAACTCACGCTCGTTCAAACCAGTCATCTGAGCAGGTGCAACATGTATGCCATCAACATTGCTCGATGAACATAAGGACGAGCTTGTAGAGTTGGTGCGCTCCACACCTTGCATGGAATCAACTAATTTTTCTATGATCACCACCATTGCCTTAACAACTCATACTGTTTGCTTCCTCATTCTAGTACTTCACCTTTCACTATAGTCTGTTCTGGTGTATTATTTCTTTTATCTGCAATTAACTCCACATCTATCTCATTTATCGTCTCTGTTGCGGTGGTTGCATGACTATCGATAACTTTATCAGTTCCGCATAACACAACCAAATCAGACCAGTTGACTATCATTTTATCCCTATAATGCTTCACACATGGATGAGTCTGCACTATTACAAATAGTTAATAATTTTAATCTTAATGGTCTAATATAGTAAGTAAATAACACAAAAATATACCTTCATGTAGTTTGCACATACTTCCTCACTATACACATTCACTTTGTTTCTCTACCAATCCTAACTAAATGCGCTTGTGTCCAACATCACGCTGGCTTGTACATAGTACTTGTTCCTTGTCTTAAAATGAGTCATTATCTTCTCTGCAACTGCTGACTTTGTAGGGCGTCATTGTCTATAACATCTAAAGGGTGTTTTGGAATGTAATCCATTACTACCACAACTACACCAAGAGTCTCTGTAACTGCTGACTTTGTAATGATATCACTCTTACGTTTCTTTTGCAGCTCTAAATTATCCATGACAGTCTACCTAATAGGTCAAAAGGTTCAATGCTAAGAAAATTGTTTTTTGAACACATGGGGAACATCAAATTTTATTTCACAAGATAAAATACTATATTCAATCAAATGCTATGAAAATAAATATCTTCAAATGCCAGATCATCATCATTATTTGACTTCTCTCTATTCCATGCCTTTCTTATTCTCATGCATAGTTTATATCGGAAAAAAAGGATGTATGTAAAATGCTATATGACAATATCAGTGACTACCAAATATAATCATGCAAGTAGTAATTACTCATGTTGTTGCAGATCGGACTAGCTGAACCTAGAGGAGAAAAATTTGATCTTTAAAGGTTCAGATCGGACTAGCTGAACCCTAAGTGAGGGAAAAAAAATTAATTTCAAAAGTTCAAATCAAAATTTTAGATCCAGCTAATCTTGTTCTAAATCATTATAGGAAGAAGAAGATGAAATGGAATAGGAAGAAGACAAAATGTAATATGAAGAAGACAAAATAGAGTACAAAGAGGGAAACAAAATGGAATGGGAAGAAGAAGACGAAACAGAATAGGAAGAAGAAGAATAAGAAGATGAGTAAGAAGAGGGGGAGGAATAAGAGGAAGAAATACACCGATTTCATCTTTTGCTGGAGTGTCGCGCTTGGGATGAAGATCTCAATTTCTCCTTATACTGGAGTGTCGCTCTCGGGCTGAAGCAAAACTGTGAAAAAACGAGGTGAGTAGGTAAGAATTCGTGAATTGCTGATTTAGGACAACCCTAAAATCGACGGTTTTGGCCTGAAAGCCAATACTGCCTCAATTCTGACCCGCCGAACACCCTATTTGTTTTACCTATGCGCCGAACGGGGTAACATAGTGTAGGAGAAAATAGAACCATGTATATATGTTCACTTGTATAGAATACAAAGAATGAGTACTAATATATAGATGAGAGAAATAGAGAGCAAGGTCCTATACAAGATGTGGGACTAAAGAGGAGAGAGAAATAACAATAAACAATACAACATGAGCCTAGTTAAATGAGCTTCTCTAACACTCCACCGCAAGCTGGAGCGTATAGATCATATGTACCTAGCTTGGACAAACACTGGTAGAACAAGGTACTTGATAAAGCCTTCGTGAGAATATCAGCAGCTTGATCAGTGCCCGGAACATGCTTTAACTCAAGTTTCTTCATTTGAACTTTTTCCCGTATGAAGTGACAGTCAACCTCGATATGTTTCGTACGCTCGTGAAACACCGGATTCTTTGCTATGTGTATGGCCGCTTGACTATCACAAAAGAGAACAACAGATGAAGGAAGTTTTACTCCCAAGTCAGCAAGAAGGCTTTCAAGCCATGTGAGTTCAGAGACAACCGATGCCATAGATCGGTATTCAGCTTCCGCGGAAGATCGAGCGACCATGGCTTGCTTTTTACTTTTCTAAGTAATGAGATGACCTCCAAAGTAAGTACAGAACCCACTGGTCGACCACCGATCGTCTAGGGAACCAGCGTAATCGGCATCAGAGGAAGCGACCAATGCTTGAGCAGAGGTGGAGGTCTTGTAAACAAGCCCTTGACCCGGAGCTTCCTTAAGGTACCGGAGAATTCGTTCAACAGCTTGGAGATGAGAAACCCGGGGAGCATGCATGGACCGACTGACAACCCCAACAACAAACGATATATCAGGCCTCGTGACGGTTAGGTAGATCAACTTTCCGACAAGGCGTCTATAGTATTCCGGATTCTGGAGAAGCAGATCATTATCAGATACATAAACACAGAGCTTGTGATTTGCTTCCATCGGGGTATTAGCTGGCTTACAACCAGACTAGCCAACATCTTTGAGAAGATCGAGACAATACTTCTGTTGGGAGAGGACAAACCCATCCGGTCATCGTGCGACCTCAAGAACGAGGAAGTAGCGAAGATGCCCTAGTTCTTTGGTCTGAAACACGGTGCTCAGATGTTGTTTGACCGCTTGAATCCCCTTTGAGTCATCCCCAGTAAGTAGGATGTCGTCAACATAAACCAGCAGACGGACGGTTCCAGTTGCCCGGTGTCGGGTGAAAAGGGAGAAGTCAGCAGAACTTTGAGTGAAACCCATATCCTGAACCACCTTGCTGAATTTGTCAAACCACGCCCGAGGGGATTGTTTGAGACCATAGATGGATTACTTTAGAAGACACACATGAGACTCTCTCGTGGTCTCAAACCCGGGCGATTCGCGCATGTCGACGGTTTCCTGAAGATCGCCATTCAAAAAAGCATTCTTGATATCGAGCTGATGAAGGGGCCAACAGCGGTGTACAGTCACGGAGAGAAGCACACAAACCGTGTTGAGCTTGTCCACCGGAGTGAAAGTTTCCTCATAATCAAGGCCCTGCTGCTGAGTGAATCCACGGGCCACCAGGTTGGCCTTCAGTCGGGCAATAGTGCCATCCGGAGCATGTTTGATGACAAACACCCATTTACACCCAACAGGGTGCTGACCGGGAGGTAAAGGGGCCAGGGACCAGGTCTGGTTGGCCCAAAGGGCCGTCATTTTTTCCTCCATGGCAGCCCGCCAGCCTGGATGTTGAAGCGCCTCCTGCACAGAGTTAGGGACAGAAATAGAGGATAATGATGTGGCAAATTGACGAAGTGGCGGTGAAAGGCGATGGAGAGAGACATAATTTGCCAGCGGATGAGCGGTGGAGGCTGGAACCGGAGCAGCAGGTGGCGGAGCATCAGAGGTCGAAGCCGATTGCAGTGGGGCAATGGGATGAGGAGAACGACGAGAATAGACCCGAATAACAGGTGGAGGCGGACGGTCCGGAGGTTGGGCAGGAGGAGGAGATGATGAGGAGCGGGGAACAGGGAGGATAGGACAAACGACGGGCTCTGGAATGAAAACGATATCCAGAGCAGAAAAGAAGGGAAGATCTTCCCGGAATATGACGTCCACAGATACAGTAACCTTGCGGGTAGTAGGGGAATAACACACATACCCCTTTTAAGTGCGCGAGTAACCTATAAAAATATGTTTGGCCGCACGGGGATCCAATTTGTCGGTAGAGGGGTCGAGGTGGTGAACATAGCAAGTACACCCAAATATTCGAGGAATAACAGGAAAAGGCGGAGTGGAGGGAAATAGGAGGCCGAACGGAGTAGCTTTCTGGAGAACGGAGGACGAGAGACGGTTGATAAGAAAACAGGCTGTGGAGAGCGCAAAGTTCCAGTATGGTTTGGGAACCTTCATTTGAAGCATCAGGGAGCGAGCTACATCAAGAAGGTGACAATTCTTGCGCTCGGCGACACCATTCTGTTGCGGAGTATACGCACACGAGGTTTGGTGAATAATGCCGAACTCAGAGCAGAGGGTCGCAAAGTCATGACCAGTGTACTCTCGCGCATTGTCGGTACGAATAGTGCGAATGGGCGCAGAGAATTGAGTGCGAGTATCGAGAATGAACGCTCGGAAGACGCGGGGAAGCTCAGGACGATCGCGAAGAAGGTACAACCATGTCATGCGCGAGTAATCATCAATAAATGTAAGAAAATACCGATAGCCAGAAATACTAGTAATCTTGTACGAACCCCATATATCGGAGTGTACTAATATAAAAGGAGCGGAGCTCCGAGTACAATGAGAAGGAAATGATGAACGTGGCTGTTTGCCAAATATACAGGTTTCACACTGAAAAGCAGGAAAAGATATATCCGGGAGAGCCTTCTGGAGGATTGGGAGAGGAGCATGACCTGTAACACCCCTTCCTAGTATTTCAGAAATCAGCCGTCCGGCCGGGTCAGCGATATAAAGAAAACTAGGAAACAGTATTAAAACTAGTAGCAGTAGGTAATAAAAAATCTATACTAAGCAATTTAAGACTTATAGCGGAAGTTTAAAAAGTAAACTAAGGGTAACCACATACCTGATATCTGGATTCACAGAGCCACTAAATAGGAAATAGAACTGAATTAACTGAAAATCTGGTTTACCATAAATAGTCTGATACAAATTAGATAAAAACATTAATCTGTTACAGTGTTCTCATCTACAAGTACATGCTGAAATAGAGTAAACTGAAAAAGATAAATAATACAAACTGACGCCACCATAATGCTCATCCTAGACGTAGTTTCCCACCTGGGTCACCTGAAAAACAGTGCCCACGAAGGGTCAGAGTAAGGAAAAATGACTCCTCATAGTGACACTAAAACAAACAGTTTTACTTATGAATGCATGCATGCCTTTAAAAATAGTCTCGTGCACTGAAAACATTTTTATGTTATATATTATGCATGCTTTTCCTATACTTCCTGGTCAACACATCTATTAGTTCTATTTTCGCAACTTTTTGTTCTTTTACCCAAGTCCTGAAGTTGACTAACTAGTGTACTGACTCACGACAGGTCTATACTTGAGTTCTATGTGATTTCTAACCTGCTCATCTACTAGGAAGGCTCTAGGCAGAGTAGCTCCTAACGCGCAACTGAAACTGACGACCCGAGACCATCTTACGAACCCAATTGTTCTAGTGTCACGCGGACACGGTCTCGAATCTACTAGCTGGCTCAAGGGAAGACACTTCCCAAGTCTGTACTACTCATAAGGTTCCATGTGCCTTATGAGAACGGTAGTGCGCATCTACCTAGCACGGAAGAAACTCTATGTGCTGGCTGACCTTTTTGGTCTGACGCTACTCTGCAAGGGATATCTTTCCTGGTGTACTACTAAGCGACCCTTGACTTCCTGACGGTCGACTTGAAGGGACATTTACGCCCTTGATCGGAACAAATTTCAAACCTACGAACACGGTTAACGCTTTCGTACTCTACGTTACTGTTCATGATCCGACGACTTGGGTCCTAGGGAAATCGTGTCACCCTACACGTTTTTCGTAACCGTTTGCTTATCACCACACCTTTCTATGCATGGACATGGTACTTGAAATAAATCTATTTATGTGTATAAAAATACAATACTTGATATATCTAACTAAAAGGAATTTAAATTTCCTTACAGCGGTGGTGCGACGCTCGTAGACTCGGCGCGGCGACATCTTCTATTTCGAAGGTAAACCTACTGTTGGGGACCTTCAAAGTGCTGCCCCGACCCCACCGAAGTCCTGCAAGGAAGGGCAAACCTAATTTCATCATTTTCCCCTAAGGGTTTCCGGTGGAAAAATTCTAAAACAACTAGGTTTACCAAATTTAGAAGCTAAACTTTACTAATTTACCTTTACGCTGAGTGATTGAGGTTCCCAAAGCGCCCAACCCAAATTCCGTGGAGGAACACGAACTCCAAAACCTATTTAGGGTAAAAGGAAATGAAAAACCTAAGTTACTTTAATTCCAAATCCAAGAATATCCACAAAGGAAAAGAGATGGGAGAGGAATCGACTCACCGGAATCAAAACGAACTCAACACCTCCGGCTAGGGTTGGAACCCGGCACTTCCAAGGCCAAGAAAGGAAAAGGAATGCTTGTTGGCGCCTGCTGAGGAGGGAGGAGTGGTCGGAATGGGCTTCTGGAGGAGGATCGGCCGCCGGCTAGGGCTGCGGGAGGCGGCTGGTCGCGGAACGGAGGACGTCGGGCTCGTCGCATGCGGGAGACGGGAAAAAGACGGAACGGCTTGCGGTTTTCTCCCGATAGAAGAGGTGTGCGGGATTTCTAATAGAGGGGTGTGCGGTTTATTCTTATTAACCGTAATAAGAGAGGGGGAGAATTACTATTGGCACCTCACTCCACCCTAAAACAACCTAAACACGGCTATCGGCACACCCATTCTCAAATAAACGGTCGCGATTTAAAATCAAAGAACAACGTACCTCGACGACGCGCTGTCTCGGTCAAAATCCGTCGCGACTTGACCCTATAATTTACGATAAAAATTCGTGTCAGATTTACGGATGTTACAAATCTCCCCTCCTAACAAAAATTTTCGTCCTCAAAAATTGAAATCATACCTGAATCGAAGAGAAAAGAATAGTCTGCATTGCCCTTAAGCTCATCCTCTCGCTCCCAAGTATACTCTGGATGACCACAGTTCGTCCAAAGGACTTTGACCATGCGAATCTCTCTATTTCTGAGCTTCTGTATCCTTGAGTCCACTATCTTGACTGGTCTAACTCCAATACTAAGATCTGTCTCAATTGGTGCTTTCTCGGTACTGATGATCTGGCTGGAATCTTTGACTGCTCTCCTCAGGTAGGAGACGTGGAATACATCATGTACACCACTCATTTCATCAGGTAAGGCCAACCTATATGCAACCTTACCAACTCTTTCCAGTACCTCAAAAGGACCAACGAATCTGGGGCTCAGCTTCTTCATCGGCTTTATTCTAGAAACTCCTCTGACTGGTCTGACCTTCAGATAAACGTAGTCTCCAACATTGAACTCTACTGATTTGTGCTTCTGATCATGATACTTGGCCTGACGATCCTGAGCTGTCCTCATACGCTCCTGAATAAGCCTGATCCTATCAGTGGTCTTATCAATCCATGACTCTCTGATAGAAGATCTTTCCTCACTCTCAGCCCAACATAACGGTGTCCGACAACGTCTACCATATAGGGCCTCGAACGGTGCCATCCCAATACTCACCTGAAAACTGTTGTTGTAGGAGAACTCCACAAGAGTAACATACTTCTCCCACTTTCCTTCAAAATCTAGAATGCACATCCGTAGCAGATCCTCCAAAGTCCTATTTGTGCGCTCAGTCTGTCCATCGGTGCTGAAATGTAACCTGGTACCCAACCGCTCCTGAATATATCGCCACTCCCTGGAGGTAAATCTGCCATCTCGGTCTGAAACTATAGTCTTGGGAATACCGTGAAGTCGAACTATCTCGTCTATATATAACTGTGCCAGCTTCGGACCTTGATCCGTCTTCCTAAGAGGAATGAAATGGGCGACCTTAGAAAGCCGATCTACTATAATAACCCACAAGGAATCATTCCCACTCTGCGATCTCGGCAAACCATGAATGAAGTCCATGAATATATCCTCAAATGTCCACTCGGGAATGGGAAGTGGCTACAACTTGCCTCCAGGCCTCTGACACTCGGCCTTAACCAACTTGCAAGTCTCACACTTCCCTACATAATCTGCAACATCACTCTTCAAACCTGGCCACCAGACTACCTTCTTAAGATCTGCATACATCTTCGTGCTGCCGGGATGTATAGAATACTTGGAATTGTGTGCCTCAAAAAGAATGTCTTCGCGTAGGTGACTAACATCTGGGATGCACACTCTGCCATCATGCAATAATAACTCATCCTGAATAGAGAACCTCTCTTTCTGACCTGACTGAACTGAGATCCAAATCTCTGCCATCTTTGGATCCAACGGTATAGCTGTCCTGATCCTATCTCTAATATTGCACGAAATCTCCATCCAACTCAACCAAGCCGAACCAAAACTGCAACGGGGCACAATGACGATGTCCAGTATCTCCAGCTCTCGAACTAACTCCTTCTGCTGAGTGAGAAGATAAAAACACGAGCCTCTCCTGCTAAGGGCATCAGCTACCACATTCGCCTTTCCTGGGTGGTACTGAATGTCTACATCGTAGTCTGAAAGAAACTCTAACCATCTACGCTGCCTCAAATTGAGCTCTCGCTGATCAAAGATATACTTGAGGCTCTTATGATCAGTGAAGATCTCACAACGCACTCCATAGAGGTAGTGTCTCCAAATCTTCAGAGCATGAATGACTTCTGCAAGCTCCAAGTCATGTACGGGATAGTTCCTCTCATGAACCATTAACTGTCTCGATGCATATGCTACGACCTTTCCATGCTGCATAAGAACACAACCCAAATCCTGACCTGAAGCATCACTATAAATCTGAAATCCGTCTGGTCCTGAAGGCAAACTCAAGATCGGTGCGGTCATCAATCTGTCCTTCAAGTCCTCAAATGCTAACTCGCACTCAACAGTCCACACCAAGCCCTTTCCCTTCCTAGTGAGGGAAGTCAGTGGTAAGGCTATCTTCGAGAAATCCCTGATGAATCTCCTGTATTATCCAGCAAGACCCAAAAAGCTGCGAACCTCTGAAACTGTCGTCGGCCTTGGCCAACTCTTAATGACCTCTATCTTCTTTGGATCAACACTAACCCCTTTCTGACTGATGATGTGGCCTAAGAATGCAATCTCTGAAAGCCAAAATTCACACTTAGAAAACTTGGCAAACAACTGGTTCTTCTTGAGTGCGCTCAAAACAATTCTGAGGTGTGCTGCATGATCTTTTGCACTCTTAGAGAACACCAAAATATCATCTATGAAGACGATGACAAAACGATCTAAATACTCCCGAAATACCCTGTTCATCAGGTCCATAAATACTGAAGGGGCATTGGTCAGCCCGAACGGCATGACCACGAACTCGAAGTGACCATATCTGGTACTGAAAGCAGTCTTCTGAATATCCGCGTCACGAATCTTCAACTGGTGATAGCCCGACCTCAGATCTAACTTGGAAAAAGTGCTCGCTCCCACCAACTGGTCGAACAAATCATCAATCCTGGGAATCGGGTACTTGTTCTTTACAGTCAGCTTATTCAATTCACGGTAGTCTATGCACAATCTCAGACTACCATCCTTCTTCACAAAAAGCACTGGAGCACTCCAAAGCGAAGTACTAGGGCGTATAAAACCCAAATCAAGCAGCTCCTGCAACTGGCTCTTCAACTCTGCTAGTTCCTTTGGAGCCATCCGATAGGGAGATTTGGCTACCGGTGTAGCCCCAGGCTGCAAGTCTATCGGGAACTCAATCTCTCTATCTGGAGGGGCACCAGGGAGCTCTTCCGGGAAAACATCTGGAAACTCCTGCACCACTGGTACCTCTAACAAATCAGCCTTAGACTCCGCGCTCATCAGTACTACGAAGGTTTCACAACCCTTACTAATACACCTTCTCGCTTGGACTGCAGATATGATCATCTTCACTACTCCCTTCAATCCCTGAAAAGAGAAAGATGTCTGGTTGGGGCCATCGAACTGAATCTGCTTCGCCCTACAGTCAATCCTGGCGTTGACTACTGAAAGCCAGTCCATTCCAAAGATCAAATCAAACCCTGCTATAGGTAGCAGCAAAGCTTCCACGATAATCTCAGCATCACTAAACTGCACTGGTACCCTGCACTTGTCTCTGGTCTGCAGAAGGGATCCATTCGGCATCATGACTTCCAACGGTACTGACTCTGGGAAGACTTCTAAATCCAACTTACGCACTAAAGATTCCGCGATAAACGAGTGCGAGACACCCGTATCAAACAGAATCTTAGAGGGTAAATTACAGATCATAAGGATGCCTACATGGATAAATTTATGAGGGATGGAAAAAAAAATGTGTCACTACGGAGGATTTAAAAACCAACTAGTTAAGCAAACAACACTTACCTGTCACAACATCTTCCTGATCCTTCGCCTCCTGCTGACCCAGCCCATAAGCTCTGGGCTGCACTAAGTCTCGACCCTGCTGTGGTCTCCCATCAGTGAGCATCAATGCTTTGCCCTTATCTACCCTGCTAGAGCCACCAACCTCGTACTTCGACTGATTTGTCCCAGCTTCCTGACAGAAGCGAGCTATGTGTCCAGGTTGTCGGCACTTGTAACATACGCCTGCACTGGCCAAACACTCTCCTGAATGACGACACTGACACTTGGGACACGTGGGATAGTCCTTGCTCCGGTCACCAGATTGACCATTCTTCTTAGCATCAGGCTTCGACTTCTTGTTCCAGTTCTTTCCTTGATCATTTCTGCTCTGCTGCGGCTGATGCGAATCCTGCGATCGCTTCGCACGGAAACTATTTCGCTTCTGAACCTTCTGCTGGTCAACCTCCAGTCTGCGAGCCGTATCCACTATGCTCCTGTAATCAGCGTTGACCATAGTCATCAGCGACTGTCTCAACGAGTCACGCAAACCATCCACAAAGCGACTGCACTTCTCAGTCTGATCCTCCTGCATCACGCCCGCATATCGAGCAAGATGAGTCAGCTCTCGCTCATACTCAGTAACTGTCCTGTCCCCCTGGAAAAGCCTCAGATACTTCTCCTGGAGACCTCGTCGTGCGGAAGGAGGCACGAACCAACTAGCAAGGGCTCTAGAGAACTCGCCCCAAGTAAACATGTCTGGTGTACGACCTGGCCAAAAGTATGGTCATACTATTTTAAAATTAAAACATTACTTTCTAAAATAAAGGAATTGATCTTAACATTTTACCTGCAGGATCATCTGCCCGGTATTTGTCCCACCAGACCTTTGCCTCTCCCCGGAGGAGGAAAACTGCCAGAGGAACTTTCTTATTCTCCGGGCACTCCAAAACGTTCAGCAGGTCTCTGGTGTTAGCTATCCAATCATCTGTATCCATCGGGGTCTCATCCCCACTGTAGTTCGAAGGCTGAAGTTCTCTAAAATTTCTCAAATAGCGCTCCAGGGTCATTTCCACGGGTGCTGCTGCAGGAGCTGGCGCAGGGACTGGTACTTGTACTGGAGCTGGAAACCCTGCAGCCAGTCCTCTCTGAAACTCCATCAAGGAAACAGTAACCGCCTTGGCAATCTGAGACGCTAAGTCAGTGCCCTCTGGAGCTGCTGGAACTGGCGGTACCTGTGGCATGGCAGCGTCTCCCATGGTTGCACTAGGAACCGGGTTCTGGCGTGAAGATTCACCTGGTTCACTAACTCGTGGTGCCTGATAGAATATAAAAAAGGAAAACTGATTATTTATCGAGCATTTAAGAAATCTGGCTTAGCAACTTATTTCGTACTCTAGCGAACACTAGGGCTTAATCGCACTTAAAATACTTTACTAACAAGAATTTACTCTTATACGCTCCTATGGCTCTGTGAATTCTTTCTAGGGTCCAGGGATCCTAAACCTGCTTTGATACCAATTTGTAACACCCCTTCCCAGTATTTCAGAAATCAGCCGTCCGGCCAGGTCAGCGATATAAAGAAAACTAGGAAACAGTATTAAAACTAGTAGCAGCAGGTAATAAAAAATCTATACTAAGCAATTTAAGACTTACAGCGGAAGTTTAAAAAATAAACTAAGGGTAACCACATACCTGATATCTGGATTCACAGAGCCACTAAACAGGAAATAGAACTGAATTAACTGAAAATCTGGTTTACCATAAATAGTCTGATACAAATTAGATAAAAACATTAATCTGTTACAGTGTTCTCATCTACAAGTACATGCTGAAATAGAGTAAACTGAAAAAGATAAATAATACAAACTGACGCCACCATAATGCTCATCCTAGACGTAGTTTCCCACCTGGGTCACCTGAAAAACAGTGCCCACGAAGGGTCAGAGTAAGGAAAAATGACTCCTCCTAGTGACACTAAAACAAACAGTTTTACTTATGAATGCATGCATGCCTTTAAAAATAGTCTCGTGCACTGAAAACATTTTTATGTTATATATTATGCATGCTTTTCCTATAATTCCTGGTCAACACATCTATTAGTTCTATTTTCACAACTTTTTGTTCTTTTACCCAAGTCCTGAAGTTGACTAACTAGTGTATTGACTCACGACAGGTCTATACTTGAGTTCTATGTGATTTCTAACCTGCTCATCTACTAGGAAGGCTCTAGGCAGAGTAGCTCCTAACGCGCAACTGAAACTGACGACCCGAGACCATCTTACGAACCCAATTGTTCTAGTGTCACGCGGACACGGTCTCGAATCTACTAGCTGGCTCAAGGGAAGACACTTCCCAAGTCTGTACTACTCATAAGGTTCCATGTGCCTTATGAGAACGGTAGTGCGCCTCTACCTAGCACGGAAGAAACTCTGTGTGCTGGCTGACCTTTTTGGTCTGACGCTACTCTGCAAGGGATATCTTTCCTGGTGTACTACTAAGCGACCCTTGACTTCCTGGAGGTCGACTTGAAGGGACATTTACGCCCTTGATCGGAACAAATTTCAAACCTACGAACACGGTTAACGCTTTCGTACTCTACGTTACTGTTCATGATCCGACGACTTGGGTCCTAGGGAAATCGTGTCACCCTACACATTTTTCGTAACCGTTTGCTTATCACCACACCTTTCTATGCATGGACATGGTACTTGAAATAAATCTATTTATGTGTATAAAAATACAATACTTGATATATCTAACTAAAAGGAATTTAAATTTCCTTACAGCGGTGGTGCGGCGCTCGTAGACTCGGCGCGGCAACATCTTCTATTTCGAAGGTAAACCTACTGCTGGGGACCTTCAAAGTGCTGCCCCGACCCCACCGAAGTCCTGCAAGGAAGGGCAAACCTAATTTCATCATTTTCCCCTAAGGGTTTTCGGTGGAAAAATTCCAAAACAACTAGGTTTTCCAAATTTAGAAGCTAAACTTTACTAATTTACCTTTACGCTGAGCGATTGAGGTTCCCAAAGCGCCCAACCCAAATTCCGTGGAGGAACACGAACTCCAAAACCTATTTAGGGCAAAAGGAAATGAAAAACCTAAGTTACTTTACTTCCAAATCCAAGAATATCCACAAAGGAAAAGAGATGGGAGAGGAATCGACTCACCGGAACCAAAACGAACTCAACACCTCCGGCTAGGGTTGGAACCTGGCACTTCCAAGGCCAAGAAAGGAAAAGGAATGCTTGTTGGCGCCTGCTGAGGAGGGAGGAGTTGTCGGAATGGGCTTCTGGAGGAGGATCGGCCGCCGGCTAGGGCTGCGGGAGGAGGATGGTCGCGGAACGGAGGACGTCGGGCTCGTCGCTTGCAGGAGACGGGTAAAAGATGGAACGGCTTGCAGTTTTCTCCCGATAGAAGAGGTGTGCGGGATTTCTAATAGAGGGGTGTGCGGGATTTCTAATAGAGGGGTGTGCGGTTTATTCTTATTAACCGTAATAAGAGAGGGGGAGAATTACTATTGGCACCTCACACCACCCTAAAACAACCTAAAACACGGCTATCGGCACACCCATTCTCAAATAAACGGTCGCGATTTAAAATCAAAGAACAACGTACCTCGACGACGCGCTGTCTCGGTCAAAATCCATCGCGACTCGACCCTATAATTTACGATAAAAATTCGTGTCAGATTTACGGATGTTACATGACCAAGACGTCGATGCTAATTTGAAGAGGAGACAGAGGCGAGAAGAGTATGAGAGTCATCAAGAAGGTAGAGCCCGTCCTGCAGTCGCTCCCTACCAATGATAGTCCGCGTCTGCTGATCCTGTATCAGAAAAGAAGAAGAAGTAAAAATCACTGAGTAATGTAAATCAGTAGTAAAGCGACCAACATAAAGTAAATTGAAAGGAGAGCTCGGAACTTGAAGAGCCGAGCGCAGAAGAAGAGAAGAGGTGAGAGGAATATCAACACATCCCGAGATAGGGACAGATGCCCCATTTGCCACAGTAATGTACTTCGGGTGAGGGGAAGACAAGTACTGAGGCGGCCGAACAGAGGTGATGTGATGAGTGACACTAGAATCGAGGATCCATTGCGGTTCAGAGGAGAGGCAGGCGATACCTTCATTGGAGATGGAGGCAGCGGAGGCAACCGAGGCTGGCGGGCGGCTGAGCAGTCCATGAAGATGCTGGAGCTGAAGGCGAACCTCGTCGAGGTCAGTACGAGTGGGAGAGGAGTCGGTGGCAGCAACAGACGCCTGAGGACGAGAAGGGCGACCATGCTTGCGATAGCACGTGGCTTCAAGATGCCCATCTTTGTCGCAGAACGAGCACTTAGGCCGAGGCCGTCCACCTCGACCACGTCCCCGCGAGTCAGAGCGGCCTCCACAGACTGAAGAGGGAAGAGGCAGTAAAGGAGCAGGGACCTGCTGGACAAGAGCCGGTGAAGGAGGTCCAGACACATCCGGAGTCAGGGTGACTTTGAGAAGCATTGAGCACACATTCGAGAAGGATGGAGTAACAGTAGAGGAGAGAACCTGAGCCCGCACACTGTGAAGTTGATGCGGGACCCGAGCCATCATCATGGCTATACCAACATCTGCAAGGTCCAAAGTAGGGGGCTGATGATGGATCCAACCTTCGACCAGAGACCGTGCCTGGGCAACAAAGGAGGTGAGGTCAGCCGCGCCTCCACCATCTAGGGCCTGAAGAGCCGTGATGATATCATACAAGTGATGAAGACTGTCTTTGCCATAATAAAGGGTATGAAGCTCGTCCCACATGCCCTTGGCCGTCTCGTGGTACATGGCCAGGCGATAAGACTCTCCATCGAGAGAGTTGAGAATCCACGTTTGAACACGGCCATCGTTGCGGACCCAACCGTCAGTGGGAGTACCAACAACATCCTGAGTCAAGTGATGAAGAAATCCCTTGGACTGGAGGACCCGATGAACTGAGTGAGCCCATTCCACAAAATTTTTCTTGCCGGATAGGGAGATAGTAGTGATCCGGAGTTCATCACGAACATCTGGAAGAGAGGCCGCGCGGGTAGCAGAAGAGTCCGCCTGGCCGGTGGAATCTGTGGCGGAATTCATGATAATCCGCGGCTAGGAAAGGTGAGGCGGCGAACAACAGAGCGCATGCGAGTAGACGAACAGCCGAGGAGGCCGCGCAGTCTCCAGAACACCAACAACCCAGCGAATTGCGACCAAGGTGCAGCTAGGTGAGGTAGTCCGCACAGTCAGGTGTCTGTGGCGAATAAGGAATATCAGCAGGAGGCCGCTCAGGTACACCGAACACCAGCAATCAAGCAGATCGCGACCAAGATGCGGACATGAGAGGGAGGTCGTGGCGGTTAGAAGATCAAGCCGCGCGACAAAGGGATGATTACTACGGATAGAAGCGGCGAGCAGGAGATCGCAGCGAGCGAGTTAGGAGAAGAAGGCCGCTGCGATTAATGGAGGGGCACAATGGAGAAAAGAGAGAAGCCGCAAACGACTAGAAGAGGAGACCGCTTGCGGATATGCAGGGGACAGGCCCGCAACGACAAAGGAGAGGTCGCATCGGGTAGACAAAGATGGTCCCCACAGGTCAGAGGAGGAGAAGGCTATAAGTAGCCTGAGGGGGGGGGGGGGGGGCGTGGATCCACGGGTTGAGAAGGAGAAAAAAAGGAAGAGAGGCGGATAAGAAACTAGTACCCGCAGGAGGCCAGGCGAACATGAGACCGCTAACACCAGACGGCAAGAAGAGAGCAGACAAGAGGCAGTCCGCGAGAAGCCGCACAAGGCAGGCGGTTAGAAATTTGTAGACCGCCCAAGGAGAACCGTAGACTCTGATACCATATAGGAGATAACAGAACCTTGTATATATGTTCACTTGTATAGAATACAAAGAATGAGTACAAATATATAGATGAGAGAAAGAGAGAGCAAGGTCCTATACAAGATGTGAGACTAAAGAGGAGAGAAATAACAATAAACAATACAACATGAGCCTAGTTAAAATGAGCTTCTCTAACACATAGAATAAGGTATGAATGAATGCGAGTGTAGTGATGAAGGCCATCTAGAATGATGCAAAGTTCATGCAAGTATCCAACAAATAAAATAACATTAGTGTTGAAAATAATAACAGAAATTACAAACAACCACAATTGAAAGTAGCGAATTCAATAGATAGACACATGCTAGTTGAATTAAAACAAAGAGTGATTCCAGAAAATCCTCGACAAATGTGCCTTTCAAATAAAATGACAATTAGGCAAACTAGTACAAATTTATATCTCTAACAATATGTTTCTTCACAAAAATAGACAACACAGAGCGATATTAACTTGAAATTAGAAATTGCACGAATAATTGAGATCCATGTGGGTGTGCGCATGGTTTGGTGCGGTTTGGGCCCAAACCACAACCACTTATGAAGTAATGATACTTTCCTTTAGGTTCTCGTACCCGTACCAGATACCTATCCGGTGCCAATACGTACCCGATACTCGGCGAATACACATGCTACTATTGTCTGTAGATATACTAGGACTTGCCAGATTTTTTTGCTTATTGTGATAGAGTATGTTTTTCTAAAGTAAACAAAAGAATTCTGTGTCTTTTAGTAAAGAAAAATTTGTGAACCATAAATGCAACTAGCGATATTTGTTTATTATAGTTACAAAATGTGCTTCAGATTTAAGTATTTTTTGGGTAAAATTATAAAGAATTTGACTTAAATTTTATTATTTTGTTTTTACTATATATGTGCATATATATATAGACGCATGAACATGCATATATATGCATATGTGCATTTATATACATGGACATATTGCACGTAGATTTATAAGTCAATGTTAATTACGTCGTACCCAAACATACCCGCATCTATAGTTTATTATTTTCACATATCACCGTACCAGATACGTATCATACCCGGTGCTCGTACCCATACCGGTGCTTGATAGACAACCACACTACAAGTGTGCTGTTTTTGCCCGAGCAAAACCACACCGCACTAAAAATTTGTGGCGCGGCTTAGTTCGGTGTGGTTTTTTGCAATGTAGCTGTGGTGCGGTGCAGTTTTTTGCATGCTAATGATTGATGGCTTGATGAAAGACTTATGTATGTATTCTCTAATTTTTTTATCTGACCTCTCAAAATTTTAAGTCAAGCCTACATATACTGAATTATAAATACTATTTTTAATCTTATACTAAATTCTTATAGTTGTTAAGAATCTTCCTTGGAAGACAAGCAGTTAATACCCTAGGAGATCACGAACTCTAGATTACACTTCGTAACATTCTTTTGAATACAAGCAGTGAATACCCTAAACGATCAAACTCTCGATAACACTTTTAGAGGAACATGAGTGAAAGTACTTTTAAGTTCTACTGTGAGAACCATGATAAAGAGTTTCCGTTGTGTTGACAAGATGAAAATTGTGAAAGAAAGTTGGATGCCTACGAGGTATCAAGAAAAATTGAGCTATATGCATAACAACTAGATTAGAAGCTATATGGCTAACAACAACATTATCACATAATAATTCCATGGTTCTTCTGACTTCCTATTTTAAATCAATGAAAAGTTGTTTGATCCACACCAACTCACAAGTGGTTTGATCCACACCAACTCACAAGTGGTTTGATCCACACCAACTCACAAGTGGTTTGATCCAGACCAACTCACAAGTGGTTTGATCCAGACCAACTCACAAGTGATTTGATCCAGACCAACTCACAAGTGGTTTGATCCAGACCAACTCACAAGTGGTTTGATCCAGACCAACTCACAAGTGGTTTGATCCAGACCAACTCACAAGTGGTTTGATCCAGACCAACTCACAAGTGGTTTGATCCAGACCAACTCACAAGTGGTTTGATCCATAACTCTGTATTTAGAGTAAGCACTAGATCTAGCTATAGTATGTTGTTTCTTTCTTTTCCATGACTCCATGTTCCCTCCTATCAACGCACTACATCCAGTAGTCGGGTTGCATATAATTCCCCGATCTCCCGTGGGTGCGCTACAAGTCTGCATACCAGTGACCCCAAGTCATCTTCATGGATCTGATTGGCCGTAGCTGCTAATTCCAATGGCGGGTTGTTGAGGATGCAACTTGAACCCCAGGCCTCTTAGAAAAAGGATCTCTAAACTGTTCCTCATCACCAACTGAGCTGCAGCTCGACGATGAAGAATCTAAGTAAGAGCAAGAAGCTCCAGTTTTGGAGAAGAAGAAATCAGATGGATGAGCTCCAACACTGGTGAAATAGATATCATGACTAGTTCTTCTTCTCTCACGAGAACAATGGCATGAGTGGAAAGGCCGCAGGTAGAATCGCGAAGTCTGACCTACTATGGTTGGAATTGGGGAGGAAGAATTTAGGCTAATGTGAATTCCCATGGAATTGAGTCTAATTCCATTTCCTACTGAAATATTTGGCGGCCAAATAACTGAATTGGAATTATGGGACCCAATTCAAATTCCTATCCTTGAATTTTGCCCAAACAAACGAGGCCTTAGCAATGGGCATATCTATATGTGATTCTGGTCTGTCGTCGGAAAAGGTTTGAGGTGTAGTTGGACATATGGTAAATATAACATCAAGTAAATCCTTGAGACGTCTTGTGTTTGGGGTCATTACGAGGAATAGTAATCCCAATAGCAAGTTTAACGGGTGGTTCAATACGAGTATCAATGGAAACAAAAATTTTATCAGTAGTAATATCACGAGGAGTTAGGAGGAGAGATGATAGTAGGTGTATGAAAAACATGAATACTCTTTTTTTTGTGCAAATTAGTCATATTAGACAGTATTATAGCCAGGGATGATCTCAAAAAATGTAAAATCCTACAATAGTGCGCCTGAGAATTAGACAAACATTTATATCTTGTCCAACTCCTAGAATATCCAAGGAAAAGACATTCTATGAATTTGAGATCAAATTTCCTGCCTCCTGGGCTTAACTTATGAACAAAGCACACTCATTCAAAATTTTTGATAGGAATGACAGAGTTCTCAGTCAGAGAAAGGAGTATGGGAAAGAGTATCACTCCTTAATACAATAGAAGGAAGATGATTGATAAGATAACAAGTAGTAAGAACAACACCATCCCAAAGTTTTTGGGAACATTCATCTGAAACATCTTAGCTTCAGCAACTTCAAGGAAATGATAGTTTTTGCGTTCCGCAATTCCAATCTATTGAGGAGTATGAGCACATTAAGAATAAAGTAAGATACTTTTACCAGAGCAAAAATTCTTGCAATAACGTAATAAACAACTTGAATACAATCATGAGATATACTCGTGCCAAACCTCAGGAGTTTGGTTCTTCCTAGTAGTCCCTCTCCAAATGAGAGATCTCAAAACCTAAACATCAAAGACAATCCTAAACTCCCATGGCATCTCCTTATATAGGGATGAGGGCTCACGTACCATTTATCTAATGCCATTCAATTTTAAAATACATAAGTTGCGCTCGCGTAACAAAATATCCCGTAAAAAAATTGACCATGATCCCAAGGTTGAGGTGCCGCCCGCTATCTAGTAGTGATATGCTCACGGGTGGGCTATCACAGAGGTGCCAGTAGCTCCGTCCGATGGTACATCTGTGATCATAAGGGCGTCAAAGTCAACTATGCCGATCGTGTCCAAGTCATCCCTGATGTGGGACTAAAACTCCTTTCAATCATGAGTAAAAGAGTATGATTGCTTACAACGGTAGCACAGACCCTTACTCCGCAGTTCATTGTACTATTGGTTGGAAAGACAGTGAGTAGGGATATGATAGTTGTTGCGTGGGCCTATAATGGTTGCACGAGTTAGAGGAGGTGGCAGTGGTGGAAGTTTAGACTGAGGAGAAAAATATGGTTGGTAGGGAGGTTTGGAATGAGGCGATGAGGAAGGAGGGTCCCCAGACATCGCCAGGAATTCGGCCTCCACTAGTGGGGAGTGGTCCATGGCTTTGTTGATGGTTAACAGTTGGTGGGTGCGGAGGCTGGCTCAGATATGTGATTGTAAGTCGTGCATGAAGTTGCCCAAGTAATGGTCGGGTGGGAGACCTGAAACATGGGTGAACAACTCGATAAGTTCATAAACTTACAAGTCAATGGGGCCGGTCTGACGGACCCCACAAAGGAGCTCGATCACGGTACTGGAGTAGCGGTGATCATATCGTTGAATGAGTGCCTCAGTGAGAGTTGTCCAGGTTAAGCCGAGTGAGGATTGACAGAGCCAGCAGTCCCAATATAGGGCGGATCCTTCCATGCCGATAAGAGCTGTGGAGACCTGATGCGTTTGAGGAGTCTGGTGAATATCAAAATACTGCTCGTCGCGGGCAATCCAACCGTGGGGTTCAGTTCCGTTGAATGCGGGAATGTCGAGGCATTGAAGTTGCGGAGGAGGCAATTCCGCCAATGCGGTTTCTTTGGGGGACAATGTGCTGGGGGATCCCAATGCAGAGGCAGCAATAGGCCATGAATTTTGACCGGGTTGCAAGCTGTGGAGCATGGCTATAATCAAAGTGAACTGGTCAACTTGGGTCTTAAGGCGAGAGTTGATGGTTGTGATGACGTGTTCGAGGGCTTGCATGCGGGATTCCATCAATTGACGACCCTTTGGCATAAGAAAAAGAGGAAACAAGAGCTAGACGATCGAGAGAGAGAGCTCCGGAGCCGGTGGAGATGCACTAACTAACGACAAGGAGAGTAGGGAAGAAGGGATCTAGTCGATGCGACAGTCGAAGGAGCTGATAGACGACTGCAATGCTACTGCGGGTAAGGAATCGATCAACGTTGTCGAGAATGAAGCAAACTGCTGTTGTCACACTGGATCAGCTGCTGACCGAAGGAAACAAAGTTGGATCGACAAAAGAAATCAAAACACTGTGGACAAAACGAATCTGAGGCACTGGATTTGGCGGAGCGGTCGACAAAGGGAGATGGATCGATTTGGCCAGGCACTCTATCTGGCGGAGTTGTCAACGAAGGGTGAGGGCTCAATCTGGCCGGGCACTGGAGCTGGCAGAGGTTTCGATGAAGGGGGAGGGCTCAATCTGACCGACACTCGAGCTAGCGGTGTTGTCAATGATATGACGTTAGCGAAACTTAAACCGACGGTATGCGATGTGCGACAAGGTTAGGTCAGACCAATGTTACCGGAGATAAAATACTTGCTATAATGTAATAAACTTGGATACAATCACGAGGTATACTCGTGGCAAACCTCAGAAGACTGGTTCTCCTTGAAGTCCCTTTCCAAAGGAGAGATCTCAAAACTTAAACATTAAAGATCCTAAACTCTCAAGCCACCTACTTATATACCGTGGGGGGAGGGGGGGAGGGGGGTTCTCACGCACCATTTATCTAATGCATTCACTTTATAAATGCAAAAGACAGTAATAAGTGGTGTGCCCGCGTAACAGATACCATTAGAAGTAAAGAAATTTTGGCGTTTTGGATGTTTTGTACTTAGGAGCATTATCATTCTATAACACTTTATTGATTTTGAATCTCAGCATAAAACATTGTAAAAATATTATAAAGTTCATATCTATTTTTCATTAAAAACAACCAAGTGCATCTAGAATACGGTCTGTTCGGCCCCCTAAAATTGGAATTCTGGAATTGAAATTGGGAGGTTTGAATTCATTTCAGGTGTTCGACACCTTGGAAATGGCTTGGAATCGGCATTCCTTGAAATCCTTAGGTTTTAAAAATGCGTTGTGCCCAATTCTTTGGGTTCACGTTGGATTTTCGCTGGTTTTTGGCGAGGAGAGCAAGCCCGACAACCCTATCACCAGGTCGCTGGATCCGGTGCCGCCGGTCGCTGCACATCTTCGCTGCCGCCGGTAAACACCTCTTTTTCCCCTCCTCTTTCTTCTTTTTTTTCGTCGAACGTCCTCGTTCAATCGACGCTTCTCTGGCGTACTTCCCTGCCACCGCTATAACCTTTCGATGCCCCCGATCTACTTCCTTCTTTTTTTCCTGTTCCTCTTCTTTTTCTTTTCTTCCTCCTCTTCTTCTTCTTCCATCTCTCCTCCATATATTCCACCTCCTTCTTCCTCCTCTTTCTGGTGTTTGTGGATCCGGCGGTTTCCCCCTGCTTCGACATTTTGTTCTTCCTATTCTTCTTCTCTGGTGATAGCTGCAACTGATTTTGTTCTTATTTCAATTTTTAGTATGTTTTTAGTATGGTTATACTTTGCTGCTAATAAAAAATTGTTCCCTTCCGATTTTTACTGCTACTGCTATAGTGATTTGCACGCATTTTGGTTATAGCTTGCTCTTAGTATGGTTATAGCTGCTCATTTCACACATTTGATTATTTACACATTGTTGTTTGTCATGGTAGGGATTTCATAGTAAACGAAAGTCTAATGACCTCATTCCGTATGTTTTTTGATGGATGAAACTGAATTAGACTCACATTCCGAATATTAATTTGAAGTAATTATTAAAGGTGCCGTCTTGACAACGCTTGCTGTAGCTGCAACTGCACTACAAACCATTCCAAAAGAACCAACACACAATGCATCTAATAATGCGTTACGATCTGTTTTATTAGCTTGCATTTATAATGGATCAGACGTTAATTGTTTCAGTTTGCTACGTATGAGTCAATCAATTTTTGGAGAGTTGTGTGATATTCTACGCGCAACGAATTTACTTCACGAAAGTTTATATATTTCGGTGAAAGAATCCATTGCATTATTTTTATATATACTGACACACAACCACAAATTTTGGGATGTAAGTATTACTTATTTAAGGTCCACATACACTATCAATAAACATTTTGGTCTAGTGCTGAGAGTTATTCTACAAATAGGCAAAAATTACATTACGTTTCCTTAGTCCAGACAAGAATCCAGTAGGAGGTGAAACTGCGTCGGTACACTAGATGGAACTCATATTGAAGTTACAATGCCAACAAAAGATAATGGTAGATTTGGAAATCGTAAGCATACAATCACGATTAATGTCTCGATGTTTGTGATAATAACATGAAATTTTTATATGTATTGCCTTGTTGGGAAGACTACTCTTCAGATTCTAGAGTTTTGCGGGATGCTTTGAAGAGGCCAGATCGATTCAGTGTACCAAATGGCAAATTAATGTCCGAAACTTTATTTTCTGCTATGTTAGCCATGATTAAACTGTTGTTAATGTCTAACAATTAATATATGTGTAGGTAAATACTATCTTGTTGATGCTGGGTATACAAATGGTCATGGTTTTCTAGCTTCTTATCGTTCGACACGATATCACCTTAAGTAGTGGTCGACACAGGGTAATAACCCCACAACTTTTAATGAGTTAATTAATTTACATCATGCTCGGGAAATAATATTATAGAGAGGACTTTTGGCTTGCTAAAGAAACGATGAGCAATACCGAGACAACCATCCTTTTTGACATTAAAGTATAAGTATTATTGAAATTTTATGCGATCTAATATATTCATATGGGGTGGTGGTAACAAATGCAAATTTATTGGTGCAAATTATTAATGCATGTCAGACGATCTAAAGTTGAAGTGGGTTGCATGCAATTTAATTAGTAGTATTTATGTGGACTGTTTGTTTGTGGACTGTTTCTGTTTCCATGAATCTTGTGCGGACTTTAATTAGCAGTAGTTATGTGTATGAACTCATTTCGTATGTGTCTGGACTTTATTTTATCCCTCGGGATTTTTTTTAAGTGCTTAGATATTCTGTATTAGTTTTCTGCTATGTTAATTTCAATTCCAGATTTGAATTCTATTCTGCACCCGAACAACAGAATTGCCTCATTTCAATGCCTGATGCCAAATTATGCACAACAGCCGAACAACAAAATTGGAATTCAGCCAATTCTAATTTCTAATGGTTTTAAAATTGGCTGAATTCCAATTCCAGAATTAAAATTCTGGGGACCGAGCGGACCGTTATAGTATTCAATACTTAAATCCCCTAAGAGTGGTATAACATGGACCCACACATCACTGTGAACAAGATCAAACTTATCCCTCACATGTTTATTAACCTAGGGAGCATAAGACAATCGTTTATGCTTTCCCAACTCACAAGACCCACGCTCAATTCTAGACTCACAATTAAACTTAAGATACAACTATTGATGGTGACAAGGAAAAGTAACCTAGTTGACAATGGAGTTGACATAAGGTGGTGGCATCAAATGTCCAAGGAAGGACATCATAGTTAACAATTCTCTCTATTCTAGCATAACCATCACATCTTCAGTCATAGGAAGTAATGAGTCTAATTTCTTATTCATTCCTGAGAAATAGCCAAAGAACTAGGAAGCAATACGATTTTCTAGGCACACACAGTTCACATTGGGGTGGCTTCGTAGATGCAACTAGCATTGCTCTTTCCAGAGTACTGCATTTCAAGATAGTTTAATAACTCCTCAGCAATGCTGCAATGAGACATTAAGTTTGACACACTAGCCTCCATGGTAACCCACATCAGATTCACCAAGTTGAAATCATTTATGTGCCACTCCACACCCCCTACAGAAGTTTCAAAAGAGACTTGAGATAAGATGATCCGTCTTTCCTCTACCTTTCAAACTCTTTATCACCACATTTTCCATAACTAGTAGTTCTCATTCCCTTTTAGCTTCCGATTAGCTGGTTGGGCAAGCATTACTAGTAATGCTCATAGTCCGAGGTGATCCTCTTGCATTGTGATTCACACCCATGCTCACGGAAGAGAGCAATCACCACATATATCTCACACAAAAATGGGAGCACAAAGAACCAAAAAAAATTCACCCTTGTAGACAACCCACTTACATACAACGACAAACACATGTTGCAGTTGGGACAGCCCCTCGCACGGAGACAAAAACAGCAACAAGAGATGGCAAGCAATCCCATACATGATCAATCTCCATTCAATCGATCCTCCAAAGCACTAGGAATCGATCCCTGAAAATTATCCCTACTTCCGATCCCTGTAAACAATCCTCAAATACACGGGGAAACGAGATTAGCGCTCGATCCTCCAAAGCAAATGGCACGCGATCCCGAAGAAGCGGTGCAGAAAAAATGCCTTCCAAGCTTCATGGCCAACCTTCCGGTAGGAATAACCGATTGGCGACCAGCTTGAGTTGTCGACACACTGTAGTTCCTTACCAGCAAACCCAAACGTGATGTCCTCAAACAACAAATTTGTCTCGCTAGTCTCTCATTGATACCATGTGGATATCTGTTGGGAGGAGATGAAGAAGTTCAATCCCGTGTATCTCTGAGCCACCTCCGAACCCTTCGGGTTATCCCTATGGTTCACTTGTTAATCATATATCGGGTTAATTACTGGGTCCTCCCCTGGGACTTTGCATAATTACTTGTTGCACCCCTCTATCTTTCAAAATTACATTTACCTCCCCCTCTAAGTTTCCCCAGTTTACAAAAATGCCACTTCCGTTAGAAAAATGCATGGAAAATGATAAAATCGGCCAAATTATTTTACTATTTTTTAATTTTACCCTTTTATAATGATTTTAAATTAATTACAAAGGGTAAAATGTAACACACCCTTTTCAATGTAGAGTTATTACAAAGGATAAAATTGAAATATGATAAACTAATTTGCCATTTTTATCGCTTTCCATCTATATTTCCAAAGAAAAGATCACCCGTTTCAATGTAGTGTCATTACAAAGGATAAAATTGAATATCATGACATAATTTGACATATTTTATCTGTTTCCATCTATGTTTCTAACAAAAGTGGCAATTTGTAAACTGGAGAAACTTAGAGGGAAGGTAAATGTAATTTAAAAAATAGAGGGGTGTAACCTGTAATTATGCAAACTCCCGGGGAGGTCCCGGTAATTAACCCCATATATATGTTGGAAATATGTTATTTTTATGTTTTTTTCCTTGTATTACCTACCTCCTATATATAGGAGTGAGCCTCCTTTCCTTAAGATATTTTCAATTTCCTGTTGTCCAACAATATATATGCCCCTTATTATGTTATATGGTCACCCCTTAGTGACTCAGTAGTTGTGACCTTTTCATAGTGCACAATGATTATACGAGGATTGATAAATGTCGCTCGTTTTTGATGATAAATAGTGAAATTAATTTATGTGGTTAGGACACAATGGCGACAAAGGATCAATATAGCCGACCCCACTATAGTGGGATAAAGGATGCATCAGTAAGTGAAGTGGATAGAATTAGCTTTGTAGTGCCATGAAGAATCATGTAAAATGATAGCTACAAACCTACTTCTTGAACTATTTTCTATAGACCACTGTTAGCCCTCGTTCAAAAAATTATTTTTTCTTATTATAGAGTACTTGTTGCATGCTTTCCATACAACTGTTACGATTACATCATCCTGCTTCCATATGCAGTCAGGGATGTCAATGACAGATCAACTAGATCTTCTTGAGGAGCAAGTTAAAATGGTTGCTGGTGAGATCGCCTTGAGTAACAGTACCCTGAAACGGCTGGTAGAACAATCTGTAGAGGATCCTGACAACTCAAAAGTTCAGGTATGATCTTATTCTTCGATGCTGTCAGGTATTAAGATTGCTGTATCATTTTATGTGGTAAAAGATAAAGGTGACATGCCATTTCATGCACTTCTCAAAGTGCTGGATATCTATGGTTTTTGTAATGGGAGTCACTTATATTCTTTTCGATGGAGATTTAGTAATAGTGATGCATTGAGGAATGTTGGGTTTATTTTTTCAAACTTTTCATGTCTCCACGTCCTATACAATTTTCAATTATAAATATCTAAAAACCTACCCGTAACAGATTAGGTGGGTTCTTGGAAAAAAAACAAGAAATAGCTTAAGAATCTAGTAACTAGATTTAATTAAAACAATTTGTGACCTCCATTGGACTCATGTATATTTGATCGAGAGTTTTTCTGTATGAAGCAGTTGATTTATATGGATATTTTTCCATGCTAACCATCATGTATAGTACACAATGAAAGTATGAATCAAAGTGTATTCACAATCTCATAGACATGTATAATTCCAAACCGAATTCCTTCAGCACTTTGGATCAGTTGAGATGCACCAGATCTAGCCAGGATGACTTTGGAGCAGGAAGTCACGAATGACAGAAAAGGAGATGCATGGAAAGAGGTGTCGTTTACCTTATTTGTAGTTTCCCTTGAAGGATGGACACTTGGGCGAGGGAAAGAACGAGGGAAACAAACTCGTTGGGAACAAAAAGGATTTGTCGGAGTCACGGGGACAAAGGGATTTTGGGGTTTTCAGGGGCGGGATGGGAACAGTGGGTTTCGTCAAGACAAGAATTAGGGTTCAATTAAAATGTGGAGAAGCAACTGGGATATTTTTTGTGTTGCGAATAATGAAAAAGGATATATTATTCCAATTATTTGTTGAAAAGGCGCGCGAGGCGCGCCTGGTCCGGGCGCACCACGGGGCCTCACAAGCTGAGGCGGGCGAGTGCCCCAGGCGCGCCTAGATTTTGGGAGTATCTATCAGGGGCGACGATGATGGGACCAGGCTGAAATTGTAGTGGGTTTCGTCAAGAGCAAGAATTAGGGTTCAATTAAAATGTATTGGAGAATTCGCAATTAGGTTGAATCAGATTTTTTGTGTTGCGAATAATGAAGATAAGGTCAGCGATGGGCGCCCAATTCGCTATTATTGCGCCCAATTATATGCATGTATAGTGAAAAAGTTATCTTCTCATTGATCAAACAAAGGAGGGAACTCCCATATATATTCACGTTCTATTATGTATATAAATACAAGGGAGGAACAAATAGAAATAAATGATTTTTTAATAAAAACACTCTATGTTCTTTCGTTAGCAAGAGCATACATATCATATGAGCCAAGCTTGGACATTAACCAGATGTATAAATGACACAATAAATGTTTGGTGAGAATGCTACACATCTTGGAGCCGACAACAAATCTTTGAGAATGCTACACTATTATAATTGAACTCTAAGTTTGAGCTTGTCTCTAATGTAGTGACAATCGACTTCTATATGCTTAGTACACTCATGAAATATGTTAAGAAGCAAACTAACATAAACTCAACGGGTGGTGACAATATCTCAAAGTGTGGCTGAAGGGGCTGAAATAGTTTGGTACCCGTATGGGATCAATATTGAAGATGAAAACCTAAAGGTATGCTTCTTCTCTCACTCTACATGGTATCAAAGCCGGTGAATCCTCCATCGTCATCGAACTGAAGGCTCTGCTTCCTGCGCTGGTCTCCCTTTGTCATTCCCTGCGCCCGATCATCGATTTCGTGCGCTATTACCTGCATCCGATCAACGTTCGTCGACCTGAAGGCTCGACTTCCTGCGCTGGTCTCCCGTCGTCGTTCCCTGCTCCCGATCAACGGTTTCTTGCGCTGTTACCTGCATTGATTCTACCATCCCTGCTTGCTGGTTCTCCTGATCGGCGGTTTCGTGCGCTGGTTCTACCGTTCCCTGCTCCCGATCAACGGTTTCGTGCACTGTTACCTACGCTGGTTCTACCGTCCTTGCTTGCTGGTTCTCCTGATCGGCGGTTTCTCTAGTTGTTGTTTCGTGCAGGCGTTTCTCCTGTTGCTGTTTACTTCCTTCCGTGTTCTCCTGTCGGCATAAGTTGCCGCCCTGTTGCCTGCCCGGTTGATTGGGTTCTCTGCTGCCCTTGCCTTGTGGTGCCGCCTCAAGTTGCCGGTGTGAGGGCTCCTCTTCCTATGTGCTCTTATGGAGGACATCCTACGGGTGCGGGCTAGATCTGAAAGCCGAAGAAGACACCCGAGGATGAAAGGGAGGAGGCTCCGGCAACCCCCATGGAGGGCAAAACCGCCCCCCGATCACGGCCGAAGAAGCGAGAGAAGCCAGAGAGGCGGCTCCGGCAGGAGAAGCGGAAGAACGGGCCGGAGAGGCGGGATCACCGCGCCGGCGTCGCGTGTCGAGCGGAAAGAGCGGCCCGATCGAGAGGAGAGCGAGCGGGAGAGGTGATCGCGAGCAGGGAAGCAAACGGGAGAGGTGATCGCGAGCAGGGAAGCGAACGGGAGAGACGAACGCGAGAGGCGAACGGGAGAGACGAACACGAGAGGCGATCCGCGATCCGCAGCAAGTCCGTCCGGCTCTGATACCAAGTAGAGATGAATCGATTCCAAAATTATGTTTGCCCTAAACCGGGCTTACATATATATAAGCTCAGAAGAAAATAAAAACAAGCTTAAAAAGATATATTTAACTGTAGAGTGAGCACCTGAAAGGCCCGTGCTAGCATAAGAGGAAGACGAGGCAAAAGACAAAATAGAAAGACCCTGAATCAAGGTATAAAGGGCATGCACTTTATCTGCTGAGAATGCGTTGGGAAGAGCAGAGCCATCAATGCCGGAATGTTTAGGAGGGATGTCTACAATAGTAGCAGAGAGATGAGCAAAATGAGGAGAAGGATGACGACCTGAAGGTCTCCTAAAACACGGCCGCCACGAGGTGGACCACCCCCTCTTGGCGAAGGGAACCCCTAGAGCCTGAAGCAAGTGTCCCGAGTGTGACGGTTCTTCCCATAATAATCACAGAGGAGGTCTTTATCGGATCCCTTCATCTTTGAGTCACGGGACGAATGACCACCTAGAATAGAAGTGGTAGCAACAACAAGGGCATAACTCTCAGGAGTAGGATCAGGAAGCAAGGTCTGGTGGCGGTTGAATTTTTGTAGCTCAATACTGTAGACCTCAGGAAGAGACATTAACTTTGGACGCCCCAATATCTGAACACTGATCTAATTAAAGTTTCGATGAAAGCCATGAAGAAATTCAATGATCCGATTGTGGTCTTCTCTGACATGAACCATCACCTCATTAACGGTGCTAACAAAGGAGAGGTGATCAAAAGGATCGTATTCCTGATACAGTCGTGTAAACTCCAAATAATACACAGAAGAAGGGTGATCAACCTGTCAGAATAAGGATATCTTCCGTCGCAACTGCATTGTTTGAGTTGCATTACCCCGACGAGAGTATGTAGACTCCACTCGCCACCAAATGTATGCAGCAGTGTCAAGAAATAAATAATTACGAGCGATGGACTCCTTCATAGAATTTGTTAACCAAGACATGACTAGGGAATTCTCTGATTCCCACTGTATCCAATCGGATGGGGTCATGTATGGTTCCTTAGTTTGACTATTGATATAGCCAAAGAGACGACGTTTTTTGATTTCCAAAGTGATAGACCAGGATTATGAATGGTAATTAGAATCATCCAGACGAATGTTAGTGATATGAGGAGTATTATGATCATGCCTCCCACAGAGAAAACTCACTGGAGCGGGAGAATCATCATGGCTAGACATAGTGGCTCAAGAATAGAAATCCAGAGTCCACCCAAGACTTAGGACAACAAGGAATAACAGATTACACCAAGAAAAATCGAATCTCGAAGGGGAGAGGAAGAGAAATCCACTCCATGCAATCACCAGGAAGCGCAGATGACGTCGGAAGGGGCAGCCACTTCACTGCATGGTGAGTCCGGCGCTGGACATGGACTGAAGAGGAAGAAAGAGTGGATGAAAGAAACGACGATTGCTGGATTCGAGAACGGGATCTACGGGAGGCGAGAAGGACGAATGCGAGAAGAGGGAACAACGGCAGAGGGAGCGACGAACAGAGCAACGACGAGCGGGACAAGCATGGAATCTAGTGGGATTGAAAGACGGGCGCGGAAGCGGGATTGAGTTCGGATGCTGACGAGCGAGAAGCAGACGGAGGAACCGCTAGGGCATCGTGAGCCATCACTCTGATACCATATTGTATGATAGGAAATTAGTTTCTTCTCACTCTTTACAAGCTTTTTATTCCCTCTATATATGGACACAGTAATAAAATACGGGGATTATAAGGAATACGATACAAGAATCTATTATATATTGTAACAGTAACAATGTAGAGCTCCTTAAACATGTGGAAACCAAAAAAATATTGATGGGGCAAGATTTGAAGATGCATTAAATGAAGTATCCATAATAACATTGTATAGTTATTTTGCCGAGAAAAATTAGATTTTCAATCACTTGCAGTGATTGGAAGAGGGGAGCCTGATCTGTGCTGTCGGAAGTCCGAGATGTTGAAGGATAGGAAGGACTTACAAGAATGTCGTGAAAGAGAGAGTGTCCTTAAGGAACCGTAGGCCTCAACATCAGAGGCAATGGGCTTCCTCAACGGTGAAGGAAGGGGATGGCGGAGATAGCGAGATCGAACGAGAAGTCGACACGTAAGGAAGAAGCCAAGGTGGAAGTCGATGACGAAGACTAGCAGAGATCCTCGGAGGAGGAGGTTCGATCATAGACAACCAGAGCAAAGCTGAAAGGTGACTTGAAAGGTGACTTGATTACATGACCTTATCTCTCTGATACCATGTGGGTAATGAATCTCATTGATCAAGCAAAGAGGGAAACTCTCCCTTGCTTACAAATAGTATTATTGTACACATAAATACACAAAAGGAACAACACAAATAAAATGAAACTTTACAGATAGCACTCTACAATATGTAAAAAAAGATTCATTTATGTTAGAATCTAAGAAACGTAGAATCTATCCTAAATCAATTTCCTGATGTGGAGAAACCCAAATCTATTCAAAGTCCAGAAGGTTGCATCAATTTCTTCATGTGGGACTATATTCTTAACACTTTATTTATTCTTTTTATACGTATGCTTATTAAACTTAAAGTCCTTTCTTTCTTGATTTCTCTTTGAACATTTTTCCTCAGCAACTTCTCTGGTGTGGTCAGCATCTGATTTCTATCTCATCCTACAGTTACATTTAAGTTTAGTGATCTTGTTTCTACTTTTAAGAATTGGTGCTTCGATATATCGTGCATGAAGATGTCATTTATGCGTATGTATTAACTGGAGAAGTTTAAAGTTATGATGACATTCACACACATTGTTACTTTCTGCTTTTGAACTCGCAAGTCTACCAGCGAGGGTGCAGTTGTAATATTCATATCCTGGTTCCAGACATTGGCTTCTGAAATTCATCTTTTAAGTGAAATGCTGTTGCCGTAGGATATACTTCAACATTGTAAAAGATCACCCTTCCCACAAGTTGTAGGCTTGTCTCTGGGATGTAATTTCATATATGCATTCCTAAATTTCATATACAGTTTCCTAAAATAACCCTAAGGGGGAAGAGTACTCCATGTTGAGATGACACGGTCACGCATTAGGCTTGAGATTGAAAATTGGTATAAGGCACTTGACTGATTCCAAATGAAAGCATGATATTTCTGCCATGGGCATCTCCATTGCGGGTTGGTGGTCATGTGTTCCAATCATTGAAACAATCTGTCTTTAGAACATAGGTAAGGTTCGGTAATTCAATCCATTCCAATACCTTGCATTGGCAGGGACGTAGTGCATTGGTTTTGTACTTTGAAAAAGTGTTATGCAACACTAATACTGTAATACATGAATGTTATAGCCTATCCATTGCATGTTTATCTTCCATCGGATTTACTTGTAGTACTGTAAATCATTGAAACAACCTGTCTTTAGAACATAAGGTTGGGTAATTCAATCCTTTCCAATACCTTGCAGTGGCAGGGACGTAGTGCATCGGTTTTGTACTTCGAAAATTTTTATGCAGCACTAATACTGTAATACATGAATGCTGTAGCCTATCCATTGCATGTTTATCTTCCATCGGATTTACTTGTAGTACTAAATGCAACTTATTTAACAGTTGCAGATTCATAATTTGGAACATGAAATTGAGGAAAAAAGAGAACAAATGAGGGTCCTAGAACAACGTACAATTGAAAGCAAGGAAGCCTCAATGAACAGTGCATCTTTAGTCGATATGCAGCAGGTGATCTTGTGTTCAAAATATTTTTTTTCAATTTGCAGCATAAACATCCATGACCACCACTACTGCTGCTACTTACATATTGATTGACTCTCAATTTATTTCCTGAGTACCATATTACGTTTGCTAAACAGACTGTCATGAGATTGATGACTCAGTACAATGAGAAGGGTTTTGAGCTAGAGGTATATTTTCCTTTTTGTTTTCATGTATATGCTAATACACTAGAATAGATTCGAAAGAATTGTGTAATTTGTGAAATTTTTGCACGACCTTTTTTAAGGCCATTGCTGAAAGATGTAATTATTAATCTTCATAGAAAATTTTCTTTTATTTGATGACTGCAGATAAAGTCGGCAGATAATCGTATTCTACAAGAACAACTAAATAAAAAGGTTTTTGAAGTCTACTTGTTGTTTCAAACACGTGGTACTTGTCTAATTTAAATAAAAATAAAGTACATGCTTTATAGATTATTCTTACTATTGTTTTACTTACAGTGTGCTGAAAACAATGAATTGCAAGAGAGGCTCCTGCAACTACAACAGCAGTTTAATTCAGACAAAAGTGGAATGCCATCTTTAATTCAAGAGCAGAATGTGTTTGAGATTGATGAGCTAAAGTATAAACTGCATTCCATGGTATTTCATCTGATTATACTGCTTATTTTTTGTTCTTATGTGTGCGTGCAAAGCAAATTTGGTGCCATTCTTCTGTGTAGTAAAACTTAATTTTCATGAATCAACATTCGTTTAAGTTGAGATGTAGAATGATGTGCATCACCCACCACATATGGCTTGCCGCAAGGCAGGCCCCATGTTTGCGTATTCATATAGAAGGACTTGAATGGATCGACGATTCAACTTGACGGATGCGTTCAGATTTTTGTCTACTAACGTTTTCATATAGTATACTGTTTTCATGTATTATTTAATGTAATTAGGCCCGTTACATTAACACCCAATCGTAGTTGTTGATGTAAGACTGTTCTAGGGTAGCTTTATGCCTTTATTATAAATAAGAGTGAAGGGGGAAACTGTGAAGCATGACTGATTTTTTAGAAGAACTATTCTTGGAAACCGGCGTTCCCTTCATGGTGACAACTCCGTGAGGCCATAGGTGATGACTCCTGCGTAAGTTTTGTATCCTTTGTTTCCTCCCCTCCACAGCCTGATACCCTTCCCAAAACCTCCACCGGAATCCATGCCACAGACTGCTGAAATTTTCAATTTTTTTTCAGGTAATGTATTCTCTAGCCTCCTCCTAAACTCAAATCCCCTCCCAGGAAACCCAAATCATAGTTTCCCCACTAAGCCCTATTTTGTTTTCGCCCCGGAACACTTGCCCTTGCCACCACGCTATAGCCCACACTCCCTCCTTGTACGGTTGTACCAACACTGCAACACATACTTCCTTTAGAATTCCACGATGCCTTCAGATTTATTGTATTAGGAGCCAACCTTTCCTCAGTTGATTTCCGAATCCCAACACCCAATCATACCCCCCCAACCGTCAGATCTCCTCTAGCCAAACCCCATTTGATAGCCCTTTTACCCATGTAGAGGTCCACCCACAATAGCTACCAGCGGCCTCAAATTCACTGTCGTCGCCGCCGCCGAGACAACATTCATGCTTCTCCTTCCACTGGATCCACCTCCCTTATCAACATCTTCTAACTCTGTGAGTGTCTTATTGTTGTATTAATTTTTTTGTTCTTGATTATGTTGTGATTTGCAGGAACTATTCTCGACATACTCTTACTTTACCCCCACCTTGTGGAGAAAAGCCTAAACTTGTTTGCTTAAAATATCTGCATGTGATTTTAATATTTTATTACTTTGTTTTGATTTCATTTTTGGAACTTGCATGAGTGGCATATAGTAGTCATGGACATAGAGAGATCTCCGCACTTCTCATTAGAATTGCATCTTAGTAGCACATCTACTTGTTTGTCCTACATCAATTGATTGTGCTTAAGCTCTCTATACAACCATTCAATATGGGGAAGTCCCAAATAGTACAGTTCTCTGCTTAGCAACTGGGTGAAACCAATAATACCACTATGATGTTCTAACTCCATGCATCAAACATATAATGATCAATTAGCATAGAAGAGGTGAACGGAGAGTTACGACACTTCTTTTTTGTGTATGTGTGCGTGCACGCGTGTGTGTGGGGTAGAGTTTCTCATTGAGGCAGTGTGCTTGCTCCATGGTGCGGGAGGGAGAAATCAGATTGTCTACCTGAAGGCGTGCCTAGAGGTGGGGTTGCAAATCTTCAAGAAATTACCCCAGGTAATGGTCAGGGGAAAGTCGATGGATGCGGTTGACGTGAGGATTTTTCCACAGGTTGCAGTCAATCAGTGTCGATTGACGTCCAGTGTGAACAGACGCCAGATGAGGGAAGGTTCACTGGAGCAGAGCATGGGCAGCTGGATGGCGCAGAAGGAACGGTGTCAGATTTGCGGAAACGAGCATTGGTCATGGTGTAAGGATCGACTTGATCGAGACTGTGGGGGATCTTAGGGTTTCCTAGGAAACCCTAAGGGACTAGCTTGTCCGGTGCACATATCTTCAACACATGGCGTGTGCAGAACTTGACTAATATCTTCCACAAGCTTGTGCTAATTAAGTAAACCTTACTCCAATAATGTTGCGAAATAAAGAGGCAGCCTTTGATTATACTTATTAATACGGTTACAACAATTATGGGGATAGTTGAGTAGGACATACAAAGATCAAGACGTACCACAACAACAAGCGCACTTAACTCTCACGAGTGGATACTCACCTCCAAAACAAGATGTAAACCATGGATGTTGGAGATGAGGAGAGTTTTCCCCTTTTATAGGCCTTTTACCTTTTACCTCCAAAACAGGAAGAATCTAGACTTATCCATACAAGGAGGAGGCCAAATTCTTTCATACTCTTCTACACTCTTATGGATCTCTCCACACTTCTCCAACTCTTGCATCTTCTACACACTTCAATAATATTTTATACTACTTTAGAAACTATCACACAATTCTATACCCTTCTACTTTATTCTAAAAGACTCAACAATAATTTAGAATTATCTAAGCTTTGCTAGACTATTCTAGAGACCTCAAAATTAACCATGATGGTTAGAATTGGTCACGAAGAGATGAGTCAAATCTCCAAATCGTGATAGGCTGCTCAGACCAATTGATACAAAGTGGTTGCGCCGTATCAAGAATCACAAACACAAACTAACAATTGTGTAAGACATGCACGACTCAATCTCTTCAGGGCTGGTTCCCTCTAAGAGTTTTCTCTCAAATGAGAGCCTAAATCTAAGCAAGATCAAAAGATAATGTAATAAGACTCATTACCACTCCCATATCAACAACCCTGACCATAATAATCAACCTTGCCCTCAAGGTCGAGGTTCATATGGGCCATTTACGGGCATTAGAGGTTCCAAGTCACCAAAGTATGGACTGCCATCTTCACGTCCGAGCAGTAAGCACATATATTTGAGAGGTCAATTGTAGGTGGTCGAGTACAACTTCTTAAAGCAAAAGCGAAGAGGTTTGCAGCAAAAGCTCAAGGTGTTGCTGGTAAGATAGGCACTAGGGTTGTCCGGGTGTCGGTGGAGGCGGAACTGGTAGTGGCGATGGACCGAGCAACTGGAAGAACTGGCGGCGTAGGGCTCCTCGTCGAGGCAACGAGCTTGTTCCATAGTGCAGGAGAGTGTAGACGGGTTGTGGATCCGAATGCGTGCCCAGTGTTGGGGTTGCTACCCTCGAAGAATGTGCCCCAGGTAATGATCAGAGGATGGTCCGGGGACGTGCGTGGCTATCTCAATGAACTCGACGATGTAAGTGACCATGATGGCAGATTGACCAACGGAGTTGAGGCGCTCGTAGACAGTACCTTTCTCCCAGGTGTCATAGTGACAGAGGAGTTCCTCCTTCAGTGTCGTCCACGATAGGTCATGCACTTGCTGGCAGGTCCAATGCACCCTGTGGAAAAAGAAAAAATAAGAGATTAAAAATAATTTTTTTAATTAATATCTCACTTGATGTACAACTAGATAGACTGGATGTGTATTTATAGATGAGAGATACACACAATATTATTATTCTAAGCTGTAGGACTAATGCCTGAAGAGGAGAATGGACTTTTGTTGGGCCTTATATTGGGATTTTGCACAGATTTATTTAACACTCCCCGCATGCTAAAACATATAGATCGTAGGCACCAAGTTTGGACAAGAATTGATAATAGAGCGGACGTGGTAATTCCTTAGTAAAATGTTTGCAATTTGCCCAGCAACAAGCATATGTTTTAGCTCTAAATTTTCAAATGAACCTTCCACCGAATGAAGTAACAATTAACATCGATATGTTTGGCACGTTCATGAATTACGAGATTCTTGGCAATATGAATAACAATTTGTCTATCACAAAAGAGAATGACAGTTGAGAAGAGTTTTACACCCTGATCACCCAGGAGGCTTTCCAGCTATGCAAGCTATGATACTACATCGGCCATAGAACGATACTCATCTTCGGTAGATGAGCGTGCAATCACGGGCTGCTTCTTGCTCCACCAGGTGATATGGTGTCCACCAAAGTATATATAATATCCACTTGTGGAACCGACATAGTCAGCATCCGAGTAAAGAACAAGAGATAGGAAAGAAGAGGGCATGTATACAAGTCCTTGTCCGGGAGCAGTTTTAAGATAACAGAGGATGCACTCTGATACTTAGTTATTGTAGCAGGTATGACATTGCGTGGGAGTGGAGAGGTTTAGGGAGTCATAAGGAAAGAATGAAAAAGTTGGTCTTCGAGGAAAGTCACATCCATAGATGTAACCATCTTGTGAACGGCTGGGAATAACAAATATATCCTTTCTGAGTGAGACAGTAACCAACGAACATATATTGGATGGCCTGAGGTTCTAGCTTGTCGATGGAAGGACCAAAACAGTGAACATAGCAGGTGCAGCCGAAGATGCGAGACAAGATGGGAAAGAGCTATGCGTAGGGAAAGAGAAGACTAAACGGAGTTGCATAGTTGAGAATTGAGGAGGGCATGCCATTGATGAGATGACATGTTGTAGACACCGCAAAGTGTCAATAAGACTTAGGAACCTGCATTGAAACATAAGTGAGCGAGCGAACTCTAGAAGGTGATGATTCTTGCGCTCAACCACACCACTTTGTTGAGGGGTATAAACACTTGTGGTTTGGTGAATGATCCCAAACTCAGTATAGAGATTGTCAGACGCATGACTGATTGTTTTAATTTATATGCACAATTGTTTATGAGTCACATTAATAAAGACACATACCACACGAGTTAAATCTGAACGATTGTTGAGCAAGTACAACCACGTCATGTATGAAATAATCAATAGAGGTAAAAAAATAACGATAACCGAAAGTACCGGCAATTTTATATGGGTCTCAAATATCAGATAAAACTAAATCAAAAGGAGTGTCACTCAGAGTACAATGAGGGGAAAAACGTGAACGATGATATTTGTCGAAGATACATGACTCGTAGGTAAAGTCAGGAAGATGTAGATCAGGAAGAGCTTTCTTTGGAATTGGAAGAGGAGCATGCCTAAGACGTCGGTGCCAATCAACAGAAGTAGCAGAGGAGATAACTGTGGGAGAAACATCCAAAATTTAGAGCCCGTTGAACAATCGTTCTTTAACAATAATATTCCGCGTCTGTTGATCCTGCACAACAAAAGAAAAAGTGAAGGTTACAAAGCAGTCAAGGTCTTGAGTAAGACGACTAATAGAAAGATTATTGAAAAAAGAGCCCGAAACATGAACAACCGAACAAAGAGAGATAGACGAACTGAGATGCATATCAGCAGAACCGGAAACAGGGGCGGTGTCTCCATTGGCCACTGTGATAAACTTGGGATGCGTATAGTCCAAGTACTGATGTGATTTCTGCGGAGTAATATGGTGTGTGACACTAGAGTCCACAATCCAGCTTGGACTATGGGAGAGACATGAGATACCTTTATTGAAGATAAAAGCAACAGAGCTAGACATGCAATTGAGTGATCCTTGAGATGTTGGAACTAGGTGCGCATGGCGTAAATGCCTGCACCGGTAGTGGAAGACATATCATTGGCAATGGAGGCATGTTGTTAGGGAGGAAGAGCATTCTTACAATAGCATGTGAACTCAAGATGTCCATCCCGACCACAATGAGTGCACTTAAGACGAGGTCGGCCGTTGCAACCTCTGCCTTGGTAGCCGACGCGATCTCCATGAGCTAGTGAATGAGCAGGGTAAGAGGTAGGCAGATGCTAGAGGTGAGCCGGAGAGAGAGGTCCGAGAGCATCTTGGGGGATGTCACCTTCAAAAGTATGGAGCAAATATCTGAGAGAGGGAATGGTAGAAGAAGTATTTGAGCCTGAACACTGTGGAGATGAGGTATAACACGAGCTATCATCATGACAATGCCAATTGCTTCTTTTTGAGCACGTTGGGCAGCGAGATCTGCAATTGGGGGTTGATGTTAAATCCATGCCTTAACCAAAGTTTTGGACCGAGCAACAAAGTAGGTTAAGTCTTCATCCACCCCTGAGTTTAAAGATAGGAGGTCTGTGACGATATCAAATAAGTATTGAAGGTTGTCCTTGCCGAAATAGAGAGAGTGCAGTTCGCTCCACACTGACTTTGCCGTTTCATGACACATGACCATGCGATATGGTTCACCGTCCATAGAGTTGAGGATCCAAGATTGGATACGACCATCATCACAGAACCATTCTTCGGTTGGTTCAGTAGGCGTGGGCTTATTGAGATGATGTAAGTGGCTTTTTTATGAAGAACACAACGGACAGAGTGTACCCACTCAACAGAGTTCTTCTTCCCACTAAGAAAAATGATGGTGATTCAAAGCTCACCGCGAACTTTAGGAAGTGGGGTGGCTGCACCAACTTGAGGAGATGGGGCATCATTCAAGGCCATTGCGGCTAAGCAGGACTTCTGTAGTTAGACTTCTGCGGTCATATAGTGGAAAACCATGCGGTTAGGCAGGGGAAGAACTTCTGTGGTTAGGCGGTGGATGGCTTCGACGCTCAGGTTTTTGCGGTTAGATAGAGGAGATGACCCCTGCTGGAGATCCTGCTCAGTCGAGCCTAAGGGCGCGGGCAAGAGATCACACCGTAGAAGGCAAGCAATCGGGTGAGCACTCTGTAGAAGGTAGGCGATCAGTCGAGCGAGCAAGCAGGCGAGAAGCCGGGGATTGTGGCTAAGCAGGACTGAGAGGTGCGATAAGTCGGGGATTGTGGCTAAGCAGGACTGAGAGGTGCGATAAGCGAGCAAGAGACCGCTTGGGCGAGGTGGAGACGATTAGCCGAGCAAGAGCTGTGGTCTGATATGTGCGACAAGCGCAATAACAATAGATAGCCGCGGGAGACGCCAAGCACGTGGGTCCTTGGATGGCAACTGTCAATGGCTATGAAACCATTGAGGGAGGGAAGCACCAGAGAGATGGGGGAAAGAGATGCGTTCTGAAGGGCTCTAGTCGTTGGTCCATGGAAATATGGAGGAACAGGCGAGCGAAAGAGAGAGAGAGAAAAAACTTTTAGGACCGCTTTCTCTCTGATACCATAAGGAAAAGGACAATGAGAGAATAAAAATAATTTTTAATTTATTAATACCTCACTTCATGTACAACTAGATACAAAGGATGTGTATTTATAGGAGGAGAGGTATAAAATATTATCATTCTAAGGTGTGCGACTAAAGCCTGAAGAGGAGAATGAGCTCTTGTTGGGGCTTATATTGGGCTTTTGCACAGATTTATTTAACACATCCAATGGAGCGTCGAGCCCTCTTTATAGGTCGTTGTCAGGGGAATCTTCTTGTTGGCGAGGGTGGACTGGAGGTCGAGGAACTTTTCTACACTGACAATCTAACGGAGGGTGTCAGTGTCGTCGAACACAGAAATCTCGATCTAGCAGAGATGAGTCGGGGGGGATGCCCACAAAAGAGTGGAGAAATCTCATGTAGTGTTGAACGAGCCGAGGTGGTTGCAACAGCGGGGCTGGTGGGTGATTGACTGTCGTAGCTACGAGCTCTTGAAAATGGAGAGTGAGATCTTCAAGCAAAGCTTTGAGCATATCCAAACAAGTGTATTCAGTAGAGGCCAAAGCGGGAGGGTCCTCGGTTGCGTAGTGAGCCATGTGGTGTGTTTGGGTCATGTAATAAAGTTGCATAAAGGAGGGGAGGAACGAACGGGGCCGATGGGCGATGAGGAGGTGTACGAAATTTGCAGTGGTTGCTGGAACAACCGTCGCTGGGTAGGAAGCTGCTTGGTTCGATGATAGGCACAACCGCTAGCTAAAAATATATCTATAGATACTATAATTCTCATGATATGACTACTTTAGTTGCATATGAAATGATACATAAAATGCAAATATAATGAACCTGAATCGTTTTAAGTCCTAAATATGCACAACGCCCACATAATTGTAGTTTTGTTTATCCTTCAAACATTGAAATATTTAACAAAAGCAACTATATGCGGTTTGCAGTGGAGGCGATTTTTGCGATTTTAACAAAAGCAACTATAATTCTCATGGTATGCGGTTTTAAGTCCTAAATATGCACAACACCCACATTGAAATATTTAACAAAAGCAACTATAATTCTCAAGATTAGTGGATACACATTTACTGTGAGATGAATCATTATGATACTGTTTGCATTTAACAAAAGCATGCAAATTTATCAATAAATCGATAGAGAACAAACAAACTAAAGCAAGAAAGCAACTATATGCACTAATATAATTGGTTAATTACTATTATTAATTAATAATTTAAGTTATACTTTTAAATGTGTTGAAAGAGCTCAAAAACTTGTATGTATTGCTTGTGTATAAAAATAATATGAGAGAATATGAATATATAGGAGGGAGAAGGAGAGAAGAAATCATATACAAGATGTGAGACTAAGAAGAGAAAAAAGAAATACAATAAAAAGGGGCCCAATAATGGGCTCTTTACATCGGCTTTTCTAACACTCCCCCGCAAGCTGGAGCGTACAAATCGTTTGCGCCAAGCTTGGACAAGCACTAATAGAAGAGGATACTGGAAAGAGCCTTTGTGAGGACATCCACAACTTGTTCAGTCCCCGGAACATGCTTCAGTTCGAGCTTCTTCATTTGAACTTTTCCCGGATGAAATGACAGTCGACCTCAATATACTTTGTTCTCTCGTGGAAGACCGGGTTCTTAGCTATATGTATAGCAGCTTGGCTGTCATAGAGGAGGAGAGCTGGGGAAGGGAGCTTTACACCTAGATCGGTAAGGAGACTTTCAAGCCATGTCAGTTCTGAAACCACCGATGCCATTGCCCGGTATTCTGCCTCAGCTGATGATCGAGCAACGACCGCTTGTTTCTTACTTCGCCAGGTAATCAAATGTCCCCCAAAATATGTGCAAAAACCACTGGTTGACCGTCGATCATCAAGGGAACTAGCATAATCAGCATCAGAATATGCCACCAATATTGGAGCTGAAGATGAGGTTTTGTATACCAGTCCTTGACCAGGAACCGTTTTAAGGTATCTGAGAATGCGTTCAACGGCCTGAAGATGAGATCTTCGAGGGGAATGCATATACCGACTGACAATACCAACATTGAAGGAAATATCTGGTCTAGTTACCGTGAGGTAGATCAATTTTCCAACGAGACGACGATAGTATTCTGGATTCTGGAGTAGGAGATCTGAGTCAGATGCCTGAGCGTACAACTTGTGATTTACATCCATTGGGATGTCAAATGGCTTACAACCTGAATAGCCTGCATCATGAAGAAGATCGAGACAGTACTTTCGCTGAGAGAGGACAAGATCATCTGACCGTCTGACAACCTCAAGACCCAAGAAGTATCTAAGGGGCCCCAGATCATTTGTTTGAAATACGAAGCTCAGATGTAGTTTGACCTTCTGTATTCCTTTCGAGTTGTCTCCTGTAATTATGATATCGTCAACATAAACTAGCAGAAAAACCGTTCCTGTTGTTCGGTGTCGAGTGAACAACGAGAAATCTGTCGAGCTCCGAGTAAAACCAACCTTCCGAAGGGCCTTACTAAACTTGTCAAACTACGCCCGTGGGGATTGTTTGAGACCATACAAGGCCTTCACAAGACGACAGACCTGAGACTCCCCCGTGGTCTCAAACCCGGGAGGTTGCTGCATATAAACTGTTTCCCGGAGATCGCCATTCAGAAAGATATTCTTAATATCCAGTTGGAGTAAGGGCCACCGATGATGGACAACCACAGAGATGAGGACTCGAACGGTGTTGAGTTTGGCCACCGGAGAAAAAGTTTCTTCATAGTCGAGCCCCTGTTGTTGGGTGAAGCCACGAGCCACCAAACGAGCTTTCAGACGGTCAATCGTCCCATCAGCAGCATGTTTGATGACAAAGACCCACTTACACCCAACCGGTTTCTGACCCGGAGGAAGGGGTACGAGAGTTCATGTCTTGTTGGCCCAAAGAGCAGCCATTTCCTCCTCCATGCCGGCCCGCCAGCCAGGATGTTGAAGCGCCTTCTGCATAGAGTTAGGGATCGAAACCGAGGAAAGAGAAGTAACAAATGTGTGAAGGTGGGGAGAAAGGCGATGCATGGAAACACAGTTTGTCAGAGGATGAGCAGTGGAGGCCGGTACTTGATCAGCAGGGCGCGGAGTAGCCGAGGTCGAGGCCGACTGCAGAGGGGCACCAGAACCGGAAGGGCGATGAGTGTAGACACAGATAACAGGCGGCCTGGAGGGCGCAAGAGCCGTAGCAAGTGGGACTGGTGGCAGAGGTGTAGTAACGGGGACAACAGGTCGTGGGACGAGTGGCGGGAGAGTTGTCGCTGTGAGAGGAGTGGGTAGAGGAGCATAGAAGAACGGCTGATCCTCCCGGAAGGTAACAACAGCAGAAACGGAGACCTTGCGGGTAGCGGGAGAATAACACACATAGCCTTTCTGCGTACGCGAATAGGCGACAAAGATATGTTTAGTCGCCCGGGGATCCAACTTGTCCGAGGACGGGCCCAGTTGGTGGACGTAGCAGGTGCAGCCAAAAATGCGAGGCAGGAGAGGGATGGCCGGAGTAGAGGAAAACGGTAGGCTGAACGGAGTAGCATAGTGGAGGACGGAGGAAGGGAGACGGTTGATAAGGAAGCACGCAATGGAGACCGCAAAGTTCCAGTAAGGTTCGGGAACATGCATTTGAAGCATGAGGGAGCGGACAACATCAAGCAAGTGCCGGTTCTTTCGTTCGACAACGCCGTTTTGCTGGGGTGTGTAAGCACATGATGTTTGATGAATAATCACGAATTCAGAGCACAAAGCCGCAAAGCTGTGACTAGTGTATTTACGAGCATTATCAGTGCACAATGTTTTGAGTGTGGTGTGGAATTGCGTACGGGTTTCAAGGACAAAGGCCCGAAAAACACGGGAAAGCTCAGTGCGATCACGAAGTAAGTAGAGTCACGTCGTGCGAGAGTAATCATCAATAAACGTAATAAAGTAGCGATAATCAGAAATAGAGGCGATGGAGGCAGAGGGCGGGTTGAGCTTCCCTTGAAGTTACTGGAGTTGGAGACGAATGACCTCAAGGTCAGGAGGGGCGGCAGAGGATGTCTCAGCAGCAACAGAGGCCCTCCGACGAGAATGATAACCATTCTTCCTATAGCAGGTCGCCTCAAAGTGGCCGTCCTTTCCGAAATAGGAACACTTCGGCCGTCCCCGACCACCGCGCCCGCCCCTAGATCCCGAACGTCCACCATGAGCGGAGGTAGGTGGGGGAAGTAAGGGGGGAGGGGTCTGCTGAAGAAGGGCCGAGGGGGAAGGCGCAGAAGTATCCGAAGGAGGTGAAACACGGAGGAGCATGGAGCACACATCAGACAAGGATGGTATGGTGGAGGAAGCCAGAACCTGAGTTCGAATACTCTGAAGGTGAGGCGGAACACGAGCCATCATTATGGCAATGCAGACGGCCTCCTTCTGAGTTCGCTGAGTAGCATGATCATTGGTAGACGGCGGATGCTGGATCCAGGACTCAGCAAGAGTCTTGGCGCGAGCGACAAAGGAGGTCATATCCGAAGCCCCCAGTGTCGAGAGCCAGAAGATCAGTGAGGATATCATAGAGATGTTGGAGACTGTCTTTGCCCGAGTACAAGGAATGCAGCTCATCCCACATAGCCTTGGCCGTTTCGTGATACATGACCATCTGATAAGGTTTGCCATCCAGGGAATTGAGGAGCCATGTCTGAACACGACCATCATTTCTTAGCCAGTCGTCAGTAGGAGGAGAAGGAGGAGCCTGAATGAGGTGAGGCAAAAGGCCCTTGGACTTAAGAACCTGACGAATAGAGTGAACCCAAGGGATAAAATTCTTCTTCCCAAAGAGGGAAATGGTGGTGATCCGCAGCTCATCGCGAAGGTCAGTCGGATAAGCCGGGCGGTCTGCAGGCGGAGTAGCCTCCTGGCCGGTGGAGTCAACGGAAGAGCCCATAGAAGCAGGAGGCAAGCCGCAGCGACTAGGGAAGAGACCGCTCAGCAGGAGGCAAGTCGCAGCGAGTAGCAGGAGGCAAGTCGCAACGACTATGGAAGAGACCGCTGCGGGTAGCAGGAGACAAGCCGCATCGACTAGGGAAGAGACTGCTCAACAGGCAAGCCGGGAACTCTTGCACGACAAGGCCGTGCTGGACCATAATACACAGCGGGCAGTCACAGCGACAATAGCAACGACCAAGGAGAGGGAGGCCGCAAGGAAGAAAGGGAAAACCGCAGCGACTTGAGCAGGGAAACCGCACGGTCTCGACAAGAAAGCGGACACGGCGGTCTGAACTAGCCGCACTGTCTCGATCAGCAGAAGAGGGAAGCCCGCAACGGAGAAATGCGAAGCGGAACAGAAACTAGGCCGCACGGTCTCGGTGATACAAAACCAGCGGTAAGTGGCCGCGACCAAGGTGCAGAGCCCCAACGGGTAGGCTATCCGCTGCGGATTAAAAACAGCCCACAACGAGCAAGGGAAAAACAGGTCGCGGTGACCTGAAGCAGACCGCATCAAGAAGGACAGTTCGCGGCGACCTGAAGCAGTCCGCGGTGAGAAGGCAAGAGCCCGTGGACCCCACAGGATAGAGACAAGGCTTTAAGAAGCCAAGAGGGGAGGAAGGTGGAACCACGAAGGGGAGAGAGAGCGGTTAGAAAAGGAGCAGTCCGCAACAACCAGACGGCTATGACGGTCAGAGAGAATGGCGGATAGAAAACAACTTAACCGCAAGGGGTGCGGTTAGAGAGGAGAAGAGGTGGCTAACAAAGGAGAGACCGCCCGGATAGGAAAACCGCAGAGATGGATGCGGTTAGAAATTCAGAGACCGCACAACGAGATCGCTGGCTCTGATACCATGTTGAAAGAGCTCACAAACTTGTATGTATTGCTTGTGTATAAATGTACAATGAGAGTTTACAAATATATATGAGAGAGAAGGAGAGAAGAAATCCTATACAAGATGTTGGACTAAGAAGAGAAGAAGGAAATACAATAAAAAAGGGGCCCAATAATGGGCTCTTTACATGAGCTTTTCTAACAAGATGTATGTGATATATCACATGTTTATGAAAATTGAAAATATGTAATTAGTTGGTGCGGTGCGTTTTTTTTGGTTTTCAAGATACAAAAACCACACCGCACTGAAGCACGCTTGGTTTGTAAAAGTTCAAAACCGCACCGCACTAACACTACACGATGTGGTTTAAAAATCGGTGCGGTTTGTGTAGTTGAGGCGATTTTTGCGGTTTGCGGTTTTTTTATGCCCACCTCTAGGATTGAAGCGATGAGTTATGGTCGGGAGACGATTCTCTAGAAGCGATCGTTGCAAGGGATCGAAGCGGGAGTGCGGGCTCACAGAAGCTGATGGTCGCGGTTGATGCGCCGGAGGCTTGTTCGACGGTCTACAATCGATCGATGTCGATTGGCGTTAAGCGTGAGCAGACGACAGGTGACGGACTGGAACACGGGGGAGGAACAACGCCGGATCTGCTGAATATAACAACGGACGAGGTGAAAGGATCGGCTTGATCGAAACTTTGGAGGATCTTAGGGTTCACGAGAAAACCCTATGGGAGCCCATGTCAGACCATTTGATGCGAAGTTGTTGTGTTATATCATGAATCACAAACTACCAATATGGCATTAAGAAGGAAATAAAATACAACGATTGAGGCAATCTCGATCTAATATCTTGAGGGTTGGTTCCCACAAAGAGCCTTATATCTAATGAGATCTTAATCCTGAATAAGACCTAAGTTTAATGCAATAAGACTCACAACCACTCCCATATATAGTGGAGTGGGACACACAAATTATGATAGTTCTTTTAGGCTACATATGCAGTGGAGGGTGTGTCTAGGAGGCCGTCTTCGTATCAGTGTGTGTATATGTATGCATATATGTATAGAGAGAGATATCTATATATATACATAATATACCTATATATGTATATATCTATACTACCTTAAAAATAAATATTCTGGCCTGCAGATAAAATGAAGTTTAAAAGCCATTCGGAAAATCAGATCCGTCAATGATGACATGATTAATGCAGATCATCCAATTACTTAAATCTTTTTTACTAGAACTCCTACACTTACTATGATTTGGTATCTTAGGAATATATTAAGGTGTAAGGTACCTACAATATGAAATTACGATTTTACTCCTAAATTTATTGAAAAAATCCGATCATATGACCCGATTAGAGCTATGGTGAGAATTGAACCTAGGTTCTCACTATGTCAAGCAAATACGACAACCATCACACCATTAGAGCTGTCACGGTTCCGGTTCGGTTCCGGTTCTACTAAAATCATGAACCGAACCACTAAGCTAACGGTTCTTCAAATTAGAACCAAAGCCTTATTTGGTTTGACCGGTTCCGGTTCTGATTCCGATTCTAGCTTAATTTTTAGAACAGTCACGCCAACGGTTCCGGTTACGGTTCAACAAGAATCAAAACCAAATCGGCCACTAACGGTTCGGTCCGGTTCCATGTGGTTGGGTCCGGTTCCAATCGGTTCCAACTAAACCCAAAATCAAACTTAACAGAATGAAATAAAAGCGGGCTACAAATAGTAAAACTCAAAACAACATTAAAATAAATATAATTATGTTGCGCACTTCTCGACGGTCTTTTCCACGATTGATGAGATAGTATCAATCGCCTTCCTACACATGTAAACTTGCCACGACTTCTAGTTGGCTTGCGCACGTCTCGTCGACATGCTCAACAGTAACAACCGGCTACAATTAGTTGTCTTTCATGATTACTAATAAATTGTAGTTGTATATCTTCTATATTTTTTAAATAAAATATTTTTTAAAAAATATGTAAGTAAAATTGAAAGTATATTATATAACTGTATAAAAATTAAAAATGCACTGCAAAAATTGACTCCAAATTGCACCAATGTCAAACCATACCACACGGTTTTTATGCGTTGAAGTTTTGGTCGGTCTAAAATCGACCCCCTTTAGTGCGATTGGGGTTTGGCTTCAAACTGCACCAACTTCACTCGTGATAGTAATTATAAATATTATAGATAAATTATAAAATAATAATAATATAATAATAATAATGATAAACAGGTTGCGGACTTGCGGTTCGGTTCTAGTTCGGTCCGGTTCGGATCGGGTCTAAAATTTTTGAAACCGCTTGAGACTTGTATGTTACGGTTCCGGTTCGGTTCCGGTCCGGATAATAAAACGTAAGGACCACACCCAGACCAATGTTGTTCACGGTTCCAAAATTCAAACCGGAACCTGAATAATTTGCGAACGGTTCGGTCTGGTTCTCTGCGGTTTCGCTTCGGTTCCGGTTCGGTTTGCGGTTTTCGGTTTTAAGTGACAGCTCTACACACCATATGGTTTTTGTTGAACAACATTGTACTATGTTTTAAGTATACATATATAAATATGGACAACCCCTGCCTAATGTTGCCATCCTCACTGAATGTCCTCGCCCCCACAAAATGTCACCTCCCCCACCAAATGTCGCCACCCCTGTTGAATGTCGTCCCCGCTGAATGTGGCCGCCCTCACCGAATCTCGCTGCGTCCGACGAATGTCGACACCCGCCAAAGGTTGCTGCCTCCTCCTAATGTCGCCTCCCTCGCCGCCTCCGCTGAATTACGATTTTACCCCCAAATTTATTGAAAAAATCGGGTCATGTAACCCAATTTTTAATCTCACAAAAATTGTCAATGGCGAGAATTGAACCCAGGTTTTTACTATGTCAAGCAAATACGACAACTATCACACCATATGGTTTTTGTTGAACAACATTGTACTATGTTATATATATATACATATATAAATATGGACAACCCCCGCCTAATGTTGCCTCCCTCGCCGAATGTCCTCGCCTCCTCAAAATGTCGTCGCCCTCGCCAAATGTCGCCACCCCTGCTGAATGTCGTCCCCACCAAATGTCCCCGTCCCCGTCGAATCTCGCTGCCTCCGACGAATGTCGCCGCCCTCGCCGAAGGTCTCCGCCCCCGCCGAATGTCGCCACCCCCGCCAAATGTCGCCGCCCCTGCCGAATATCGCCACCCCCTCCAAATATCGCCGCCCGCACTGGGAAATATCGAAGAATACCCAGGTCTTTCACCTCAAACTCCTTGCCTAGGGCCCCCTTGAGACGGCTAATCTCCCCCTCATCATCCTCTGTAATGATCATGTCGTCCACATACACTGCAAGCATGGTGGTATGACCTCCAATCTGCGTGAAAAACACCGTGTGATCTGCGTTGATCTAGTGATACCCCATGCCAATCATTGCTCTCCTGATCGGTCAAACCATGCATGGGGTGACTACTTCAGCCCATAGAGAGATTTTTTCAGTCTGCAAACTCTGCATTCTGTCTTGGCCGTACCAAATCCCGGTGGTACCTCCATGTACACCTCCTATGCTAGATCCCCATGAAGGAATGCATTCTTCACATCTAGTTGGTGTAGCAACCATCCTCCATTCACTGCCAGGCTGATGAGGGTCTTAACAGTGCTCATCTTCGTCATTGGTGCAAATGTCACTCCGTAGTCGATGTTGTAGGTCTGGCTGTACCCCTTGGCTACCAATCGAGCTTTGTAACGCTCAACTTGTCCATCTGGGTTCTACTTTACGGTGAACACCCACTTGCACCCAACGGCCTTCTTGTCCTTTGGCAGCCATGCCAGCTCCCAGGTCTTGTTCTTCTCAAGGGCCCTCATCTCTTCCTTCATTGCTGCCCCCCAATTCGGATCGGCTTTGGCGACCTGCCAATTGTTAGGTACAATAACACTATCCAAAGATGCAATGAATGCTCCATGTGTAGGGGAGATATGATCATACGAGACAAAGGACGCGAGGTCCCAATCCTTAGGAGGATTTCCCGCATTGCTGCGAGTAGTCTTTCGTAACATAGGAGAAGAAGTAGGGAGAGGAGAAAGGATATCACCTGAGGCTTGTGGAGGTGTAGGTGTTCTAGAGGAGGGGGACGACGCAGGTACGAGACTAGGAGCTTGGCTGGGCACCGACCCTGGATCTGGAACTGCTGGAGGCTTTTTCCTTCTACTGTATGTCAGCAGTTCCCCCTGAGCCGTGGATCTCACACCTTGCCTCTGCTCCTCAATCTCCTCCTCCTGCTCATCATTGCTCTCCTGCTCCTCCTCCGCAGCTCCTCCCTGCCATACTCCCAGATCTGTCACCAACATATCTCTTTCTAGCATTTTACTTTCTTTATCTGATGAGTCTAATGTAGGTAGGACTCCCTCTTGCCGTAGTACTGTTCTAGCTCTCTAAAGACCACATCCATACTCACGAAGCATCTTTTCTCCACTGGGCTCCAACACATGAAACCCTTTTGAGTACGAGAGTAGCCCACAAACATACACTTGATTGCCCTTGCATCGAGCTTACTAACACCCGGTCTATTGTCCTTAACGAAGCATACACACCCGAATACCTTCAAGGGAAGTATCCCCCCATTGTGTCCCTATAGCTGCTGGCACGGGGACCTCCACCCTAGTACATGTGATGACATCCTGTTGATCAGATGTGTCGTTGTTAACACGGCATAACCCCACAGACTCTGCGGCACCTTCATGTTTAGCATCATGCTCCTTGCCACCTCCAGAAGGTGTCTGTTCTTTCTCTCCTCCACTCCGTTCTTTGCTGGTGTGTAGGCACAGGTGGTCTGGTGCACTATCCCATGAGTTGATAGGTACTCCCCCATTGCCTTGTTGGTGTATTCTGTTCCATGGTCTGACCTTAGTACCTTGACTACCGCACAATATTGTGTTTGTACAAGCTTATGGAAATCCCGAAAGCATGCGAACACCTCATTTTTTTTCATCAAATACAACCATGTAACACGAGATGCACAGTCAATGAAAGCAACAAAATACTTATAACCATTTAAAAAGCTTACAGTACAAGATCCCCAGACATCCGAATGAATAACATCAAAAATGGAAGAGCTTCTTCGGCCCGTACTAGCATAAGAATTCCTAGTGAGTTTGCCTAAATCACATGCATCACACACCAACTTTGTTTTATTTGCTGTATCAAAAATAGTAAGAAACAACCTAGCTACAGTCCTGAAGGAGGGGTGACCCAACCGTCTGTGATGGAGTATCAACACATCCTCTGCACTTAGCTTCTGTCCTCCATTCCTCGTTGTCTCTACCATATAGATCAAAGCCGCATCCAGTCCTTCTTGATCCAGAAACCACAGCCCATCATGCCAAGTCCCAGCCCCAAGTATCCGCCTCGTCCCTTTCTCCTGGAACGTCACCTTAGGTATATCAAATGAAACAACACATTTTAGCTGAATAATTATGAAACTATTGGATAAAAGACTAACTGGAAAAGGAGCATGCAAAACATTGGAAAGCGTTACCGAACCCGAACAATTAACAGTACCCTTATCGACCACTGGCTGAAACGTGCCGCCCGCCGTCTGGATGCTATCCGCCGTAGCTAGAAGAGTATAGGAGGAGAACTCTCCTGCATTTCCTGTCACATGACGGGATGCGCTTGAGTCGATGATCAAGTCTGATGCCTTGGAAGGAGATATAGGCGCCAGTGCAAGAGATCCATTAGGAGGTGGGTGGGCAAACATAGCAACCCCCCCAGCTCCCTCTCTGCTCCACTCGCCCGCTTGCTTCCTCTTGATACCCTCCATCATGCTCAGGAGGGTTTGCTCCTCCTCTGTATAGATAACACCAATCTCCTCCATACTCTCAGTCATACCCATATTGGCCCGATAGCCTCCTCTACCGCCACGGCCATGACCACGTCCTTGTCCGCCTCCCGAATCTCTATCCTTGGGAGGCTTAGAGCATGCATGTCTCAGGTGGCCAACCTCACCACAGTTGTAGCACTGTCGGGTCTCTTCCCTCTGTCCAGTAATACCAGGAGCTGCAATCGCTAGTGCTGACTTAACAAGCATAGACCCTCCTGTCCCTGCCTGTAGTTTGAGACGCGTCTCCTCCTGAATCATAGCGGAGATGGCCTCCGTAAGGGTAGGAATCGTCGTACCTGATAGGAGTAGAGCTCTTCGCTGATCGAACTTGTCATCCAACCCCTTCAGGAACTTCATCGTCCTTTCTTCCACGATGATTTTGGAAGCCCAACACCGTGGATCACTGCAACACATCCCACCAGAGGCGTGATCATAGTCCACCCATAGTCACTCCAACTCGGAGGCATCCTCCTGCACCGTTTTCTTCCCCTGAACAGTGTCATCAATTTCTCCCTTCACCTGGAAGACCCGCAAAGTGTTCCCCACACCATCATATGTGTTCTTCAGCTTATCCCAGACCTCCATAACTGTCTCGAGGCCATTTACCGTAGCGGTAATCTATGGGACAACCGAGCTAATAAGCCGCATAAACATGGTCATATGGGCCGACTCCCACTCATCTCCAACCGAGTTCTCTGGTTTCTTCAACGCCCCTGTCAGAAAACCCCCAACCTTTTTTACTGCCAGGATTTTCTTCACACGGCGTTACCAACTCAGGTAGGTCGCTGTTCCATCCAACTTAAGATCGATCAGTGGAAGTTCCAGTTTTGCAGGATGTTGCGATGAACCCAACACCCTCAACAATGTGGCCAACTCATCCGGACCTAACATCTTGAAGACGTCTGCCATCGTCCCCTCCTTTGGCTCCATGAATCATCTTCCGACCGATCACTGCGTCTCGTTCGGTTTTATGGAATACATTAGCCTGCCCTAGATCCGATCACCGCATCGGGAGTGATGCAAGGAGACACTAGGACACGAAGGTTGGTGGCTGGAAGCAGAGACAGCGGCCTCCGGAGGCTACGAGATCGCTATTCCTGTAGCCCTAGACGGGCGTTAGCGGGGGCAGATGGATCGGGAGGTAGCCGGCCCTGGAGATCGGGAGGAAGCGGCTGTCGATCGGGAGGGAGCGGCCGCAGGTGACGGCGAGGCCTCCTCCGATTGGTGGTAGGGACGGGAAGAGGCAGCGGATCGGCATCGACGTCGTTCGGGAGCGGAAACGGCGGCGTCGTTTGGGAGAGGAAACGGCGGCGGCGGCTTCGATCGGGAGAAAGGATCGGGAGAAACGACTAAACCTAGCCTCTGATACCAAGTTGAAATGAAATCCTTACTGTTATTAGGGTCATATCTTGGCTATTTATAGGCTACACATACACACATATTACAACACACATTACATATTACAACATTAACATACATACGCTAATCTAGCTTCGATGCATGCTAACAGATCACCCCTCATATCTTTCAAGGCTGAAAACTGACTTTTGACAATATTCTTGAAAACTTTCAGCCCTGCTTAATTCCCTCTCTAGCTTGCTTGTTTCCTTAATAATTCTGCACTGCTCACATACTTGTCATTTGCTTTAAAACTTAAAATAATGGTAATAGTCTTTAACTTAAGTCCTTGAATTAGTTCGCTGAAGTATACCATCATTTGTTGTTTATAATATCTTAATCTGTAATACTTAAAATAGGAATTAATAATATCTACTCATATGCTTTTCATTATGAAGAAATTAGACCTCAATGGATCAATTACCTCCCCCCTTTTATCAGTTTGTAGAGTAAGTTTTGGTATCTTATTCAGGCTAGTAATTTGAAGTCTATTGGCCTACCAGGTGGGTCTAACAATTTTGAGCGCTAAAGCCCACTTGTAAAAGGCCCAAATGGGTGCCCATTTTATATTTTTCTCTTTGTTGTATTAAGGTACATATCTCCAAATGGAGATTCTTTCTCTCCCTTTACTCTATATAAGGAGGGGAGTTCCTATGTAATTCTTTAGTTTTTTTTTTAATAATAATTATTTTTATAATTCAAATTCTCTCAGGGTCCTTTCGTTTCACAGACATTGATATTGAAGTATTGGCTTTGAGAATATGAATGTAATTTCTCTTGTTCGTACCAACAATTTTAAAATGGAATTGGCTTTCTGATGGAAAGTCGTCGATATTCACTGTAATCTAAAAACTCATAGAGTCAATATCTATCTCTACTGGCAGATATTGAGATCACCAACTCCGATTTTCCAAAATGAGACCATTTTTTAAGCCTGAACGTGATTTTTTTCGGCCGAACGCAATTTTTCATCGGGACACAATTTTTTTGCCCGGACGTGTTATATTCGTCTGTGTACGATTTTTTCGCCCAAACGTAATTATTTGTCTTGACGCAATTTTTTTGCCCGGGCAGGTTTTTTTCTCCCAAATGCGATATTTCTGCACAAACGCGGTTTTTTTCTCTATAACACAATTTTTTCGCCAGGACGCAATTTTTTCGCCCGAATGTGTTTTTTTCGCTCGTACGAAAATTTTTCGCTGCGACTAAATTTTTGGTCGTCTGGGCCGAATTATTTATCCAGACGTAATTTTTTCGCCCGAATATGAATTATTCGGCCAAACACGATTTTTTCGCTCGGACTCGTTTTTTCGCCCGGACGCGATTTTTTCGCCCGCACAAGATTTCTTCGCCCGGGAGAGATTTTTTCGCCCGAACGCGAATTTCTCACCCGAACGCGGTTTTTTCGCCCGGACGCGATATTTTTGCCCAGACGCGATTTTTTCCCCAAGACGCGATATTTTGGACCGGACGCGATATTTTCGCCCGGACGCGATATTTTTGCCCGAACGCGAAATTTTTCACCCGGACGCGATTTTTTTCCCCCGGACACGATGTTTTTTCCCAGACGCGATTTTTTCGCTCAAACGCAATATTTTCGCCCCGAAGAAAATTTTTCGCTCGGACACAAATTTTTCACAAGGACGCGAATTTTTCGCCCGGACGTTATTTTTTTCGCCCGGACAAAATTTTTCCGCCCGGACGCGATTTTTCCGCCCGGACGCGATTTTTTCGCCCGGACGCGATTTTTTCGCCCGCACGAGATTTTTCTCCCGGGAGAGATTTTTTCGCCCGAACGCGGTTTTTTCGCCCGGACGCGATATTTTTGCCCAGACGCGATTTTTTCCCTCAGGTGCGATATTTTGGACCGGACGCGATATTTTCGCCCAGACGCGATATTTTTGCCCGAACGCGATATTTTTCACCCAGACACGATTTTTTTCCCCCGGACGCAATGTTTTTGCCCGGACGCGATATTTTCTCCCGGACGCAATATTTTCGCCCCGACGCAATATTTTCGCCCCGACGTGATATTATCGCCCCGACGTAAATTTTTTGCCCCGAAGCAATTTTTTCGCTCGGACGCGATTTTTTCGCCCGAACGTTATTTTTTCGCCCGGATGCGATTTTTTCTCCCGGACACGATTTTTCCGCCCGGACGTGATTTTTCCGCCCGGACGCGATTTTTTCGCTCAGACGCGAATTTCTCGCCCGGACGCATTATTTTCGCCTGGAGGCGATATTTTCGCCCAAACGCGATATTTTCACCCGGACGCGAATTTTTCGCCCGGGCGCGAATTTTTCGCCCGGACGCGATTTTTCGCCCGGACGAGATTTTTCGCCTGGACGTGATATTTTCGCCCGGACGCGATTTTTTCGCCCGGATGCGAATTTTTTGCCTGGAAGCGATTTTTTCACCCCGACGCAATTTTTCGCGTCGACGCGAAAAATTCACTTCAAGGCGAAAAAATCGCGTCCGGGCGAAAAATCGCATACGGGAGATGCGCTTGGGCGAAAAATTTGCGCCCGGGCGAAAAATTCGCGCCCGGGCGAAAAATTCGCGCCCGGGCGAAAAATTCGCGTCCCGGCAAAAATATCGCGTCCAGGCGTTATTATCATGTCCGAACGAAAAAATACAACAGGGCGAAAATATCTCTTCCGGACTAAAAAAACGCGTCCGGGCAAAAATTCGTGTCCGGGCGAAAAAATCGCCTCCGGAGAAAAATCGCGTCGGGGAGAAAAATTTGCCTCCGTGCAAAAAAATCGCGACCGGGCGAAAATATCGCATCTGGGCGAAAATATCGCGTTCGGGCTAAAATATCGCTCCGGACAAAAATATCGCGTTCGGGCGAAAAAATGGCGTCCGGGCGAAAAAATCGCGTCCAGATGATAAAATTCGCGTGCGGACGAAAAAATCGCGTTCAGACGAAAAATTCGCGTTTATATAAAAATTTCGCATTCGGACCGAAAAAAATCAAATCAGAGTGAAAAAATTCGCTCCCTGGCGAAAAAAACACGTATGGGCGAAAAGAACACTTTTGGGCGAAAATTCCACGTCCGGTCAAAAAATTCGCGTTGGGGTCGAAAAACTTGAGTTTGTGCGAAAAAATCACGCTCTGAGAAAAAATCACGATCGGGCTAAAAAAGCGCGTTTATGATTTTTAATTGTGATCATTAATAGCATTGATCAATGTCAATTCCTATGACAGAAAGTCTTTCTACAAACGAACAATAAAAAAATAACAATGTCAATTACTATAACAGAAAGTCATCATGTCGCCGGACAAAAAAATTGGTTTTAAATTCAATGTCATTTCTCATGTGTATTGATTTTGGATTTAAAGTCAATACTTCAATATCAATGTCTGTGAATCGAACGGACCCTCATGGTATCAAAGGCGGACAAAATTTTTTGTTGCTCTCTTTCTATTACTCCTCTCATGTAATTTCTCTTGGTCTCTCCCAAACCACTCCGGTTTTGTGTGAACCTCCCAGTCTTACGCAAGAGCTCTCCGCGCAAACGCCTGTTCCTTCCCGAACATTCACACCTCTCTTACGATTCGCCTGTTGCACATGTGACTTACCCGCTGCGTGACCTTCTCCAACAACATTTGTAGAGGACTCTAGGGAATTCCCTGCGAGAAGTCCAACGAAACTCGTCTGAGTTCCAGTCAGCCATCTCACAACTTGTTAGCTTTCTCTTGGTTACTTGCGATTCATACACCATGTAAATTTAATCAGTCCTTCTACAACCTCTCCTACAGGACCTTCAAACTCGAATCCCAGTGAGAGCTTAGCCCTCGCCCGCAACACTTGCCTGAACTCAGCGTCTTCTGCGATTTCTCCTGTGAGAAATTCTCCAACCGTAACCTCCTACGATCTCTCAAATGCCTGGTGTGTACTTCTTCCAAGCGACTTCTCCTCTGGCAAATTCCACAAAGTACTAACGAGGTCTCCTTTAGTCTTATTTGTCCTCCACCCATGTGAGTTCTAGCACTCGCCAAACACTAGCACCAAACGAGTCCCAGCTGTTGTCGGGTTCCTGCTCTCGTGCCCTTCTGTACTTGTCTAGTTCTTTCTCCCGCCGAGGTTGAGTACTCACCCAACATAGTGACCATACACCCTCAACACTTGCTCATATTGAACTGTGGTGACACCCCCACTCCTTCCTGCTCACACTCCAACTGTTGCTACCATCACAGTCATTTATAGTGTTTCTAGAGATCTCAAGATGGCTTCTAAGTTGACTGGACCTAATTGTCCTGATTAGAATGTCTCATTCACCTTCCTTTTGCACTCTTAACGCTAGAAAAACCATCTAACTCATAATTCTCCCAACCCTTCATCTCCCAAGTTTGCTGAGTGGGACGCCAATGATGCTCTTGTCTGCTAGTGACTTGGAAATAGTCTTTATGATGACTGTTTGTCTATCATCCATCATGATGAGACTATGAAGGTGCTCGGGATCATCTTGGTGCTCTTTACTTCAAAGGTGCAAAACATTACTCATCTACACCGTCTAGTTGGTTCTCTTTGCTCCACCAAACCTCTCTCCCAACTTTGCGTGTCAGGAAATTTAGTCTCTTAGCACAGAACTTCTCCAACTTCTTTTCTCTGATGGCCTTGCAACTTGGCAGAAATGTTTTTTTGTCTATTATCTTCCACGCCTTCTGGATTCCTATGAGATGATACATCAATAGTTCTTTGGATAAGTAGGCACTCCTACCTTGAATGCTACTACAACTTGTATCTATGATGTGATAGTGATGCAGGACGAATCTATAGACGGCAGAAAATCAGCGACCTAACCCTACATGTCATGCAAATCCGACGGTTAAATCGCAATTAGGTAATAAATACTAACATTTCACGCAAATAATTAACAACAAGGCAAAGTAATTTATTAGGGCAAAACAAGCTTAGGTTTTCCTCCACGTGAAGGGCCAAAGCAAGAGCGCTCTGCGAATCGGTCCTTCCTACAATTAGAGACTATCAAGTACATAATAAGCTATAATCCCAGACAAGGTTCAAATAACCATACCATAACAATGTTTTACAACTGAGTGCCAATACAAAACACAATACAACTATTATGGCTGTTGTAATAGTAGTAAATTTGAACGTTGGAGGGTTAAAAGGGGATTTTCGGTGGTAAGGGGGATGAGATCGGGTAAGGGGGAGGTCGGTGGAGTAGTGGGAGGGCTGGATCGGTGTTATGGCCCCGGACGCGCTGCGGTTCCGAGGATTCAAATACGCCAGAAGACCCAAAGAAGCGTCGGACAAAGACCGGGCTGAACCATCCGGTTCAGCCCGCAATTAATCAAAGAAGAGGGAGGGCTGAACCGGTGCGGTTCAGCCCTCAATGGGGCCGGCCGGCCCTAGGGAAAAGGGGGCTCCATAAATACCCCTTTTCCCCCCTCTTTGGAGGCATGCAATTATCACTTTCAGGTATTCCTTCTTCTTTTTCGAAACCCTAGCCGCATTTTCATTCCTAGTTCCTCTTTTGCTTTAGAACCCTAGCGGTAGCATAACATTTGGTATCAGAGCATCCTTCCTGCGACCATGGTGACACGTACGGAGGCGGAGACGGCGCGTTTGGCCGCCATCGGGGAGAACTATGTGGCTTTGACGAATTCCGTAGCGGCAATCGAAGCAAGCATGAAGAACTCGCAACAACATCTGGAAGAACGCCTCGATGAGAAGATGGAGGAGTTGAAATCCCTCTTGCAAAATCTGAAGGGGAAGGCGGTGAACGACGCGGGATCCGACACGGAGGCGACAAACTTCCCTAACGGGGGAAGTGCGGGGTGCGGGAGTCAAGGAGGCGGGCTGTCGGGCTCCGGATCCGGCGCGGGATGTCCGCCGGATGCCGCGCGCGGGCCGACGGGCTCATTCCGCTCCAGCGGGCTTCCGGGCGGACTGCCAGAGGGCAGCGGCGGGTACAACGGCGGTTCTGCTCCCCTTGGTCGGGCGGCGGAGGTCACGGGAGGCTCCTGGGGGGCCGGCGGTGGAGTGGCTTCGACGTGGGGGTTCGAACAGCCCCTGCAGGCTCACGGAGGACCATTGCGGCAAGGAGGAGGGTTCGGGCAACCTTCGGGACAGCCATGGAGACCACAACACCAAGGGTTCAGACTGTTTCAGCCGACCGGGGCAAATACGGTTCCTCTCGGAGGCGCCACGGGAATTTTTCCGCCCCAACCAGCAAACGTGCCGAATGGAGGATACGGTCTGACCAATATGGGACCGGGGAGAAACCCGGGATGGAACCATGGAGGAATTCAAGGAGATTTTGGGCAACCCGGGGTGATGGGACAGGATGGTGGCGGTTTGGGAGGGCTTTATCAGAGACCGTACATGCAGCCCAAACGGACACGGATGAATTTCCCCAAGTTCAGGGGAGGGGACGCCCTGGAGTGGATCCAAAAGACGGAGCTATTTTTCAAATATCAGGAGATCCCCGAGGCTCAGTGGGTACAACTGGCGGCCTTCCATCTGGAGGAGGACGCATATCAGTGGACGCAATGGTTTTTGCGGGGACGCACTTTTGCCCCGTGGCCGGAGTTCATAGAGGCTTTTTCGGCTCGTTTTGGGCCGTTGGAGTATGAGGACGTAGAGGCTACCCTTCAAAAACTACGTCAGCGGGGAACCGTCACAGAGTATCGGACGGAGTTCGAGAGATTGGCGAACCGCATCGCGTGGGGCGAGCAGACTTTGCTGAGTTGTTTCATCTCAGGGCTGAAGGACCACTTGCGAGACGAGGTCCATGCCTACTTACCGCACAGCCTGAGCCATGCCATCAGCATCGCTCGGATCCAGGAGGAGCGTTACAACAGGCAGCGGAACCGGATGACGACCAGGCCACCCGCGGCGCCCGCGGCGGCACGACGAGAGCAGCCACCCCCCGTGCGGCCTACAGTTACAAGGTTGACATGTCCAGATCTGCAGGCCCGGAGAGAGAAGGGACTGTGCTTTAACTGTGATGAGAAGTACACCAAGGGGCACGCTTGCCAGAAGGTCCAGGTGTTCATGTTGCATGAGGAGGATGACGAGGAAGACCAGGTAGAGGCAGCCGTTGTGGAGGATCTGGATTTGGCGAATCTGGATTTGGCAGAGTTCGGGGTCTCCTTGCAGGCGATGGAGGGATGTGCGGCCCGGGTGACGCTCCGTTTCACTGGCTGGGTGGGCAAGGAGCGAGTGACCATTCTGGTGGATAGTGGGAGTACCCACAATTTCATCAACCCCACAGTCGCTTCGAAGGTGGGACAGGCAATTGACAGAGAGGCAGCTTTCCAGGTGATGGTGGCCGATGGGAGTAAGCTCAGGTGCTAGGGGGCGATGAAGGCGGTGGAGATCCGCGTGCAGGGCTATGTGTGCCACACGGATATGTACCTGCTTCCGATTCGAGGCTCGGACATGGTGTTGGGGGTCCAATGGTTACGACAGTTACAGAGGGTGACCACCGATTGGGTTCGTTTGACGATGGAGTTCACCCAGCAGGGGAAGGATTATTGCCTGCAGGGCATTCGGTCTTCACCTTTGAAGGAGATTTCCGTGAGGAGCTTGCAGCGATTGGAGGAGCAAGGATCACCGATGGACATGGTAGTCGGGGTAGAAGCCTTGGCCCAAGGTCCACCGGACATTCCAGAGAGGATACAGGTACTTCTGTCCCAGTTCAGAGATGTGTTCCAAGAACCCCGGGGCCTTCCTCCGCCCAGGTTCAGGGATCACGACATTCAGATGCTGCTCCACCAAACGTCCGACCCTACCGGTACCCGTACATTCAGAAGGCAGAGATCGAGAAGAGTGTGAAGGAAATGCTGGCAACCGGTATCATACGGCCGAGCACCAGCGCCTTTTCTTCACCCGTCATCCTGGTGAAAAAGAAAGACGGGTCGTGGCGTTTCTGCGTGGATTATCGCAACCTGAATGATTCCACGATCAAGGATAAGTTCCCAATACCGATGATAGAGGAGCTCTTATACGAGCTGCATGGGGCGAGTCTGTTTACTAAGCTGGACCTCCGATCCGGCTACCACCAGATTCGGATGAAGACGGAAGACATCCACAAGACCGCGTTCCGCACACACGATGGGCATTACGAGTTCTTGGTGATGCCCTTTGGGCTCTCCAATGCCCCATCGACCTTCCAGGCCGTGATGAATGAGACCTTTCGGCCACTCCTACGGCGATCGGTGCTCATTTTCTTCGATGACATATTGATATACAGCCGGTCGTGGGAGGAGCATGTTGAGCACGTGGCACAGGTTCTTACCATTCTGCGGCAGCATCAGTTCTATGTCAAGCTATCAAAGTGCTCGTTTGGACAGTCAGAGGTGGAATATTTGGGGCATCTGGTTTCGGTTCAAGGGGTCAGGGCGGACCCAAAGAAGATCAAAAGCATGGTGGAGTGGCCGCGACCGGCCAACGTGCGAGCACTTCGAGGCTTCCTGGGCCTCACTGGATACTATAGGCGATTCGTGAAGGACTATGGTAAGCTGGCTCGACCGCTTACTCAGCTCCTCCACAAGGAGTCCTTTACTTGGCATGAGGAAGCAGAGCGGGCCTTCTCCACCCTCAAGGAGGCTATGACGACCACGCCGGTGCTCGCACTGCCGGATTTCACCAAGGAGTTCGTGGTGGAGACGGACGCCTCAGGAGTGGGCATTGGGGCGGTTTTGATGCAGGAGGGGCGACCGTTGGCCTACTTCAGCAAGGCTTTGGCACCTCGGACTTTGGGCCTTTCCACTTACGAGGAGATGCTAGCAATTTTACACGCAGTGACTTTGTGGCGTCCTTACCTGCTTGGCCACCATTTTAAGGTTCGCACCGATCACCAGAGCCTGAAGCACTTCTTGGACCAGCGGTTAGCATCTCCTCTCCAGCAGGAGTGGTTGACAAAATTGCTGGGGTATGACTATGAGATTGTGTACAAGCAGGGCAAAGAAAATTTGGTAGCCGATGCCCTATCCCGCCTACCAGAGAGCACTCTCTTCCATCTCTCGGTACCGTTGATCGAGTCCTTGGACGACATTCAGAGGGAGATAGCCACCGACCCAGAGCTCCAACCTATTGTGGAGGCCTTGTCTCAGGGCCAACCCACCATTCAAGGGTACCAGCTAATTGGCGGACATTTGTATTACCACGGGAGGGTGGTCATCCCCGCTTCGTCCCCTTGGAAGGAGATCATGTTACAGGAGTTCCACTCGTCCCCGACCGGCGGCCATGCCGGGGTGCTTCGCACCTTACAGCGGCTTCGGGCCAATGTCTTTTGGAGGGGGTTACGCCGGGACGCACATCGTTTTGTGCAGCAGTGCGATATGTGCCAGCGACAGAAGTATGAGACGTCCTCACCAGCCGGATTGCTAACGCCCTTGGAGATTCCCCAGCAGATCTAGGAGACGGTTTCGATGGATTTTATTGAGGGTCTGCCCCGGTCTCAGGGCAAGTCCGTGATCTTGGTCATAGTGGACAAGCTGTCCAAATACGGTCATTTCCTCGCTCTCAGCCATCCTTACACCGCGGAGACTGTTGCCGATCTCTTTGCCCGGGAGGTGGTGCGCCTACATGGTCTTCCGAGCTCCATCATATCGGACCGCGATCCGACCTTCATCAGCAGATTCTGGCAGGAACTTTTCCGGTTACAGGGCACCAAGTTACGCATGAGCACGGCAAACCATCCGCAGACGGATGGCCAGACAGAGGTGCTGAACCGAGGGGTCGAGACGTATCTTCGTTGTTTTGTCATGGATGAGCCCCGCACGTGGACTCGATGGTTACACTGGGCGAAATACTGCTACAATACTTCGTATCACACAGCCAGTCGGATCACCCCATTCGAGGTGGTATACGGGCGCTCACCACCCACTTTACGGTCGTATGAACCGGGCAGCACAGCTCTGCCAGCCGTGGATCGAGCGTTACGTGACAGGGATCAGACCTTGGCTCTCTTGAGGGACAATCTCCGGGTTGCACAGGACCGGATGAAGTTGCAGGCCGATAAGCACCGGACGGAACGGACCTTTCAGGTTGGGGACGAGGTCTTCCTACGACTCCAGCCTTACAGACAGCTTTCAGTTGCTCGCCGATCCAATCAGAAGCTAGCCCCATGATTCTATGGGCCGTTTTGCATCACTCGACGAGTGGGGCCGGTCGCCTACACGCTGGCCCTTCCTGAGGGCTCTCGCATCCATCCCACCTTTCATGTTTCACTACTGAAGAAGAAGTTGGGGGCGACGGCCACAGTGCTCCCCTCTCTACCCGAGGCTACTGCGATGGGGGAGCTGCGTCCCAGCCCAGAGGATATCTTGCTATCCAGATGGAAGAAACATGGCACGGAGTACCGTTCGGAGGTTCTGGTCAAGTGGAAGGATCTATCAGCCGCCCACAACACGTGGGTGGACTTCTTGGAGTTCCGGGAGTTATTTCCCGACTAACAGCTTGGGGACAAGCTACCTCTTGATGGGGAGGGGAATGTTATGGCCCCGGACGCGCTGCGGTTCCGAGGATTCAAATACGCCAGAAGACCCAAAGAAGCGCCGGACAAAGACCGGGCTGAACCATCCGGTTCAGCCCGCAATTAATCAAAGAAGAGGGAGGGCTGAACCGGTGCGGTTCAGCCCTCAATGGGGCCGGCCGGCCCTAGGGAAAAGGGGGCTCCATAAATACCCCTTTTCCCCCCTCTTTGGAGGCATGCAATTATCACTTTCAGGTATTCCTTCTTCTTTTTCGAAACCCTAGCCGCATTTTCATTCCTAGTTCCTCTTTTGCTTTAGAACCCTAGCGGTAGCATAACAATCGGAGGAGGAGACAACTTGATTTGGGTTGGAGTTCCCCGATATGGGGTTTTCCCGTGGGGGAAGAGAGGCTGGGGGTCATTTCTCTATTGGTGGAGGCGGTGGCAGCAAGGGGAAAGGGTGGCTTGCGGCTTTGGGAGGAGGAATAGGAGGTGGCAGATGCAGGACAGAGGGCTGGGCAGTGGAGAAGGGGTGGCCAGTGGTTGATCGGGAAGGGGAAATAGGGGGAGGCCGACTATGCTGGGCTGAGGTTGGGGCGGCGGCCTGACAGAGGGGTGCGACTGAGAGTTGGGGGGCCAGTAGTTTGAGGAGAGGGTGGTTGGAAGGGATGCAATGTGTTGGCCGGGCTGGACAACATGGATAATTTCCTCCAAGGAGGGTGGAGGCTGGACAGCTGTGGGGTTTTCTTGAGGGGAGCGGCGGCTAGATAACGGGTGTACGGAGGGGGAAATACAAACAAAAGACGAGTCGTCACCAAGGGGGCTACACGGAGTCGACACCGCGGAAGGGATCTCCGTAATGAAGGAAGAAAACTCTCCACACATTCAGCAATGAATCTGACGACAAACCTAAACATCATATATATAATAATCTGAAATTAGGGCAACCAGAATCAACAGTTATGATTGGTCGTTGGTCTCGAGGCCAAAACTACATGAAATAATAATCTAAAAAATGCAAAGTTATATACGAAATTGATTCGCAACGCAAGTCTGGACGCATCCGCGGAGACGGATCGTCGATCCGGGCACATCATATTTGGTAAGCCGCCACACCACATCAAATAGATTTTTTGCGCCGACCTTCGATAAGATCCCCTCTACCCTCTGAAAAGTATGCATATGTTGTTGTTCGTGGAGCGCATCGTAGACATGGTGGAAGGACTAGAAGACGCGGGGGGAATCACCCCTTTGCTCACATTGTGAGAATCTAGGTCATCTTGTCACCCGTTGTTTTGCGAAGCAGCCTCATCTACGACGTCGGGCTTATGTTAGTGCTACTGAGTCTGAACTTTTTTCTCATACCACCTCCAGTCCGCCATCCGGATTCGGCCGATGGTTCTCTTTAGCAAATATTGGGGCTCTAATTAGTGGTTCATGAATAACTAACAATCACAATTTTGACTAGCAAAAGATTACTTGTTGGAGCAAAGCTCAACATTTGAATTTCAAAGAAATGAACAATATCCATAGGCATGGCATTCTTTAGGATTTTCAATCGGACTCGTCGTTGGATGACGATTGGGAGTCGATAACTGGAATCGTTGGATGACGATTGACATTTACATTTATTGTTTCAATTGTTGCTGGAAGACAATTGTCACCCGAATCACCGTCAAAGGATGACCGACACTTGACTGGAGGAATCTGATATTCATTGGAAGGAAAGGAATGCAATGATTGACTTGCATGAGTATTGCATCAGAGGGACTCAATAATGTGTGGAAAGTGTAGTAAAAGTGTCGTGTAATGATCCAACCCACACTATGTGAGGTATTATTTGCTTTGACTCAACTTAGATGTTGGCTTTCACATATTTACCCTTTTTCCGATGTGGTCCACGAAAATTTCATAGTATGTCACCCATCCTGTTAATGTCCCTACCCGAGCACACTTAATTGTTTTTATAGTAAACTCCACATATGCTCTCAAAAGGAGTCTCACTTAGTTGGGTCTATACTAATACTTTTATAGCTTAATAATCTTTCCTTTTATTTTTATGTGTGATTAAGTCCATTGCTGCATTAATTTTTTCGTAGAAACATATCATAAATGCATGTCATGAGCCACTCTTGTGCGAGTCTAATTGCCCTTCCGATTCTCTCTTTTATCATTGAACCACCCTCAACAGATTCAGGATATCATAGACCCACTAACTTAGTGCAAGAGATCCTACCCAAATTTGTTTTGAGAGATTCATTCTATAATATGTGAAGTATTGTTAATTTTGGCTTTAGCTAAGCCCATGCGAATCTGAATCTCACAATTTTGCAATTTTTTAGATGGTCCACGAGAACTTCGCAGTACATTCTTTTTCCTTGAAGTGTTCCATCCTAATAGTATGCCAGGACTCGCTCCTTGTATGGGATTCATTGTCCGATAATACTTACTGTCTTTATCGGATCACCCTCATCAGTTTTGTGATGTCACAGGTCGAATGAAGGACATTAACAATTTATGCAACTTAGTAGGAGAAATGCTGGAGGAAGGAACTTAATGCCAAGCAGAATGAGGCTTGTGGGAGGAGCATTACAAAAAATTCTCTTTAATACCAAGTTGGAAGAGTACCTAGGAGAATGAGTAGTTCATCAACATCCTTATGTAGTAGATTTTATTCTAAACATCCAAACTTTTATATTGGTGAGATAGCCATGTTTGTTAAACTCTAAGTGGACCCAAACCGGACCTGAATTGGATTTACATGACAATTTTTATTTGTATAGCCTTCTTCACATTCGTCCAACATGAATATTTTTCTTTGCATTTATATTCCATGTATTGACATAAAAACACTAATTGACTACCTTATTTTGTAGCTTTTGAGATGGTAAAATCTTTCTTAATAATTACAAGTGGCCTCACTCATACACGAGGGGAGAAAAATACATCAAAAATACATAAAGAGAAATACAACAAGAAATACATGCTAACCCCCCCCCCCCCCCCCCCCCCCCCACCCCCCACCCACCACCACCACACACACACCTCAAGTTGGGCGTGTAATTGTCGACCATGCCCACCCTTGTAATGATCCTTCCAAAAGTACTTGCATGATGCTCTTTATATGTCTCATTAGTCGTTGTAAGCAAGCTGAGCTTTGTAATCTGGTCTTTACTAATTTTGTCTTATTGCAGGAGGTTGAAAACAAGAAGCTAATCCATGATCGAGTTCAGTTTATTGAGCAGAATCATATGTTACTTGATGAGAATCTGAAATTTTCTGAGGAAGCTTCTTATGCAAAAGAATTGGCATCTGCTGCTGCTGCTGAACTTAAAAAATTGACAGAGGAGGTAACGAAACTTTCATTACATAATGCTAGGCTGGCAAAAGAATTATCAGCTGCTCAAGACTCTGCATTTTCTAGATCTGCTGCATGCATTGTCCGTAAGCATTCTGAAAACAGAAATGAGGTAATTAAACTTGGAAGAAAGGGTCGACTGTCTAGCAGGGTTGGTGATATTTCTAATGCAATATATGATGATACTGGGAGCTTTAATTTTGATTTGGATGACATGAAAATGGAGCTGCATGCAATGAAACTTAGAGAAGCTTCTTTAGAAGCTGCCTTAACTGAAAAGGAACTTCTTGAAGAAGAATATAACAGGAAATTTGATGAATCAAAAAAGCGAGAAGCAGCTTTAGAAAATGATTTAGCTGGCATGTGGGTTCTCGTTGCTAAGCTGAAGAAAGGAGTTTTAAGTGAATCAGAACTGAATATTGATGCACGGTCTAGCAATGGAATAGTCCTAGTTGATGATCAAAAAGAGAACAAAAATGAGTGTGAGGACCATCTGTCCAAGGACATCCAGTCATCAGATAGGCCAATTAAACCTAAGAATGACCAGTTGAATCAAAATCCCGAGTTGGAACCTATGCTTTCACGGTTGAAGGTAATAACATTGTTCTCTTTCTTACGTTTTGAGTGCTAGAGGTGACAGCATAGCTCTTTATTTCATATGAATTAATATTTGTTTTATTATCCGTATCTGCCATTTTTATTTCATTCATTAATTAGTTATTTATTTTCATTAGTTGATTGGTCTTAACTGTATGATTTCATCTTTCCGATTACTGATAACAAGGTTGTTAAAGCCCAAGAATAAAAGCTCACATAGAGGCCCATTTTTTCCCTCTTGTATTTAGTCCCACATTTCCAAATATACATTTTTCTTCCTCCATTACTCTATATAAGGAGGGGAGCTCCTATGTAATAATTTACATTTTTTGAAATAATTATTATTTATATTTCAAACTTTCACATGGTATCAGAGTACGCCGTAATTCATCACTGCTCCTCTCTCTTGTGAATTCTCTCGGCCTTCGCACGAAACCCTTTCGGTTTCGCGTGAACTCTCCCGGCTTTCAAACAATCTTCCATAATCGATATTTTTTATCTAACGGTATTTTCCAACCTTCGGGTGAGCTCGCCACTCTGCTCTTCGAAGCCGATTGTGTGGGACTACTCCAACTGAGCACCCCCCACTCCAGACTAGCTTTTATAGAGTACTGGAAGAAATAGGACTCGCCTCTCATCCCCTCTTTTTGTGAGACCTTCCATCATAGGAAGTGCTCGACAATCTACCCTTCTACGAGCTCTTCCAACGACCCCCATGTGATTACCTCCAACGATTGCCTCTTCCTAGTAGTAGCGTGATTCCCCTACTTAGAATTTTTCCTTCTGCAAGCCACAAGCTTTTTGTGAACATTTTCCAGTCTCGACCTGCAAACTTCATTGTCATAGAGCTCGACGCTCCAACTTGTCAAGTTCCCCCTGCACCTCCTATGAGTGCCGATCCAGATACAAATTTGCCTCCTATGATACATAGCTCGCTAATCCAGGACTCGCCTTTGCAATCTCTTCCTGCAAGTTTTGCGTGCTCTCCTTCACTCCGTGCGAGTTCTATGTTCTCACTGCCAACTTCTGTAAACTCATCGTCACTTCCTGCAAGTTTTTTCTTGGGTGCTTTTGCAAGCTCTCCCCGTAGACTTGCTGGCTCTTTCGTCGAACTTGCTTGTTTTGCACTATGACTACTCCATCTACTCACACCAACCTTGCTCCTCCCATAATCATTTCCAGTGCCTCTGGCAATCTTGTCATGCCGCCAAAATTAACTGGACCCAATAATCCAAATTAGAGTGTCTACTTTACTTTCCTTTTGCTCTCTCAATGCAGATGTCATCATCTCACTAATGCTCCTCTTGATCCAGCGTCTCCTACATATGATGATTGTGATGCTAGTGATGCTCTTGTTCACACCTGACTTACAAACAACCTTTTTGATGCATGTTTGCCCATCATTTGCCATGAAGACACTATAAAGGCAGCCTGAGATCATCTTGTTGTCATTTATTATAAAGATGTAAAAAACCTCTCACATATACACCCTTATTCAGATCTCTTCGCTCGGCCAATGTATCAGGAAGTTTATTCTCTTGGCACAAAGCTTCTCCATTATTTCCCCTTCTTTGTTGATCTTGTCACTCAACAAAAATATTTTCAGGAACTCCTAGTGGTCTGTCTGTATCTTCTCCATCTTCCAGATTTTTATGAGATGATCCGCCAATAGATCTTGGGAGAGCCAAACACTCCCACCTTGGATGCAACTGTCATTCGCATCTCTGATGTTACTAACCTTATGCAACGGCCTCCGTTCGTTTCCTCTCCTCCCTTCGACAAGTTTGCTCATTCAGACGATTGTGGAGCTCAACGTGGCCGCGGAGGTCACATTGGGGATAAGGTGAGCATTGCGGACGAATCATTCTCTTTTACTGCTAGGAAAGGATCCAACCCCTGCTCCTCTCTCACCTTTTCTTTTGTTCTTCATGTCCCTAAGTTTACTAGTAATCTTCTCTCCATTAGTCGCTTAACCAATTCTATAAACTGCTAAGTGACTTTTCTCTCACTTCTTGTGTGTTTCAGGACCTTAAGACGGGGAAAGTGATTTGTTCTTGTAGATTGTGTGATGGCCTCTACATGTTTGACTCTTTCAACCCTGCTTCTTAATCGTAGGCTCTTTACACTAATCAGTTTTTTTAGATTCCTGTCACTGCCGTTTAGGACATCCCCTATCCCTTTTATGGATCTTTATTCCTTAATGTCTTCTTTATTAGAAAATTTCCACTGTGATGTATGTGAACTATGTATACATCGCTGTACTTTTTTTCATGTATCTTCTCCTATCTTTACAGCTATTGTTGTTATTCATAGTGATGTTTGATGACCTTCCCTATTACTTCAATCTTTGGATGTTTTTGGTTTGTTATTTTCATTGATTGTTTTCCCCGCACTACCTGTATATACTTAATGTTAGAAAAAATGAAGTGTTTCTATTATTTCAATGTTTTCAAAAATGATAGCTACTCAATTTAATATCACCATTAAAATCTTTTGTACTGACAATGGTCGTAAGTACATTGATTCACAGTTTGACATATATCTCCAGGACCTTCGTATTATCCACCATACATCTTATGTTTACTCACCTGCTCTAAAAGATGTAGCGGAACGTAAGAATCGTCATATTTTGAAGGTTGCCCAGTGTCTCTTATTTTGGAGGCACCTTCCAAAATACTATTGGGAAAATGTTCTCACATCCTCTTATCTCATCAACCGGATGCCTACGCATGTTCTTGGGAATAGCACGCCTCTCCACACTCTTCAAGTTCCTCCCACTAACCTTCGTCCTCGTGTTTTTTGTTGTGTGTGCTTTGTTCACATACATGCAAAAACTAAATTTGACTCACATGCTTTTAGATGCGTCTTCATCGGGTATTATCCAACTCAAAAGGGTTATAAATGCTTTGATCCTATAACCAAGCTGAAACACCCCAACCTAGTTTAATAACAAATCAGCAGTTTGGTCGGGTCCCGCCATAAGAAGTAAACTAAACAACGATACTAAAACTGATACATAGTAGATTTAAAAAAACACTAAAAGAAAGCTTACAATGGAAGTAGAGTAAGAAAACTAAGGTTAAGAGTGTACCTTAATTTCTGAATTCACAGAGGCATCTAGAACTGAAAATATACTATGAAACTGAAATACTGAAAATCTGTAATAGTACATCAAAGTATGAATGAAGTACAAATACATAATGTTTGAAAATAAATAAAAAAAGTATAACAAAAGGGAGGTACAACTGAAGGGAATTAACGACGATGTAGATCGTACTGCCTATCCTAAGGTAATCTCCTGACCTGAGGCTCCCTGTAAAAATAAGTTATAACTGGGTCAGGCCCACTAAAGAGTAAGAAAGACTACTCTTCCCAACAACACTAAAAAAAATAAACTTTTTATTGTGTAGAAAATATCTAACTTTGAGTACTCTTAATCTTGCCATTTCGCACTCGTGATTTGCTCATGTATTCGACTTATTAATGACTTCTGTCTCATTTTCTAATTTTTGCTAGTTAATGATTTCTGGAGTTTTTGAATTGTGTCTGTTGTAGGTTATAGTAGATTTCATGATTGTCTTATTAAATTTTGTTATTAATGACGACTGCGCACAAACTAGAAACTAGAGTCTGGGTGGCAAACCTGATGGTGCCCTGAATTGAGTGCCCCTCGAGAGGAACACTGACTCATGACTGAGGGATTCCTTGACTGGAATCAAGGGTCATCGACCTTAAGTCTGAAACTCGTATGAAGACTACTGGCTATGAGAGTACTGTAGTGTGCCTCCACCAAAAGAATGAAGGCGAATCCCTCTCGCCATTTTTAAGATTGATCTAATCTCATGGTGTAACATCCAACTTGAGTCCACTTGATTAAAGTTTTGATGTGATTTAATATTGCACTTTTGCCTAAATGTTTCTTACATTTTAGGCTGATTCAATTCATGTATTAAGGTGATAATTTCATGATCTGACAGTAAGTTCTGTTATATTAACTTGATTAACATCTGATTCGTGTTTTAAAGTTAAACGAGATCTGATACTTATTCAATATATCTTTATTATTCTTTGTTAGCTTGATTTGTATCTGTAAGAATTCTTATCTTCATGGACATATATATACATAATTTATTTCATGAATTAAGAATTATACAAAATGCTAAGTTTCACCGAAAAGATTCGAATATCTTACATTAGTATTGCGACGCTCATAAACGTGGTGAGGTGGCATGATTCCTCTGGATTGCTAAATTCTATCCAATTTGAAATCATTTTCGCACATAAGGTTTCAGCGGATATGCATTAATGATAATTGGGCGGAGGAAAAGAGTATTTAATACATAATTAAAATAAATTTCTTACTTCCCTTTAGTAAGAGTAGTTACACTACCACAAGGTTGAGTCTGAGAGGAGCAAGCCTCCTCCGATTTAGTTTCCAGATCCTCTTTCCCACAAATAGGGTTTCTCTGAACTTAAAAAAGGCCATTTCGTTAAAATTCAAAGCAAGATCCATAAATCCCTTACATTAGGGCTTAAATTCCAAGACTTACAAGTAGAAAAATAGGGGGAGAAATACTTACCCCTTCGCCAACGTTGACTTAGAATGCAAAGGAATCGGTTTTGATGTAATCACCGCTGAAGAATGCCTTAGATTTCACAAAAGAGCTAAAATTTCTATATGAGGGAAAAACAACCACAAAACTTTCTGAGATTGCTCAAAGAGAGAAGGGGAAGTCAAAGGATTTAGGGGCATGACCACTGCACCTAAAAAAGGGTTTACCTAATCAAAAATGGCAGAAAAGGGAAAAGAAAGCTGGTCGGCTCCTGGATCTGAGCTGGAGAAGAAGGAGAAGCCCTCTGTGGATTGCTACTGTCGATCCCTATAGAGAGGAAGTCCTCTGCCACATTCTCACTAAATGACAGGTTTGCGCGCTAGGCTCTCACACCAACACTAAAACACGTCAAATATAATTGATTATTTTCCAATAACTTAGATTAATCTATTAATTAACTCCCAAAAATTAACCATACTAAAACCGTAACTCGACAAGATGCTGGCTCGATCAATTTCGCTCGTACTCTAAGCCTGAAATTAAAATTTATTATCGCATAAACTTACGGATGTTACACAAGCGGGTGTTTGTGATCATGGATGTGATCTTTTGTGAATCTGAGAGCTGCCACAGGACCTCACTTCAGGAGGGTGAGGGACTCTTTAGCTCGTGACTCTAGCTCTTCTAGAAGATCCCTCACATACTCCTTTACCCATTTCTCTTTTATACCAGCCTTTAGCTACTGCCCCTGTTGCTACCACACTCTTTCCATTTGTCCCTATCAGCTAGGATAAGTTCCATGTTCCTCCTTTGCAGGTTTACTCTTAAAGAAAAAAGCGGTACAAACACGCAATCCTCGCTCTGTATACATATGCTGACATCTGAACCGTCTTCAGAATCTACTGCACTATGTGAAGGTACTTCTACCCAACACCCATTGTCTTGGTTTGTATCTTATACTTCTCTTACTGCTTCACATAAAGCCTTGTTTTCCTCTTTGTCCTCTATTTTTATTCCATCATCCTGGCATGCTGTTATTGGTCACCGCAAGTGGCAAGAAGCCATGCTCGAGAAAATGCATGCCCTTAAGAAGAGTTGTACTTGGGATCTTGTGCATCTTCCTTAGGGAAAGACTGTTGTTGGATGTAAGTCGGTGTTTGTTGTCAAACAAAACACCCAGGAAATTTCCGAGAGATACAAGACATGGCTGTTCAACACGATCACACCAACACATTGAAATTGACATACGCTTCATCAAAGAAAATATAGTGAGATGAATCGTTTGTACTCAGTTCGTTCCATCTGAACAACAACAAACAAACATCCTCGCGAAAGGATTGATCACACATGCTTTTGGAAGGATCGTTATCAAGTTGGGCCTGGTCAACATTACACACCCAACTTGAGGGGTGTGTTAGCATGTATTGTATTTATTTATATTTCTCTTTGTATTTTTATCCTCCTCCCTTCACTCGTATATATACGAGCGAGGCCCTTTGTAATATGATAAAAAATGTTACTATCTTAACACTATGTAACAATTTTGTTCGTCCTTTTGACCCATTTTATTCGGACAATGTCTTTGCTGACATCATATTTTTTGAGTTTACCTCTTATTTTTCAATGGAGAGACCCTCTCGAGATCTCTCCTCCTCTCTCTACCACCTTTCCTCCTCCCACCTCTTTTTCATCGTTCTTTATCCTTCATGCTTCTTCCCACGATATCTCCCAATTGACACCAATTTTTGCATTTGTCCCTCAAAATTTACCATTTCCATATCTTTATCACCGACGTCATGCTACCCCACCTATCCTTGTTCCTTTCACTCCAGAGTCCTCGCCCCCAGCTTCCAGGCCAATGCTCTTCTCTTCAGAAAGTTCCCACACTTCAATAAACTGGGGCCTGGATCTTGTCATTTCTTTGCGCAAAGGAGTAAGTGGGAGCACACACCATCCTCTTATTAATGTTGTCTTATATGCCAATTTCAGTCCCTCTTTCATTAAATTTGCATGGGCACTCTCTACCACCGCTATTTTAATACACATAAGAAAGCTCTTCGTATACCTTGTTGGAAAGCGGTCATGGATGAGGAAATTTATGCCTTAATATCATGGGATATCTTGACTCGTCCTTATCCCATCTGGGGAGACGTCGGCTGTCGCTATTTTTGTTATAAAGTTTCTCCCATATGGCACTGTGGATCGATACAGGACTCAACTAGTTGCCAAGGGGTTCATCAAAACATATGGTGTTGATTTCTTTGACATCTTTTCTTTGATTGCCCGTATTAATATTATCCCGGTCCTCTTCTTCATTGTTGTCAATCGGCATTAGCAAATGTCTCAACTTGATGTTAAAAATACCTTCCTCTATGGTGACTTACACGAATAAGTCTATATGGAGCCTAGTTATGTTGCTAAGTGAAATTCTCTAGTGTGTAAGCTTAAGAAGGTCATTTATGGTCTTAAACAAAGCCCTCGTATGGTTTGACAAATTTAGCCGGGTTGCCCCCACTATTGGTTTCTACAGAAGCAATGTTGATCACTTTCTTTGTATGAAAAATCAATTATGTTCTGGTTATTCTCGTTATCTACGTTAACGACATTCTTTCTACCGGAAATGGCTCATCTAGAACAGAGAAACCCAGGAAACATCTTCGGGAGCATTTTGTTACCAAAGATGTCGGCCCTCCAAGATACTTTTTGGTAATTGAAATTGTGCGACACAATAACTTCATAGTTCTCTCTCAATGTAAGTATGTCCTAGATCTAGTTAATGAAGTCGGTCTCCTTGGAATGAAACTTGTTCGGAATTTCATGTCTATGGGCAATAACAAAGTTTGGGACGAGACATCTCTCCTTCAAGGCATTACTTAATACAGACGTCTGGTCGCTAAACACATTATCTTACAATAACTTGACATGATATCTCTTATGTTGTTAGAAGGATCAATCAATTCATGCAGAATCTCAGAGAGTGTCATCTTTGTACAACCTCTTGTTCGCCGAGTGGACCCAACAAGGCAGAGTGAGGCCTTCAAGATAGGCCATGGGATCATGAGCCTTAGGCGAGCCGGGGCAGCCGGCCCGCATCCGCCAAGTAGGCGGGCGAGCCGGGGGAGCCGACCCTCATCCGCACGGTAGGCGGGCGAGCCGGGGAAGCAGGCCCGCATCCGCCAAGCAGGCGGGAGAGCCGTAGGGACCCGACTCGCACCCGCCTAAGAGGCAGGCGAGTCGCGGGAGCAGGGCCGCACCCGTCCAGGGGGCTGGCGAGCTGACTCAAGCTCGCCCCCGTGTGTGGGGTGCTAATACCATCTATTTAATGTAATTTTTTCTGCCAGTAGCCTCTTCAAACATCGGAGTTTCGCTGTTGGCGGACCCACCTTGGGCTGCGTATAGTAAAATAAAAAGGCGGAGTTACACTATTTGCAGGCCAGACTCCCACATGGTTACCTCAGAAAGGAAGCTTCTCATTTCAGGTCTTGTAGCGCTTTCTGAGGTGCCCTTAGCTCAGCATTGGCTAAGGAGGGGAAATACTCTAAGATCTTTCGGGTGTGTGGTGGGATCTCTGTGCTGCAGTCGTGGGTCATTCTCAAATCCTAAGTTCCCGGTTGAGTGAGCTTATCAGGAAAAGTAAGTGTGCGGTCACCCCTTCTTAGGGTCCGAACTCCACAGAGACCGGTTTTCGGTTTCAACATTTTGGTGCGGTGAACGTGGAGCGTGACCAGCACAGAAAATCCTTAGTGAGTTCAATGACTGGAGGCGAATGACAAGGAGCTGATCCGGCTGACTCGCCACCTCCCCCTCCCCTGGCCACCCTCGGAATGTTCGAGGACTTCAAGAAGGAAGTCAGAGATTTAGTTCTCTTCGCACTCGCGGCGAGTGCTCGACGCCCTCTATCCCAGTAGTCGTTGCCCCGTCTCTAGGCGAGAATGCCCCCGTCAAGCGACCTGGTAAGGAAGTTGAGGGGGAAGACAGCGAGCGAGACCTATCAGGGATAACGTTGTTACCTGGTTCGGCGAGTGCGGGTAGGGTTGGCGATGTGGGGCGCGAGATCACCCTGCTCGCCCAGCAGGGGAAGGAAGTTCTTTTAACGAGTTGGTCGCATCCGCCCCAGTCCCAGAGGGGTTCCGTGAGTCGGAGATGTCCTACTACAGCGGTAGGGATGACCGGTCCATCACGTCCAGTGGTTCGAGGATGTGATCTCAATGTGGCAGATGTCAGATGTTTTCAAGTGTCGGCTCTTCGCCATAACCTTCAAAGAGATGACAAGGGATTGGTTCCATCAGCTTCCCGCCAGCTCCATTTACTACTTTGAGGACTTGCGTCGAGGGTTCCTGCTGAGGTTTTCAACTTCAAAAAAGAGGAAGAAGGAATCAGAGTCCCTGTTTCTCATCAAGCACGACGTGGAGGAGACGCTGGGAAGTTACATCGATAGGTTCCAGGAGGAGGTTCTTCAAGTTCAGGAGATACCTGGGCATACCCTCATAATAGCCTTCACTCTGGGGCTGAGACAGGGGTTCTTCCAAATGGAGTTAAAGTGGGTGCCTCCACTGTCCTTTGAAAAGCTGATGGAGAGAGCGGCGAAGGAGATCGAGGGAGAAGCAGCAAATCCGGCATTTGCCAGGAGATTAGCCAAGTTGGCAGCAGTGGAGGTGAGAGAGCCAGGAGGAGGTAGGAATCTAGAGGTGAGGAGGGGAGAACCCAGACAGCAACAACAACCAAGATGAGGTCGTCAGGAGCCGAAGAACCAGCTGGGTTGGAGGCAGCAGGAGTGGCACGACCGGGGCCAAGGAAGAGGTTTCCACGGAGGGGGAAAGCATCAAGGGGGGCAAGGCCGGTTCAACCCTCCGGGCTGGAGGCAGGGCCAGAGACCCCCTCTCCCCGAGCAGCACCAGGCTATGACGATAGCTCTGGGGAGGAGGAGGGATGTTTAGAGGAGAAGGTCGGAAGGCAGGGCAGAGCTGCCCTACTGCGATTTCCACCAGGAGGAAGGCCACGCGACGGCCACCTGCCCGGAGTTTTTGGAGATGATGGGGGCAAGAGAGCAGAAACCGTAGTAACAGCGACCCCGTCAGGAGGTGCGGATAGAAGAAGTTCTGCCAGGAGCGGAGGACGAGAACAAGTGCGAGGATCGGGCCGACGTAGGAGGCCGAGGAGGGATTAGAGTGATCCATGGGGGGGGGGGGAGTCGAGGCCGCCCGCAAGGCGAGTCTCCACACCATGTATCGTCGGAGCGTTGCCTTGACGTCCCAAGCCCCGCCCCCAGATGAGAAGATCACCTTCTCCGGGAAAGATATGTCGGATCATGAGGATCCATTATGCGATACGCTAGCTATCCAAGCCACCATCGAATATTTCACTGTCTCCATGATCCTTATCGACAACGGAAGCTCCGTCAACGTCGTTTTCAAAAATGCGTTTGACGCGATGGAGGTGGATGCCAAAAGGGTACTGGCCTCGGATGGACCTTTGTTCGGGTTCTCCGGAGAGAAAGGAGGTGGAAGGGGGAGTGGGCTCCATATCACCTTGGGGGGTCAGTCCAGGAACTGCAGGTTCTGCATCGTGGACGCTCCTAGTAGTTATAATGTGATATTCGGACGACCCCTCATCAGCGCCTTCTGATGCGTACCCTCGCCCTTCCACCAATGCCTCAAGTTCAACGTCGAAGGAGTCCAGGTCTTGGTCCGGGGAGACCCCAAGGTGGCGAGGCAATGTTACGTCACTGCGGTCAACACCATCTCATAGCAGGAGGAAGCTGAGGAGATGGAGAGAAGAATGGAGGAGTTGTCCAGACAGGAGGTCGTGTGAGGAGAAGAGGAGATGGAGGTGGAGGTAGAGATCCGCGCCCGTGTGGGTGGAGCAGAGGAAGTTCCGGAGGAGCAGGCCAGGGTGATGGCAGTGAAGTAAGTCGAGGAGGAGGAAGCCCTTTTCCCAGGTGAGAGGGTAGCAGGCGAATGGGAAGAACAGTCCCGACTGGAAGTGGCGGAAGAAGTGGAGATGGAAGTCCTTATCCAGTGGGGAGGGTGGAGAAGGTGCAGGTCAGTAGGGGGTTGAGCCCAGAGGATCAGGAGAAGTTGTTGGAGTCAATCCAGAAAAACGTGGATATCTTCGCATGGAGTGCGACAGACATGTCGGGGATTGATGCAGATGTGGTTTTCCACCGCGTCAACCTTGATCCCGGCACTCGCCCCATCCTGCAGAAGAAGTGATCCATCGCTGACAAGCTGGCCGAGCCCATCTAGGAAGAGGTGGGTAAGCTTCTCAAGGCGGGGTAAGCTTCTCAAGGCTGGGTCTCCAACGTGGTGATGGTCAAGAAGGGAGACGGGTGCTGGAGAATGTGTATTGATTTCTCACTTTTAAATAAAGTCTTCCCTAAGGATTGTTATCTCCTGCCTCGAATCGACGCGCTGCTTGACTCAGCCGTCGGTTTTTCTCTAATGAGTTTTCTAGATGCCTTTTCAGGATACCACCAGATCAGGATGCACCTGCCAGACATAAAGCCTTGTTCGTGATGACCAGAAGTCCGCATTGGCTCTCGCCAATTTATTTTCCTTCGATGCCTACCTCTTTTGGAAGGCTTTAGCGGAACAGGTCTTGACCCAATGATTTTTGCCGTTCATTAAAATATTCTTTTCATTTTTTTTCATGTCTGCACACAGCCAAAAGGGCGTGTGCGCACGCACACACACACGTGTGACAGTGCACGGGCGCTCCCCTGTTCAGGCCTCTGCCGGCGGCTCGCCGCCAGACAACCCCCGACGGGTTTGTCGAACCCTGAAGAACCCGCTGGTGGGCTCCGGTCAATCTGCCGGTGGCATTGGCAAGAGGCGAGTTTTTTTTTTTGCGAAACAGGCGTCGGGAAAATCGCGAGATGGAGGGAGGTTTGGTTGGGAGAAATGGCTATTTGTTGGCTAGATCTTCTTGATCCGACGACCGGAATTTTTTACATAAATTTTTAATTCAGTCTAATGACAGACCACAATATTTCTCTTTAATATAGTGTGTGTATATATAAGAAATACAACCTTTACCCTCTTTCCAATTTTATCCTTTATTATAAATTTTTCGGCTTTTGGTAAGTGAATTTAATTTGTATGTTTATATTTAACTTTAAAAAGTGTGTCCTCGTCCCCTCAATTTTTGGTGAGTTTTGTATCTTGCATGACAATTTTTTTCACGAGGGCGACAAATTGAGAATGTACTGCCACACGGGGGCATCGTACAACCCCATGAACGATTGCTTATATATATACTGACAATAAATCTAAATTAATAGTTCCTAATGCCCCCCCCCCCCCCCCCCCCCCCACTTGGTTGAAATAACTAGGAGCTATATTCCAATTTATTTATTAATTATTTGGACAAGACCACTTCAGAAATAATATGACTCATTTCTAAAGACTCTGATTTAACACTTGATCTGTCTATAATTGGCTGTTTCTTAATCTTCCAAGATATTCATATTATCTTCTAAGAATACACAATACTTTGCAGTACTCAACCTAATCAATATTTGAATACCTTTCTTGCTCACTACAACAGAGCTGAGCACATCAACTCCCTGCAGCTAGAAATAGTAGTCGTCTTACTACACTCGGACACTAATCTTGTGCCTAGGAACTGACAAGTTCCTGAATTGCTCTTACGGTCAATTTTGCAACTTACATAGTGTGCATCTAAAATTCTTTTCAGTACACACTTTGACTTCCTGGAATACCGAAGATCAAGTTCTGGAGTGCCTTTTATCTACCTTATGATTCTCTTGAAACGGGTCAGTTGAGATTCTTTGGGTGAAACCTGAAATCATTGACAAACAAATATAATATTTGCCCTACTTACAGTTAGAGAAGTAGTGAATTGATGATATCTCTATAGTTTTTGGTATCTATAGATTTATCATTATCAATGACTGCATCAATTGACATGGGATCTTAAAAGTGGAATCAGTCTCTATTCTAACCTTTTTGATAATTTCTCGAATGTGTTGGACTGAGAAATGAAGATGACTTCACTAGATTGCTTTACCTAACGACAACTAAAAAGAAGGTGAAGTCTCCCATGTTGCTCATTTTAAATTTGTCTTGCATTATATTAGCAAATCTTTTGCAGAATTTTTTACCTAGCTTCCAAATATTATGTCTACATAAATTTGAACATTTAGTTGCATGTTCTTATGTTTCTAATGAAAAAGTCTTATCTACTTGTCCTGGTAATTACTTTTCCTTATCTAGTTGTATATCCACATGCTTTTATTGCACTTCCAGGGCTCTCCTTGAAAATATTTTTGTTAAAATATATACACTCATTAACCAATTCTTCTACAATTCAGGCAAGAATACAGGAAATGAAGGAGAAAGAACTAGATTTTTTAGGAAATGGTGATGCAAACTCTCACATCTGTAAAGTGTGCTTCGAATCGCCAACCGCCGCCGTGCTTCTCCCTTGTCGCCATTTTTGTTGTAAGTATAATTTCCGTGTAAGATTCAACTCAGGGGCTCTTTCTTTATATGTTTAACTGAACTGATTCAGATCTCACCTGCTTGACTGCAGTATGCAAGCCCTGCTCGTTTGCTTGTTCCGAGTGTCCTCTATGTCGGACGATCATTACAGATAGGATTATCACTTTTGCATCTTAAGTGTAGGGGTCTCTTTAAAGGTAATTTTGTTTACTACGACGGAAACTCTTATCTCTCATCTAAATGCAATCTAATGGATATCCTGTGTTTCATACAGGAACTGGTTGCCCTTCTTAGACGCATGCTCTTTATAAATGACGTACTCTTCTGGAAGGAATTTGCACATCCTTCTACTCTTTGATTGCTGTAATTCTTTCTCATTTCTTAAGGCTATGTAATTTTAATGTAAATTCATTCTCCTTAGCCGCCCTCGTATAAATGTATACAAGTAGAGTACTCAAATGTTAGGAGCATTCATTTAGAACATGTGAATGTAAATTCCTTCTACTCAAATGTTTGCTCTCACCATCTTTGTGTGTGAAATTAAGGCTCCGTTTTACGCGGTGTTTTCTCTGGTGAGTTTGAACAAAAATGACGGTTATAGAATGCATGTTTGGCATGAGAACGGTTATAACTGTCACCAAGAAAAGAAAACTAGTTTTGAACATGTGAATGAAATTCCTTAGGCGAGGCTAGACGTTCACGAACGAGGCTCCGTTTGGCACGGCGGTGGTGCTCGTGAATGTGGTGGTTATGAACCGTCGTTCGTGAATGCCCGACCTCACTTAAGGAATTCATCCACTTTATGTTCAAAACTGGTTTTCTTTTTTTTGGTGTCCGTCATAATTGTTGTCATGCCAAACATACAAATTATGATGGTGGTGTTTTTATCCAAACTCACTGGAGAAAAAAAGCCACACCAAACATGGCCTAGGGCTCTGTTTGGCATGACAGTAGTAGTCATGAACACATTGGTTATGAACTATCATTCATAAACGCTTGACCTCACCTAATGAACTCCATTCATTTTTTTTGTTCAAAACTAGCTTTAATTTTTTGGTGATGATCACAACCGTTGTTATGCCAAACATGCATTCTATGATGATGGAGTTTTTGTCCTAACTCATTGGAGCAAAAAAGAGCTGTCTCAAACAAAGCCTATGAATCTTGGGAGATGAAATATTTTGTGGAGTAAAGAGTGAATGCAAGTGTGATAGGAAGGAAGAAAATGTTGGGAAAAAGAAAGCCTCTCAAAATTTCAAGCCCCGGAGACCAAAACAAGAGAAGTGTTGCCCTTGGCACTCCAATCATCATTGTCCGATTACATGTCATAGACCTTGTTAATAAGGGCGCTGTTCTTAGTAAAATTATGTTTGACTTTTAGTAAATTATTATTATTAGCAAATCATCAAATCTAAAAATGATTATTTGAAAATCATTTATTATTAGCAAATTAGCACAAGTACTTTTTTTAAAAACTATTCCACCTTATAAAATTCCTTTGGCAGAGTCTCAAATTTTTTATCTCTTCTTCACAGTTTTATTCACATTACTTGCCATATAAGTATACCGGAATTCAGTTTTCATGGGAGAATTTGTGTTTGAAAAAAGTTAAGCAATTTGTACATAGCATGCTAATAAATTCTTGCAAAATGGCCTCTGGAGTGACACTGGGAGGTAGCTCAAAGTTTCATTCAAAAGTCATTATAGGCAAAATATTGTGGACTGGCAAATATTGCAAAAAAAAATTTTAAACTTTTGAAGTGAAAGAATTGTCAGAAAAGTTTATTACATATGCTGATGCAAATGATCCAAAAACTAATCACTCAAACGTCGGTCTTACGCCGGAGCAAGAGCCTTCATCGGGTATCCATTGAAACAATCAATTCTTGAAAGGAAGAGGACTCGGTTAGTTAGTTGCACTGTTTGATGGGAGGGAGGAAAGCTAGGGCTATTTGCCGGCATCCATTGGAGCTGCAACCTTTATTGGGTGGTCAGCTACGCGGTTGGTTGGGAGGGAAGAAAGCTCGGGCCAAATGCGCGGTCAGTCAAGAGGAATGAAGACTAGGGTCTTTCCTTTAATTCCACATTTTATGAGTTTGTTAAAATGAGTGACAGGCACGGGCCTCCGGCCATCGTGTCGTGCGACAGTACCCGGCTCATGGCGGCGGGCTTCCGCCCCTACGATCAATCGCGACAGTACCTCGAACCGTGCGGCGGGCTTGCCCCTACGACCAATCGCGACAGTACCTCGACCCGTCACTTGAGTATTTATTTTTAAATGAGAGTTGGCGGTTCGATCTCACTTGAGTATTTATTTTAATTTGTTTTATATTTTCTTATTTTATCGTGAGTTTAAGAAGTTTTTTTGGTTTAAATAATAAGAGAGAAGAGTATTGTATGAAATTTGATAGTGGACGGGTTATGCATGGCGGGTTAGGGTAAACCGGGCTGGCTATATTTAATGCGGGAGGTCTAGACCGGGCAGATTATATTGTTGCCTTTTTTTCATAAACCGAAGAGTAAATGATAATTTCTCATTGTCGGGTAAGAGCCCTATAAAATTCTTAGGTTTATGACACCCTACTATGCTAGGTTTAGGGGCCCTATACAAATTTATACTGACGGTCATGATTCGTTTATATGATCGAACGGTTGAGATGTTATGATCTAACCAGATCGGGTGGTCCAGATTGTTATATCTAAATGGGTAAAATGGTAAAGTCCAATGTTTAACCAAAGACATATTTACCCTTTTAATATAGTATAGATAAGTTACATGATTTTTTTTAAAAGTGAACTAATGATTTTTTTGGGGTATTCTTGATTTACTAAAAGTGAAATATGAATTGCAGTTAAAATTAAATGTATAATACTTAGGGCATAACATCCGACTATATATATGACCTACATCATGGTTCTAATATTACAACACTCTTCCTCAAGATTGGTGAAAGATGTTCACTAAGTTCATCTTGTTACAATCCCTAATCATATCCTCTGAACTGAGTCCCTTGATTAAGCAGTCTGCAACCTGCCCATTGGTTGGTACGTGACTCATTTCCAGCAGACCATTATCAAGCTTCTCCTTGATAAAAAAACCTATCAATCTCTATATGATTTGTGCGATCATGTTGGACTGGATTGTTTGTAATATTTATGGCTGACTGTCTGCCACACCACATTTTCATCCTCTCTCCTTGGTCTAGCTTCAACTCCACAAACATTCTTTTCAACCACAGGAGCTCTACAACCCCTACTGTCATGGCTCTGTACTCCGCCTCTGCTGTCGATCTAGCCACTACAGACTACTTCTTGCTCCTCCAAGAGACCAGGTTGCCTCCCACGAATATGCAATAGCCTAAATTAGACCTCTTATCGTCCGAACAACTTGCCCACTCAAAGTAGCAATAGCCTTCAATCCTAACGTGTCCATTCCTCCTGAAGGCCATCCCCTTTCCAGGGGCACTCTACAGGTATCGCTGAATCTGGTACACCGCATGCATATGTCCCTTCCTTGGGTCATGCATGAAGTGGCTCACCACGCTTACAGAGAACGAGATGTACGTGTGTATGTGTCTCAAGTAGATCAACTTCCCAACTAGCCTTTGATACATTTAATGATCTACTGGTTCTCCGACCTCTGCACCAAGCTTACACCTTTGATTGATTGGCGTCTCAGTAGGTTTGCACCTCAACATCTCAGTTTCAGTGAGGAAGTCCAACATATATTTTCTTTAGGAAAGGACTATCCCTCTGCCCCGTACACAATCTCAATCCCAAGGAAGTACCTAAGGCGGCCCAGGTCCTTCACCTCGAACTCCTTGCCCAAGGCCACCTTGAGTCGGCCAATCTCCTGCTCATCATCTCTTGTAATGATTGTTGGAGTTGGTGACCGGGCGTTCTGGCGGTCTGTCTTGGCGGGTTGAAGACCGCGCGGTCTGGCAGTTTCCCTTCAGCGGTTTGGTTGCTGGGCTATTGCTGTCTGGAGTCTGAGCGGTCTAGCGGTTTGTCGCAGGCGACTTAGAGACTGGGCGGTCTAGCAGTCTCCCATGACGACTTATCTCTCTCTGGTGGTTGCCGAGCGGTTAGCCCTTCTAATCTAACCGCGCGGCTTGTGCAGGCTATGTTTTGTATAGTCGCTTAGTCCTGTAATTTTTTATTCCCAAATCTCTAGGTTGTATTCTCTTCCTTCTCCTCCATTCTATAAAAGGGAGGTCATACCTTTGTAATAGATACATTTTTTGGATAATAAAATTTCTGTTAATCCACTTTCGGTTTGTTCATGTTCATTTCTAACATGGTATCAGAGGACTCGATCTTTTCTGCCTGATTCGGTTCCTCTTTCTGTCCGCGCGGCTTGTTCCTCTCTGGTTGTCTATTCGCGCGGTCTCCTTTCTCTTCTTCTTGTCGCTGCCCTCTGTGTGCGCGGCCTCTTTGTGCGACCTCTGTTCTGCTCGCACGCCCTGTTCATTTTCCCGCGGACTCCTTTCTGTTCGCACGGTCTTCTCTTCTTTCTGTTCGCACAGGCTGCTTTCTAGCCGCTCGACTTCTTTCCCTCTGCTTGGTTCTGCGGCTTGGTCGTAGTTTTTCTTGCCGCTGGTGTCTAACACAGTGACCGCTGCAGCTCTTTTTCTCCTTGACGCCGTGATTTCTCTCTGTTCGCGCGGCTTGTCTCCTAACCGCGTGGCTTCCTTTTTTTTCTCCTATTGCTCTTTCTAATGCTTTTACTTCCACCACTCTTGTCGCCAATCCACCACCGCCTCTTCCTCCTACTCCTTCCGGGAACCTTGGCACCGTTTCTAAGCTTGTCGTCTCCAACTACCCGGATTGGAGTGTCTCCTTCACCTTTCTCCTTCGCTCGCAACGCAAACGCCACCATCTCGTTGATGTCGAGGGACCCGCCGACTTGGATCTTTCTGTTGCTCTTCGCAAAGGGGTGCGAGCGTATACCCTGCACCCCCTTGTTGTTGTTGTTGTTTCATATGACCGTCTTACCTCTTCTCGCAGGGCCTTTGCACTAGCTATCTCTGCCACTGCCATACCTCGTTCCTACCAGGAGGCTCTTGTTATTCCTCATTGGAAGAAGGTCATGGATGAGGAAATGACGACCCTCACTAAGTGGGGTACTTGGACTCTTATTCCTCCTCCCTTCGACACAGATGTTGTAGGCTGTCGTTGGGTCTTTGTGGTCAAATTTGGGCCGGACGGCCATGTGGATCGTTATAAGGCCCGCCTTGTTGCTAAGAGCTTTACTTAGACCTATGGAGTTGATTACTTTGACACATTCTCACCCGTGGCTCGTCTCAGCACTATCCAGGTTCTCCTTTCTGTGGCGGTCAAGAGAGATTGGCCTATTTCCCAGCTGGATGTCAAGAATGCCTTCCTTTATGGTGATCTTCAGGAGGCCGTCTATATGGAGCAACCTCCTGGGTATGTTGCTCAGGGGGAGACACGAGTATGCCAGCTGAAGAAGGCAATCTATGGCCTCAAGCAGATCCCTCGAGCTTGGTTTGACAAGTTCACCGACATCGTGGCAGCCGTGGGTTTTGCGCGAAGCTCTGCCTGTTGAAACCGGAAAACCGGTCTCTGGTGGAGTTCGACCCCTGGGGAAGGGGTGGCCGCGCACCTACTTCACTCCTGCAAGAAAATGACAAAGAAAAGAGAAGAAACAAGGACTAGACCAAGGGCCCGGCGGGGAGGTCCCACCACACACCCGGAAGATCTTAGAGCGCTTCCCCTCCTTAGCCAAATGCCGGGCTAAGGTACCTCAGAAAGCGCTAGTAGGCCGGAGAATTAGTCAGCGTGCCTCCTGAGGTACCCCTTGGGTCCTATTTATAGGAAAAGATGGCCTGCCAATATACAACCTTCACTGTTTTCGAGGACTACAGGCAAACCAAAAGGGGCCACATAGTAAAAGTATGCCATGGCCAAGATGCGAGCTGGACCTGAGGGGGCACTCGCTCGGTAGGAGGCTTGACTCGCCTCGCCTTGGGCCTAGGCGGGCAGGTACTCGGCAGACTTGTGCTCGACTACCGCTGAGCTCGGCTTGACTATTGCCGAGCTCGGGCTCGGCACGACGATCGCCGAGCTCCAATAGAAACCGAACTCGGCACGGGCATCGTCGAGCTTGGCTCGACTATCGTCGAGCCCTGTTCCTTCACCCGAGCTCGGTCTCGGCATGCCGGGCTTCGTTCGGCCATCGCCGAGCTCAGCTCGACTATTGCCGAGCTCGGACTCGGCATGCTGGGTCCAAGTTGGTCTGAGCCGGCCGATTCAACCCCTGTCGACCACTCGCGGGATACGGGGTTGTACATAATCCCCGCTCTTTGCGAGGTTGGGACAAGCTCGGAAAGAAACATCCAACCCCATAGGATCCGACGAGTGCGACAGGGGCAAAAAGGAATCTTCTGGTAGGCCCCACAGGTAGCTATATATATGTACCCCTGCGCATCTGGCTGACCTTTACCCTTCCCCAAATTCTGACAAGATGCCGCTCCCCAAGGAAGTCTTAGAGCGACTCGCACGTTCCCGCGAGGAGATCGCTACCCAGGCCGCGGGGCTGACCAACCTTGAGGCCCCTGCTCGCCGTTTTGCCGATTTTGGCTCGGCCAAGCGGGCGAAGCCCTTTCCCCCGGGGGCCGAACCCATTCTGGCCGACTTTACTGCCGCCTTGGGGAACGGGGCCGGTTCCTCCAACCAGCCAGTTCTTGGCTCTTCTACTAAAAATCTCGTGGAATTGTCTTCCGACCGGGAGAACAGCGGCGAAGCATCCACCCCTCTGGCCAAAAGTGTTCCTGTCAACTCGCCACGGCAGGATCCCGAGGTTAAGGAGCCGGGCTCGCGAGAGCTGGCGTCGCCGAGTCGCCTCCCTTCCCGGCAACCCTCCCCTGGATCCCTGGTCGTGGGGAGAGGCGCCGGGATTATCCCTGTTCCCAGCTACCAACTTGCTCCTCAAGAACTGCCGGGGCGTGGCAAGGACCTGCGCCACTTCTCTCCTCGCGCCAACCCGGAGGAGCCAAGCTCGCGCGGTAAGTTTCCGGCATTGCTCTTCTGTTCCGTGGATATTTGCTTTTCTGACCGTCCTTCAGTTCTTCACCCAGAATTTCCCGGGCGGATGGAGGACGGCGAGTCCGTGGATCGACCTCCTTACTCGCCCCTCCCTTCTCCAAGCGCCCTGGACGCCTTCCTGGACTCCGAGGTGGGCAGCCCTGAACGCGCAAGACGGGAGCGGAAGGTTCTCAAGAAGCTGGTGCGCGAGCTCCACGACCTGCGGAAGGACAACAACAGGCTGCAGTGGGAGTGCTCGCGTCTCGCGGACGGTGCTGGAGTCAGTCTGGCGTTCGAGGAGGCATCTTCCCTGGTGCTGATGGATGAAATTGACGAGAACCTGCGGGTGATAAATAGGAACATGGGGCGGCTTCGCGAACTTCATGCGCGGCGGCCTGCGACGGCGGGCCGGCGAGACCGGGTAGAATGAAACGGCTCCTCTGTCAGTCGGCCGGTACTCGCCCCCGCCCTCGCATGGTCCTCGCGCCCTTATTTATATTTTTCCTTTTATTTGCTCTGAATGGTCTGCTTGTAATAACTTGGAACAACTTTTCAATCACTCTGTATATGTAGATGCTTTTTCGATATTTTGGTGAGTCTTTTCGAATTCCCCCTTCGGGGGCCTGGCCGGCTCGCAGGACTTGCGAGGAGAGGGTGGCGAGGTGGCGTGGCGAGACCGGACCGATCGGCCGACTCGCCCTCCCTCTCGCCCTTCTTTGCCTTCTTCTATAAATAGACCTTCTCACCTACCCCGAGGCACGCTTTTATTACTTTCGAATCCTTGCTTCGTCTCTGTCTTCTTGAGCTCGCGATTTTCCTTTTTTCTGCGACCATGGTCAAGACCAACCCTGACGCGGACGGTCGGTCTAAGTGCGCCCAGCACTTTGTTGATCATTGCTTTTTCGAGGGGCACATTACAGAGGAGGAGCTCGCCGAGTTCACGGCGGCGTTCGTCCCCCCCGGCTTCCAGGCTCGCAGGCCCGCCGAGCATGAAGCCATCAATTCCTTCCCGGAGGGTGAGCTCGCCTTCCCCATCTCGCACTTCGAGGTGGGACTGCGCCTCCCCCTCTGGCCAGAAATCCGCCAGATCCTGAAGTACTACGGCGCGGTGCCCGCGCAGTTGAATTCCAACGCCATTGCTATGATGGTGGCGTTCGTCTGCTTCCTTCGCCGGGAGCGAATTGAGTTCAACCTCCCGGTATTCCGCAAGTTGTTCTCTTACAAGGCTACCCCCGACGGGGTCGCCTACTTCGGCGGGTCCTTCATCAAGGTTCGCGAGCTGGCGAACAAGAATCATAATTGGATGACCCGGCTCGTCTTCATTAAGGGCGAGCTCGGCAACATCCCCTTTCGCCCCCTGTAGAAGAGCGAGGACATATATCGTCCTCCTTCCCTGTCTGGTAGCGACGCCGACCTCCACAAGTTTTTCCTCCACAAGGACTTCGAGGTTGCCTTCCTCCGCCGCGGCCTTGACTCGCTTCAACCCGTTCTCCCCGGTGAAGGTATATCTCGCTCTGCCCTCTCGCGAACTTTATCATATATTTTCCTCTGTCTTCCCTCTTTTTTTTTTGACCAAGTCTTTCTCTGCAGGGGAACGGGTTCTGCCGGAGCATCCGCCGTTCGCCGACCCGGGGATATTCTCAGATCCTCTGGAGCTGGCTCGGGCGGCGGCAGCGGCTTGTCGCGAGGAGCAAGCGCGAGTCCAACCCCTCGGCAGGAAGCGCTTGGAGTCCGGGGGGTCGAGCTCGCGCCCCGATCCTTCGCTCCCCAAGAAGAAGAGGGTGAAGGTGGTCTCGCGCGGACGGCTGCACCTTCCCCCGTCGCCTACCAAGTTCATGAGCTCGCCGGAGGCTCTGTCCGACGAGCCGCCCTTGAGTCCGTTGAAAGAAGCCTCCTCCCCCCGAAAGGGGAAGAAGAAGGGCGGGCCGTCCTCCGATTCTATCGGGGAGGACACCTTCCGCGAGCCCAGTCTGCCGAAGGATCATCCCAACTTCGGCAAGGGGTGCAAGAGCAAAGATGCGGCTGGCGAGCCCATCTTGAAGTGGGACGAGGGGGCTCACCGAGTTTCCGTCTCTACTCGCGCCCCCTCCTGGGGAGCTCGCCGTCCGCCCACCGCCCACGCCTTCGCGTTCGGCTTCGTCCTCTACAGCCGCAACAGCGCCGAGTCGTACAAGAAACTTACCCCCAGTCAGCTCGGCTACGAGGGGATGCAGGCCCACCTGCGGGCCTTCGAGCTCCATCACATGATGGTCCGCCGCAGCTTCCAGCTCAGCAACGCCCTGCTGACTGCCGAGCAGGAGCGCGACCTGGCGAAGGAGAGCGCGGTCGACGCGGAAAGGCGGTTCGGCCTCGCGGACGCTCTACTCGCGAAGTCTGTCGGTGGCTTGGTAATCACTGGATACCTCTATTTACCTTGCTTAAGATTATTCCTGCGCGTGCTCTGAACTTTTAACCCTACAGGACGCCGAAGCCGCTAACGCGATGCAAGACGAGGTAGCTCAGTTGCGGGCTCAGCTCGCTGAGCGGGAAGCCCAGCTCGCCGAGCAAAAGACATATTCCCGGGAGCAGGAGGCTGTTGCCGCCCGGCTGGGGGCGGAGGTGGAGGAATTGAAAGAGAAGAACAAGGGGCTCCTGGGAGAGGTCCTCCGCCAAGCCGACGCTCTCCTTCCCCCGGGCGCCAGCGAGCCGGCCTTCCCCTTCAAGAGGCCCCGGGTGTTTGGCGAGTCTGACGTCGCGGAGCGGCTGCGAGTCAACTCCGTCGAGGCTGCCGAGTGTCTTCTACAAGCCATGAGGGGGACGGGGATTTTGGCGGAAGGCTGCGAGGAGGTCACCGTCCGGGAGCTCCTGCCAACCCTGTTCCCGCCCAGCCCGCTCAGCGAGAAGGAAGATAGCTTCGACTCGCTCTTTGCGGGGGTGAGGGAGAAGGACGCTCGGCTTGGTGACGAGGAGGACTGCCACTCGAGGGGGGAGGGCGAGAGTTAACTTTTGTTTTCTTCTTTCTCTCTTCTCTTCTTTTTTTTGTACCCTGCCGAGGCGGGCCTTGTAAACTTGTAATGATGAATCAAAGATATTTTGCACAATTTTACTATCTTCTTGTTAAGCTCACTTGCGATATTATACCCGCGCGCTTGGTAGAGCGACCTCGCCTGTAGAATGTATTGGGTTAGGACCAGCCCCCGCGGTGCTCGCGGCGAATCCCAGGACGCGCGCTCGCGCCACATCCTACTCACGCCACACCTTCCCCTGCCATATCTCGCCTCGGTTTTTCGACAATTCAGACAAGTGAAGATATGTTTTGGTCAAGATACTGCCGGCATCCGCCTTAGATGTTAGGGCGTGTCTCTCGCCGAGTTAACTGGAGCGAGGCTAGGCTCGCTGGCGGGAGCCGCTTTCCTTCCCCTGGGTCTGGGACGGGACCAGGGTTTCCTTAATCGCGAGCTGGATAGAGAAAAAAAAGGGGGGGGGGTAGGATACTCCGAGCTCGCCGTCTTGACTGGCGAGCTCGCGCCCTGGTGTTTTCCTCGGGCCAACCCCCAGTCTCAACTCCAGGGTTGTAGCGATGTCCACCGAGACTCGGCCGTGCCAGCTAGGTGGGAGCCTGGCAGGGGAGTGGCGAGACCTAACCCCGGAGCGAGAAGACTTAGAAACTTTTGTCTCTCCCGGGTGCTACCACCGGGCCAGTCAGCTAGGTGAGAGCCTGAGGGCGGGTGTTGAACATCCTCCGGGCTCAGCCCCAGGGTCATAGCGATGTCCATCGAGACTCGGCCGTGCCAGCTAGGTGGGAGCCTGGCAGGGGAGTGACGAGACCTAACCCCAGAGCGAGAAGACTTAGAAACTTTTGCCTCTCCCGGGTGCTACCACCGGGCCAGTCAGCTAGGTGAGAGCCTGAGGGCGGGTGTTGAACATCCTCCGGGCTCAGCCCCAGGGTCATAGCGATGTCCATCGAGACTCGGCCGTGCCAGCTGGGTGGGAGCCTGGCAGGGGAGTGACGAGACCTAACCCCAGAGCGAGAAGACTTAGAAACTTTTGCCTCTCCCGGGTGCTACCACCGGGCCAGTCAGCTAGGTGAGAGCCTGAGGGCGGGTGTTGAACATCCTCCGGGCTCAGCCCCAGGGTCATAGCGATGTCCATCGAGACTCGGCCGTGCCAGCTAGGTGGGAGCCTGGCAGGGGAGTGACGAGACCTAACCCCAGAGCGAGAAGACTTAGAAACTTTTGCCTCTCCCGGGTGCTACCACCGGGCCAGTCAGCTAGGTGAGAGCCTGAGGGCGGGTGTTGAACATCCTCCGGGCTCAGCCCCAGGGTCATAGCGATGTCCATCGAGACTCGGCCGTGCCAGCTAGGTGGGAGCCTGGCAGGGGAGTGACGAGACCTAACCCCAGAGCGAGAAGACTTAGAAACTTTTGCCTCTCCCGGGTGCTACCACCGGGCCAGTCAGCTAGGTGAGAGCCTGAGGGCGGGTGTTGAACATCCTCCGGGCTCAGCCCCAGGGTCATAGCGATGTCCATCGAGACTCGGCCGTGCCAGCTAGGTGGGAGCCTGGCAGGGGAGTGACGAGACCTAACCCCAGAGCGAGAAGACTTAGAAACTTTTGTCTCTCCCGGGTGCTACCACCGGGCCAGTCAGCTAGGTGAGAGCCTGAGGGCGGGTGTTGAACATCCTCCGGGCTCAGCCCCAGGGTCATAGCGATGTCCATCGAGACTCGGCCGTGCCAGCTGGGTGGGAGCCTGGCAGGGGAGTGACGAGACCTAACCCCAGAGCGAGAAGACTTAGAAACTTTTGCCTCTCCCGGGTGCTACCACCGGGCCAGTCAGCTAGGTGAGAGCCTGAGGGCGGGTGTTGAACATCCTCCGGGCTCAGCCCCAGGGTCATAGCGATGTCCATCGAGACTCGGCCGTGCCAGCTAGGTGGGAGCCTGGCAGGGGAGTGACGAGACCTAACCCCAGAGCGAGAAGACTTAGAAACTTTTGTCTCTCCCGGGTGCTACCACCGGGCCAGTCAGCTAGGTGAGAGCCTGAGGGCGGGTGTTGAACATCCTCCGGGCTCAACCCCAGGGTCATAGCGATGTCCATCGAGACTCGGCCGTGCCAGCTAGGTGGGAGCCTGGCAGGGGAGTGACGAGACCTAACCCCAGAGCGAGAAGACTTAGAAACTTTTGCCTCTCCCGGGTGCTACCACCGGGCCAGTCAGCTAGGTGAGAGCCTGAGGGCGGGTGTTGAACATCCTCCGGGCTCAGCCCCAGGGTCATAGCGATGTCCATCGAGACTCGGCCGTGCCAGCTAGGTGGGAGCCTGGCAGGGGAGTGATGAGACCTAACCCCAGAGCGAGAAGACTTAGAAACTTTTGTCTCTCCCGGGTGCTACCACCGGGCCAGTCAGCTAGGTGAGAGCCTGAGGGCGGGTGTTGAACATCCTCCGGGCTCAGCCCCAGGGTCATAGCGATGTCCATCGAGACTCGGCCGTGCCAGCTAGGTGGGAGCCTGGCAGGGGAGTGACGAGACCTAACCCCAGAGCGAGAAGACTTAGAAACTTTTGTCTCTCCCGGGTGCTACCACCGGGCCAGTCAGCTAGGTGAGAGCCTGAGGGCGGGTGTTGAACATCCTCCGGGCTCAGCCCTAGGGTCATAGCGATGTCCATCGAGACTCGGCCGTGCCAGCTGGGTGGGAGCCTGGCAGGGGAGTGACGAGACCTAACCCCAGAGCGAGAAGACTTAGAAACTTTTGCCTCTCCCGGGTGCTACCACCGGGCCAGTCAGCTAGGTGAGAGCCTGAGGGCGGGTGTTGAACATCCTCCGGGCTCAGCCCCAGGGTCATAGCGATGTCCATCGAGACTCGGCCGTGCCAGCTAGGTGGGAGCCTGGCAGGGGAGTGACGAGACCTAACCCCAGAGCGAGAAGACTTAGAAACTTTTGTCTCTCCCGGGTGCTACCACCGGGCCAGTCAGCTAGGTGAGAGCCTGAGGGCGGGTGTTGAACATCCTCCGGGCTCAGCCCCAGGGTCATAGCGATGTCCATCGAGACTCGGCCGTGCCAGCTGGGTGGGAGCCTGGCAGGGGAGTGACGAGACCTAACCCCAGAGCGAGAAGACTTAGAAACTTTTGCCTCTCCCGGGTGCTACCACCGGGCCAGTCAGCTAGGTGAGAGCCTGAGGGCGGGTGTTGAACATCCTTCGGGCTCAGCCCCAGGGTCATAGCGATGTCCATCGAGACTCGGCCGTGCCAGCTAGGTGGGAGCCTGACAGGGGAGTGACGAGACCTAACCCCAGAGCGAGAAGACTTAGAAACTTTTGCCTCTTGGGGGTTTAAGCTGAGAACCCCTTTACCCTCACTATTTTGACAGAGCATAAAATACGGCAATGAGATTTGTTTTCATTCTTAAGGCCAAGATATTTACAATATTTTCAAGGGTAGAAACGTTTCAGATCGTCGCCACTCCAAGTGTGGCTGAGGGTGTCCCCTCTTACATCTTGGAGGCGATACCCCCCCCCCCCGATTTCAAGACCTCCTGCACAATGTAGGGGCCCTCCCAATTGGGGTGGAGTTTTCCCACGGCGGCTGATCTCCCTGCCGCGTCCACTTTTTCAAGACAAGGTCCCCCTCCACGAACTGCTTGACACGGACGTGTTTGTCGAAATACTTGGCCATCCTTCGCTTGGCCTCTTCCTGCCTGACGACGGACAAGTCGCGTAGTTCTTCCACCATATCAAGGGAGAGTCGAAGCTCCTCCTCATTCTCTGACCTCCATTCTTCCCTTCCGGCTCCTGTCTCGACGACCCGAGGCGTCTGGACCTCAAATTCGATAGGTAGAACGGCCTCGCAGCCGTGAGAGAGTTTGAAAGGTGTCTCCCCTGTGGCTGTATTGGGGGTGGTCCTCAAGGCCCAGAGGACTGATGGAAGCTGTTCCACCCAACTTCCCCTCAAATTTTCCACTTTCTTTTTTAAGAGGTTCACGATGATTTTGTTGGCCGCTTCCACCTGCCCGTTGCTCCTGGGGTGATGAACAGAAGCAAACCGAAGGTCAATCCCTAGCTGCTCGCAGAAACGAATGAACTCCGTGCTGGCGAACTGAGGTCCGTTGTCCGTGACGATAGCCTGTGGCAGCCCATGCCTGCAGATAATCTCTCCCCAGATAAAGTTCCTGACTACCTGAGAGGTCACCTTGGCTAGAGCCTTCACCTCCATCCACTTAGAAAAATAATCAACCATGACCAACAAAAACCTCCTCTGCCCGCTGGCCTGAGGGAAAGGTCCTACGAGGTCCAGCCCCCATATGGCGAAGGGCCATGGTGCCATGATGCTTCTTAACCTCTGAGCCGGCTGGAGCTGGAGCGGGGCATATAGTTAACACTTATGACATTTTTTCGCGAATTCGGCTGCATCCTGACCGAGGGTGGGCCAGAAGTACCCTTGCCTGACGATTCTCCCTTCCAGGGTCCGACTCCCCGAATGACTCCCACACTCACCGGAATGGACTTCCTCCAAAATTTTGTGCACCTCTCTTTCGGCCACGCAACGGGCCAACATCCCTGAGAGAGTCTTGCGGTACAACTGTCCCTCACGTAGGAGGTAGTATGCCGCCTTGTGCTTGAGCCCTCTTCGGTCCATTCCCTCCGGGTATTCTCCGGTGGACAAGAAGGTGACGAAGGGATCCATCCATGAGGGGTGCTGTTCTACTTCCATTAGTTCCCCCTCCTCGATGGAAGGTCGGAAGAGGTCCGTAATGGTGCCTCCCATCCGGGGGCCGTGCTTTGCTAGCTGGTCGACTGGCTCGTTTTCCCCTCGCGGCACGTGCTTGATTGAGAAGGTCTGGAAGGTCCCAATGACTCCCCTTACCTTCATCAAATAGAGCTGCAGGGTGGGCTCCCTCGCCTCAAACTCCCCCTTGACCTGGGAAGCCACCACCATGGAGTCGGTGAGGACCTCCACGTCATGCACCCCCAAGTCTCTTGCCAGGCGCAGACCTGCGATTACGGCTTCGTATTCGGCTTGGTTGTTGGTGATAGGAAAGTGCACTACCACAGTCTGCTCGATCTTTATCCCTTGGGGGCTTTCCAAGATGACCCCAACCCCTAAAGAATGCTTCCCCGAAGCACCGTCCACCCTGACTTTCCAGGGGAGAGGGCGAGTGAGTCTCTCCTCCGCCACCTCGACCACATACTCTGCCAGGAAGTTAGCCATAGCTTGGGCCTTGATTGAGAGGCGGGGGACGAAGGAGATGTCGAACTCGCTCAGTTCCACTGACCATTTGGCCAACCTACCTGAATGCTCTACCCCCTTGAAGATGTTGCGCAGGGGGTGGTCGGTCACCACTCGAATTGAGTGTGCCTGGAAATAGGGCCGAAGCCTCCGGGCTGAGATGATTAAGGTGAAGGCCAGTTTTTCCAGGATGGGGTAACGGAGCTCGGCCCTCTTCAATATCCGACTCACATAATAGACGGGGAGTTGCCTCTTCCCTTCTTCCCGAACCAAAACCGAACTCAAGGCTTCAGCCCCGACCCCTAGATATAGGAATAAGTCTTCCCCCTCCTTGGGCCCTTGGAGCAGGGGGGCCTGAGTCAGCTGTTTCTTTAAAGCCTGGAATGCCTCCTCGCACTCCGAGGTCCATTCAAACTTTCAACCCCCTCTCAAAGTTTTGAAAAACGAGGAGCACCTCTCTCCGGCCCGGGAGAGGAATCTACTCAACCCTGCCAACTTCCCTGTCAGTTGCTGTACTTCCTTGGCATTTTGCGGCGACCTTAGTTCCAAGATTGCCCTCACCTTATCTGGATTAGGTTCTACCCCAGCGGGGGTGAGAAGATGCCCTAGGAACTTTCCCCGGCTTGCCCCGAAGACACACTTCAAGGGGTTCAGCCTCATCTTAAACTTGCGGAGGGTGGCGAAAGTCTCTTCCAAGTCCTGGATGTGGGAGTCGATGTCCGAGCTCTTGACCATGAGATCATCCACGTACACTTCGAGATTCCTCCCCTTCTGCTCTCGGAAGACCCTATCCATCATTTTTTGATAGGTGGCCCCCGCATTCTTTAGCCCGAAGGGCATCATTTTGTAACAATAACATCCGTCTCCCGTGATGAACGAGACGTCTTTGACGTCAGGGGGGTGCATCCTGATTTGGTGATAACCTGAAAAAGCATCCAGAAAACTCATTACAGGGAAACCGACGGCCGAGTCAACCAGCGCGTCGATCCGAGGCAAAGGATAACAATCTTTCGGGCATGATTTATTAAGAAGAGAAAAGTCGATACACATCCTCCACCGGCCGTCTCCTTTTTTAACCATTACAACGTTGGAGACCCAGCCGGGGTATTGGATTTCAGATATGAAGCCAGCCTCGAGGAGCTTGGCGACTTCCTCCCTGATTGGCTCGGCGAGCTTGTCCGTGATGGATCTTTTTTTCTGCTGGATGGGGGGAACCTCCGGGTCCAGGTTGAGGCGATGGCAGGCCACATCGGGGTCGATCCCTGGCATCTCCGCGGCGCTCCAGGCGAAGATGTCCACGTTCCTCTGGATGCACTCCAGCATCCTGCCTTGAGCTTCCGGGGTCAGGCCTCCGCTGACGCGGACCTTCTCCACCCTGCCTCCAATGGTGAGGACCTCCATCTCCTCCACCTCTTCCGCCGCCTCCAGACGGGACTGCTCCTCCCAATCCTCGATACCTCCCTTTCCGGGGGCGAGGACCTCTTCCTCAACCTCCTCGACGGCCATGGCCTCGGCCGACCCCCGAATCTCTTCCGCGACCTCCTCCCTAGCGCGGCACTCCACCTCCACTTCTTTGTCAGCTTCCTTCTCCTCCTCCTCCAACCTCTGCCCCATCTCCTCGGCCCCCTCCAGCCAAGAGATGGAGTTTACCGCCGAGACGTAGCACTCCCTTGCCTCCTTAGGGTCTCCTCGAACCCGGATCTGGACCCCCTCGACGTTGAGCTTTAGACACTGGTGGAAGGACGAGGGGATGCAGTGGAAGGCGCTGATGAGGGGTCTCCCGAAGATGGTGCTGTAACTGCTAGGGGCGTCCACGATAACAAACTTGCAGCTGCGTGACTGCCCCCCTAGAGTGACATGGAGTCCCACTCCTCCCTCGACTTCTTTCCTCTCCCCTGAAAAGCCGAACAGAGGCCCGTCCGAGGCTAACACCCTCCTGGCCTCTACCTTCATCGCATCGAACGCCTTCTTGAAGATGACGTTGACCGAACTCCCATTGTCCACAAGGATTCGGGAGACAGTGAAATCCTCGATGGCTGTCTGGATAACCAGCGCATCGCAGAAGGGGTCCTCATGACCCGGCAAGTCCTCTCTGGAGAAGGTGATTTTCTCCTCCGGGGGAGGGGATTGGGATGTGGAGTTAACGCTCCTCCGGTACATAGTGTGGAGGCTTGACTTACGGGAGGCCTCGATCCCGGCCCCCCCCCGTGGATCGCTCCGATCCTTCCTCGGGTGCCCACATAAACCCGGTCTTCACACCGATCCCCCTCCTCCCGAGGCCGGATCTCCTCTATCCGAACTTCCTGATGGTCTTGTTGTTGCTGTTCCCTTCTCCCTCTCATCTCGAGAAACTCCGGGCACGTGGATGTGAGGTGCCCCTCTTCCTGATGAAAGTCACAATAGGGCAGGTCCACCCTGACCTCCCTCCTTCTCCTCGGCTGTCCTCTTCTTCTCCCCCTCATGGCAATTGCCATTGCCTCCTCCTGGTCGGGGAGAGGGGGTCTCTGACCCTGCCTACCCCCCTGGGGGTTGTACTGCCCTCGGCCACCCTGGCGGTTATCTCCTCCCTGATAACCTCTTTGTGGTGCCTGGTCTTGCCACTCGGGCCTCCATCCCAAACGGTGGGTCTGCTCCGGACGCACCCACCTGGGTTGCGGCTGCTGCTGTGGCTGCTCCCTTTGCCGAGGTTCAGCCCTCCTCTCCTCCTGAATTCGGCCACCCCTTGGCCTTTCCTCTTCCACGGCCCACTTGGCTAACTTTCGCGCAAACTCTAGATGTGCTGCCTCCATTTCGGCCTCCCTGGCCGCCCTCTCCAGGAGTGCCTCAAAAGACACTGGAGGTGATCTCTTCAGTTCCATTGCGAAGAACCCGGATTGGAGACCCAGGGTGAAGGCCACCATCATGGTGTGCCCTGGCATCTCCTGAACTTGGGACAGTTCCTCTTGGAACCTGTCCAGATAGCTTCCCAGGGTCTCTCCCACCCTCTGCTTGATGCGGAACAAAGACTCCGCCTCCCTCTTCCTCTTCTTAGAAGTGGTGAACCTCAGCATGAAACCCCGTCGCAGATCCTCAAAGCAGTAGATGGACCCGGTCGGGAGTTGGTGGAACCACTCTCTCGCCTTTTCTCTGAGGGTGATGGCGAAGAGTCGGCACTTGAAGCCGTCTGACATCTGTCGAATGGAGACCATGTCCTCGAACCACTGGATGTGGTGGACCGGGTCTCCTCTCCCGGAGTAGTAAGTCATCTCCGGCTCGCGAAACCCCTCGGGAACTGGGGCTGAAGAAACGAACTCGCTGAAGGGGCTCCCCCCCTCAGCCGGGCGAGTCGGGAACTCCCTCCCTGCAGTCTTGCCGAAGTGGTACTCGGCGGCCGAGCCGGGGAACAGAACTCGCCCCTGGAACTCGCGCTCGCCCCTCTCGGCGGGTTCCTTCCCTGGTCGCCTGAGCGGTGCGTCGTCGCCGAGTGCGGGAACGGCGACCACCGGGACAGCCGGTGTCGCACTCTCAGCTCGCATGCCGAGGGCGGTCCTGACGAGCCCGAGGATCTCCTCCCTAAGCTCCGCCGGCACGCTCGCCGCTGGGGGCGGGGGAGGGGGTGGCGAGTTGCCCCTACCTGATCCTTGTCCTTCATCTCCAGTCATCGAGCCTGTAGGAGGTTTTCTCTGCTGACCACTCTCCACGCTCACCGCACCAAAATGTTGAAACCGGAAAACCGGTCTCTGGTGGAGTTCGACCCCTGGGGAAGGAGTGGCCGCGCACCTACTTCACTCCTGCAAGAAAATGACAAAGAAAAGAGAAGAAACAAGGACTAGACCAAGGGCCCGGCTGGGAGGTCCCACCACACACCCGGAAGATCTTAGAGCGCTTCCCCTCCTTAGCCAAATGCCGGGCTAAGGTACCTCAGAAAGCGCTAGTAGGCCGGAGAATTAGTCAGCGTGCCTCCTGAGGTACCCCTTGGGTCCTATTTATAGGAAAAGATGGCCTGCCAATATACAACCTTCACTGTTTTCGAGGACTACAGGCAAACCAAAAGAGGCCACATAGTAAAAGTATGCCATGGCCAAGATGCGAGCTGGACCTGAGGGGGCACTCGCTCGGCAGGAGGCCTGACTCGCCTCGCCTTGGGCCTAGGCGGGCAGGTACTCGGCAGACTTGTGCTCGACTACCGCTGAGCTCGGCTTGACTATTGCCGAGCTCGGGCTCGGCACGACGATCGCCGAGCTCCAACAGAAACCGAACTCGGCACGGGCATCGTCGAGCTTGGCTCGACTATCGTCGAGCCCTGTTCCTACACCCGAGCTCGGTCTCGGCATGCCGGGCTTCGTTCGGCCATCGCCGAGCTCAGCTCGACTATTGCCGAGCTCGGACTCGGCATGCTGGGTCCAAGTTGGTCTGAGCCGGCCGGTTCAACCCCTGTCGACCACTCGCGGGATACGGGGTTGTACAGTTTGGATATAGCGATGAACATTAATCAAGAAGTAAAGTGCGGTAAATAAATTTTTACCTTTGAGGGATTGAGTCAATACTTAACCAAGGTGCTCCGATTGATTCCAACGAACGACAACGGCTTGAGTTCCTAGCGTAGAATAATGTCCACGCCTCTACAGGTGATCCACACGAATGGAAAAACCCTTAAACTCTTGTCGCACAAGATCTAGGTCGGAAGGAGATTTGCCCTCAACGTCTCCACGGACGGCTAGATCCGTTCAAGGAGAGGCGACAAAGACGAATACAACGCTTAGGAAATGATTTCCGGTGACGTACAGGAATGGAGGATAGTTGGCGGCGAGATCGGCATAATCGTCCTTGGCAGAACAGTTCCATCGGGAGGGAAGAAGAGCCGACTCGAGGATTAGGTCTTCGCGTAACTTCCTTGCTCGGTTTATTGTATATAACGTTTATATACTAAGTACCGAGCCAACCCATACCAGCAGACTGCGCCAAACCGGACTTAGAGGAAATAAATCAAACGAAACAGAATTCGTCGAGTATCACGCCGATATTCGACGAATCAACACTTGACTCGACAAATCGTTGAGTATACACGTCAATATTCGACGAATCAACACTTGACTCGACAAATCATTAAGTGCACTCAACGCCTCAACACCAGACTCGTCGAATCAACACGTGACTTGACGAATCATTGAATGAACTCAATGCACTCAACGTCATCATTTGACGAGTCAACAATTAACTCGACGAAGGCGTCGAATGATCTCGACGCTCTCAGGGCCTAATTTGACAAGTAAACATTTGACTATATGAAGGCGTCGAGTGGTCTCAACGCTCTCAACGCCTAATCGACAAGTCAACATTTGACTCGACGAAAGCATTGAGTGTTCTTGACGCACTTAATGCCTGGCTATGTAGACTTGATACATTCAACACCATCATTCGACAAATCAACGATTGACTAGATGAATCATCGAGTGGTCTCAACACTCTCAACGCTAACTCGACGAATCAACACTTGACTCGACGAAAGCTTTAAGTGGTCTCGACGCACTCAACACATGGCTGAGTCCAGTCCTTTACTCATCTCATGTCTGTTGAAGCCAAAAATAACCGAAGCCAAAATTGACTTCCGTGGAGTTCGACCCTTGGGGAAAGGGGTGACCTCACACCTACTACACTCGGAAGAATGTCACGGACTTAAGACCTAGGAAGCTATGAACCGACCCTTAGCTCTAGCGCGGAGGTCCCACCTCACACCCAGAAGACCTTTGAGGTCTCCCCCTCCCTAGCCAATGCTTGAGCTAGGCGCCTTGGAGGAAAGCCAAAGAGAAAATAGTGGCTAAGGAAAGAATGACAAGATCCTCTCCAAGGCACCCCTAAGGGTCTATTTATAGTTTTTCCAAGTCTTGGGGGTAAAATGACCAAAACGCCCCTGGGGCCAAAATGCCTCCAGCCAATAGAAAACCTCCACACCGGGGGGCAAAAAGGGAAAATCCACCTCGGGGGTAAAACGGTAAAAGCATGAGAGGTCACGCCCTCAGGCCCCCCCCCCCTGGTCGGTCTCGCCCGGCCTGACCGCGAGGCCGCGAGGCAGGGGCGAGAACCCGGCTCCGGGCCGGTCTCGCCCCGCCTGCTCTCGTCTGGCCGCGAGGCAGGGGCGAGAACCCGGCCCCGGGCCGGTCTCGCCCCGCCTACTCTCGCCTGGCCGCGAGGCAGGGGCGAGAACCCGGCCCCGGGCCGGTCTCGCCCCGCCTGCCCTCGCCTGGCCGCGAGGCAGGGGCGAGAACCCGGCCCCGGGCCGGTCTCGCCCCGCCTGCTCTCGCCTGGCCGCGAGGCAGGGGCGAGAACCCGGCCCCGGGCCGGTCTCGCCCCGCCTGCCCTCGCCTGGCCGCGAGGCAGGGGCGAGAACCCGGCCCCGGGCCGGTCTCGCCCCGCCTGCCCTCGCCTTGCCGCGAGGCGGGGGCGAGAACCCGGCCCCGGGCCGGTCTCGCCCCGCCTGCCCTCGCCTAGCCGCGAGGCAGGGGCGAGAACCCGGCCTTGGGCCGGTCTCGCCCCGCCTGCCCTCGCCTAGCCGCGAGGCGGGGGCGAGAACCCGGCCTCGGGCCGGTCTCGCCCCGCCTGCCCTCGCCTAGCCGCGAGGCGGGGGCGAGAACCCGGCCTCGGGCCGGTCTCGCCCCGCCTGCCCTCGCCTAGCCGCGAGGCAGGGGTGCGCCTCTGGACTCCGGCCGGTCCCGCAGCTTCCCCTCACGCCTATCATGCAGGGACGGGTGTCTGCCTACTCGCCGCCCCCGCCCCTCAAAGGGGCTCAAAAGCTTAAAACTTACTAGCATGCCTTATGCCTTGCTTGGGTCCTCCCGTCGCGAATACGGGGTTGTACACGATCCCCGCTCTTTTCGGGGTTGGTACAAGCTCGGAAAGAAACGTCTAACCCAACGTATTCGCTGAGCGAAGCTTGCTCTCGCGGTATCGAAAGACTGAGGCCTCTTCCGAGGGGTCAACTTGCCATGCCAGCTGATGAGAGCCTGGGTGGTGAGACCCCCTCAGGGTAAAAGGATCTAACCTCCTGGGGGGGTCAACCTGTCATGCCAGCTGATGAGAGCCTGGGTGGCGAGACCCCCTCAGGGTAAAAGGATCTAACCTCCTGGGGGGGTCAACCTGCCATGCCAGCTGATGAGAGCCTGGGTGGCGAGACCCCCTCAGGGTAAAAGGATCTAACCTCCTGGGGGGGTCAACCTGCCATGCCAGCTGATGAGAGCCTGGGTGGCGAGACCCCCTCAGGGTAAAAGGATCTAACCTTCTGGGGGGGTCAACCTGCCATGCCAGCTGATGAGAGCCTGGGTGGCGAGACCCCCTCAGGGTAAAAGGATCTAACCTCCTGGGGGGGTCAACCTGCCATGCCAGCTGATGAGAGCCTGGGTGGCGAGACCCCCTCAGGGTAAAAGGATCTAACCTCCTGGGGGGGTCAACCTGCCATGCCAGCTGATGAGAGCCTGGGTGGCGAGACCCCCTCAGGGTAAAAGGATCTAACCTCCTGGGGGGGTCAACCTGCCATGCCAGCTGATGAGAGCCTGGGTGGCGAGACCCCCTCAGGGTAAAAGGATCTAACCTCCTGGGGGGGTCAACCTGCCATGCCAGCTGATGAGAGCCTGGGTGGCGAGACCCCCTCAGGGTAAAAGGATCTAACCTTCTGGGGGGGTCAACCTGCCATGCCAGCTGATGAGAGCCTGGGTGGCGAGACCCCCTCAGGGTAAAAGGATCACCTCAACGAGAGATCAACCTGAACCCGCCAGCTAGTGAGAGCCTGGCAGCGGAATCATCTCGGAGCTAAGGGGCTTGGCTCCCACGAGAGATCAACCTGAACCCACCAGCTAGTGAGAGTCTGGCAGCGGAATCATCTCGGAGCTAAGGGGCTTGGCTCCCACGAGAGATCAACCTGAACCCACCAGCTAGTGAGAGCCTGGCAGCGGAATCATCTCGGAGCTAAGGGTCTTGGCTCCCACGAGAGATCAACCTGAACCCACCAGCTAGTGAGAGCCTAGCAGCGGAATCATCTCGGAGCTAAGGGGCTTGGCTCCCACGAGAGATCAACCTGAACCCACCAGCTAGTGAGCCTGGCAGTGGAATCATCTCGGAGCTAAGGGGCTTGGCTCCCACGAGAGATCAACCTGAACCCACCAGCTAGTGAGAGCCTGGCAGCGGAATCATCTCGGAGCTAAGGGGCTTGGCTCCCACGAGAGATCAACCTGAACCCACCAGCTAGTGAGAGCCTGGCAGTGGAATCATCTCGGAGCTAAGGGGCTTGGCTCCCACGAGAGATCAACCTGAACCCACCAGCTAGTGAGAGCCTGGCAGCGGAATCATCTCGGAGCTAAGGGGCTTGGCTCCCACGAGAGATCAACCTGAACCCACCAGCTAGTGAGAGCCTGGCAGCGGAATCATCTCGGAGCTAAGGGGCTTGGCTCCCACGAGAGATCAACCTGAACCCACCAGCTAGTGAGAGCCTGGCAGCGGAATCATCTCGGAGCTAAGGGGCTTGGCTCCCACGAGAGATCAACCTGAACCCACCAGCTAGTGAGAGCCTAGCAGCGGAATCATCTCGGAGCTAAGGGGCTTGGCTCCCACGAGAGATCAACCTGAACCCACCAGCTAGTGAGAGCCTGGCAGCGGAATCATCTCGGAGCTAAGGGGCTTGGCTCCCACGAGAGATCAACCTGAACCCACCAGCTAGTGAGAGCCTGGCAGCGGAATCATCTCGGAGCAAAAGGCTTGGGGCATGTTACCTGAACTCTCCGCCGAGGCGAGGCTTCTTCAGGGGGTCCGGGCATGGTGGTCGCCCTCCGATTACTTCCCACTAGATACCTCCATCCTGCTCAGGCTCTCCATGATCTTCTCCATCTCTTCTGCCTTAGCCAACCAAGAGATGGTGTTGACTGCCGTGACGTAGCACTGCCTCGCCATCCTGGAGTCTCCCTTGATCCTGACCTGGATCCCATCTGAGTTGAACTTGAGACATTGGTGGAAAGATGAGGGCACGCACCGGAAGGCGCTGATGAGGGGCCTTCCGAAGATGGCGTTGTAGCTGCTTGGAGCGTCAACAATGACGAACCTGCAGTTCCTTGAGGTCCCCCCCAACTTCACCTGGAGTCCGACTCCACCTTCCACCTCCTTCCTCTCCCCTGAGAATCCAAACAGAGGTCCATCCGACGCCACTATCCTCCTTGGCTCCACCTTCATCCCCTCGAACGCCTTCTTGAAAATGACGTTGACCGAGCTTCCGTTATCAATCAAAATCCGGGAGATGGTGAAGCCTTCGACGGCTGCTTGGATGACCAGGGCGTCGCAGAAGGGATCCTCATGCTCTGGCATATCCTTTGATGAGAAGGTGACCCTTTCCTCCGGGGGAGGGGTCTGGGATGTCGAGGCAACGCTCCGCCGATACATCACATGGAGACTTGCCTTCCGAGCGGCTTCGATCCCCACCCCCCCGTGGATCACGGCTATACCACCTCGGGGTCCTACATCGACCCGGTCCTCACACACATCATCACCCCCTCCTTGGGGTAGAGCTTCAATCCGCTCCGGCTGCTGCTGGGCTAGAGCTCTCGCCCCTCTCACCTCCAAGAACTCGGGGCAGGTAGCCGTGGCGTGACCTTCCAACTGGTGGAAGTCACAGTACGGCAACTCTACCCTGCCTCCCCCTCTTCCCTTGCGGTTCCTCCTATCTCTTCGGCCAATCACCATCGCTTGCTGGGGTGGGGGCAGGAGATGTCTTGGGGCCTGCCTTTGGAAGTTGAACCTCCCTTGGCCCCCATGATGGTTCCCTCCATCCTGGATGAGAGCCCTTCCTGGACTATGGGCAGGTCCTCCCTGCTGCCTCCAACCTGGCTCCGGACCCTCCTGTCTCTGGAACCCTTGAGCTCTATGCTCCTCTCTCCTTCTCCCTTCATGATGCCTCGAGCCGCCTTGCTCCTTTGACTCCACCTCTGTCAACCTCGCCAACTTCTTCACAAAGGCCGGGTTGGCTGCCTCCATGGCTATCTCCTCTGCCGCCCTTTCCATCAGCTCCTCAAAGGAAAGAGGGGCCTTCCGAGTCAAGCTCATCTTGAAGAACCCTTCGCGCAACCCCACCGTGAACGCCATCTGGAGGGCATACCCTGGCACCTCCTGGATGTCAAGGACCTCCTCCTGGAACCTGTCAATGTAGTGGGCCAGCGACTCCTCAGCCCTTTGCTTTAACAGGAAGAGGGACTCAGGACCCTTCTTCCTCTTCTTGGAGGTGGAGAAGCGAAGCTGAAAGCTCCGGCTCAAGTCTTCGAACCCGAAGATGGACCTCGGAGGGAGTTGATGAAACCAGTCTCTTGCCTTCTCCTTCAACGTGATCGCAAAGAGGCGACACTTGAAGGCATCCGTCATCGGCCTGATGGAGACGGCATCCTCGAACCATTGCAGATGCTGGACGGGGTCATCCTTCCCGGTATAGTAAACCATGTCTGGCTCTCTGAACCCCTCGGGAACGGGAGCTGAGGTGATCAACTCACTGAAGGGTGACCCCCTAAGGGGAGCTCTCGCCACCTCCACTCGCGCGACCTGCTCGCCTGGGGGGTTAGCTCTCGCCGGGCTAGGGAACAGCTCGCGGCCTGGGAGGTCTCGCTCAACCCCTTTTACCATCCTCTCCTTCCCAGGCCTCCTATCCAGCAAACTCACTTCTCCCCCTGCTGGGGTGATCTCGCCTTGCCCCCTAGGAGCCAGCTCGCCGAGACCACTCTGGGTTAGCTCACCGAGACCCCTGGGAGCTAGTCCCTGGGAGGTGGGGGTTGAGCTGTCAGCCCGAGGGGCAATGCTTCTAAGCATCCCCATGATGCCTTCGATGGAAGCCATAAACTCCTCCCTTCCTACGAAGGGTCCTGGGTTGGGGGAACCACCGAGGTCATCACTACCTCCCTGATCTCCAGCCATGACACTCTCCTGAGATCTTCTGTGCTGGTCACTCTCCACGCTCACCGCACCAAAACTGTTGAAGCCAAAAATAACCGAAGCCAAAATTGACTTCCGTGGAGTTCGACCCTTGGGGAAAGGGGTGACCTCACACCTACTACACTCGGAAGAATGTCACGGACTTAAGACCTAGGAAGCTATGAACCGACCCTTAGCTCTAGCGCGGAGGTCCCACCTCACACCCAGAAGACCTTTGAGGTCTCCCCCTCCCTAGCCAATGCTTGAGCTAGGCGCCTTGGAGGAAAGCCAAAGAGAAAATAGTGGCTAAGGAAAGAATGACAAGATCCTCTCCAAGGCACCCCTAAGGGTCTATTTATAGTTTTTCCAAGTCTTGGGGGTAAAATGACCAAAACGCCCCTGGGGCCAAAATGCCTCCAGCCAATAGAAAACCTCCACACCGGGGGGCAAAAAGGGAAAATCCACCTCGGGGGTAAAACGGTAAAAGCATGAGAGGTCACGCCCTCAGGCCCCCCCTGGTCGGTCTCGCCCGGCCTGACCGCGAGGCCGCGAGGCAGGGGCGAGAACCCGGCCCCGGGCCGGTCTCGCCCCGCCTGCTCTCGTCTGGCCGCGAGGCAGGGGCGAGAACCGGCCCCGGGCCGGTCTCGCCCCGCCTGCTCTCGCCTGGCCGCGAGGCAGGGGCGAGAACCCGGCCCCGGGCCGGTCTCGCCCCGCCTGCCCTCGCCTGGCCGCGAGGCAGGGGCGAGAACCCGGCCCCGGGCCGGTCTCGCCCCGCCTGCTCTCGCCTGGCCGCGAGGCAGGGGCGAGAACCCGGCCCCGGGCCGGTCTCGCCCCGCCTGCCCTCGCCTGGCCGCGAGGCAGGGGCGAGAACCCGGCCCCGGGCCGGTCTCGCCCCGCCTGCCCTCGCCTAGCCGCGAGGCAGGGGCGAGAACCCGGCCCCGGGCCGGTCTCCCCCCGCCTGCCCTCGCCTGGCCGCGAGGCAGGGGCGAGAACCCGGCCCCGGGCCGGTCTCGCCCCGCCTGCCCTCGCCTAGCCGCGAGGCAGGGGCGAGAACCCGGCCTTGGGCCGGTCTCGCCCCGCCTGCCCTCGCCTAGCCGCGAGGCAGGGGCGAGAACCCGGCCTTGGGCCGGTCTCGCCCCGCCTGCCCTCGCCTAGCCGCGAGGCGGGGGCGAGAACCCGGCCCCGGGCCGGTCTCGCCCCGCCTGCCCTCGCCTAGCCGCGAGGCAGGGGCGAGAACCCGGCCTTGGGCCGGTCTCGCCCCGCCTGCCCTCGCCTAGCCGCGAGGCGGGGGCGAGAACCCGACCTCGGGCCGGTCTCGCCCCGCCTGCCCTCGCCTAGCCGCGAGGCGGGGGCGAGAACCCGGCCTCGGGCCGGTCTCGCCCCGCCTGCCCTCGCCTAGCCGCGAGGCAGGGGTGCGCCTCTGGACTCCGGCCGGTCCCGCAGCTTCCCCTCACGCCTATCATGCAGGGACGGGTGTCTGCCAACTCGCCGCCCCCGCCCCTCAAAGGGGCTCAAAAGCTTAAAACTTACTAGCATGCCTTATGCCTTGCTTGGGTCCTCCCGTCGCGAATACGGGGTTGTATAATGTCAGTGCTTGGTCCTTCACTCATCACATGAGCAAGAATAACATAATCCAATCTTCCAAATTCTCCAAACATTCTTATGTGCGACCCTGATAGGCTCATACTGCGTTGGTAGTGAGATTATATCCTTGATCACTTCCAGATCACCATGGTAACACCAACAGTCTCCCACTTGATTTTGAAAGCATCAAACAAAAGCTTCAAAAATAATGAGCGGCATCTAGCAATGCATCATTGCTCCCCAAGCAATAAGATTTAAGAACTCGAAAGCCATTGTGACCAATGTAAGGGAATTTATCACCACAATGTAACTCCTATGGAAGCAAACATTCTTTGGGAATTTATTACGTTAAATTAATCTATCACAATAGAAATAAATTTACAAAATAAAAGAATTTGCCAAAATATAAAATTGAAATGCATAGTACATTATTCATCAAATGAATTATTAAAACAACTGACAAATACACAATTCACAAGACTCCCACTAGGGTTGATCATTAAGGTATCGTATACCCATAGATCTAACATGGCGATCATGCTTTCGCTGTGCTAGAGGCTTTGTCAGTGGATCTTCTATATTTTCTTCAGTCGGTACTCTGCAAATATTTACATCCCCTCGATCGGCAATCTCCCGAATAAGATGGAACCGCCGAAGTATATGCTTGGAGCGCTGATGTGATTTAGGTTTCGAAGCAAGTGTAATTGCACCGTTATTGCCAAAGTAGAGAACTACGAGATCAACAATGCTAAGAATTACATCTAACTCACTGATGAATTTCCTAATCCATACAGCTTCCTTCTCCGCATTTGTTGCTGTGATATACTCGGCCTCAGTTGTAAAATCGGCAACTATCTCTTACTTGGAACTCTTCCAGCTAACAACTCCTTCATTTAGGTAAAATATGAACCCTGATTGAGACTTTGATCCAAGAACGTATCCTTAGTCCTTCTCAAGTACTTAAGGATATTCTTGACGGCAATCCAGTAACTTTCACCAGGATCAGACTAATACCTGCTAGTCATGCTCGAGCATAAGAGACATTTGGTCGAGTACATATCATTGCATACATGATTGACCCAATTGTCGAAGCATATGGATGCAACTTCATGCAGTCCTTATCTTTACAAGATTTAGGACACTGGTCCTTAGAGAGACTCACACCATGAGATATGGGTAAGAATCCTTTCTTGTACTCAGGCATGTTGAACCGTTTCAACACCTTATCAATGTATGTACTTTGGGTCAAACTCAGCAACTTCTTTGATCTATCTCTATAGATCTTAATATCAAGTATGTACATCGTTTCACCCAAGTACTTCATAGAAAAGCAGTTCCCTAGGTTGTTCTTAACAACTTGTAGGGTCAGTTTATCATTCTCAATCAGCAGTATGTCATCTACATACAATATCAAAAAGACAACGATGCTCCCACTAATCCTCTTATAAACATACATTTCATCCTCATTCTTGATAAAACCAAACTCTTTGATCTTTTCATCAAAATGAAGATTCCAACTTCGAGAAGCCTGTTTTAATCTATAAATGGATCTTTGCAGCTTCCACATTTTAGTGGCTTCACCTGGAAATACAAAACCCTTTGGTTGTGTCATATACACTTCCTCAAGGAGGTTTCCATTTAGGAAAGTTGTTTTGGCATTCATCTGCAAAATCTCGTAGTCATAATACGCAGGAATAGCAAGAAGAATTCTTATGGACTTAACCATAGTAATAGGGGAAAAGGTCTCATCATAGTCAACACCATGAATTTGCTTGAAACCTTTAGCCACTAATCGCCATTTGAATGTATGTGCATTCCCATCTATGTCAGTCTTCTTCTTGAATACCCACTTGCACCCTATGGGTCGTACCCCTTCAGGTGGTTCTACCAAGGTCCAAACTTGGTTTGCATACATGGAGTCCATTTCAAATTTCATGGCCTCAAGTCACTTCTCGGAGTCTGATCCACTCATAGTCTCTTAGTAGGTTACAGGCTCATCATTATGATCTATAAGCAACACATTACCTATCTGAGACACGAGAAATCCATATCTCTTGGGCTCAAAACTTGCTCTACCAGATCTACGTGGAACTTGTGTTTCTTGAGCAGGATCTCTAGCTACAACAACTTGTAGTCCTTGCTCAGGTTCCAATTTCTGTTCATTCACGGTTTGTGGTTCTTGAACTTCTTCAAGTTCAACCCTGTCTGTCTTTCTACTTAAGAACTCTTTCTCAAGAAAGACACCAGTCCTTGCGACAAACAATTTGCCCTCGAACGGTAGGTAGAAATAGTACCCTTTAGTTTTCTTAGGCTACCCCACAAGATAACATTTATCTGACTTGGGTTCCAGCTGGTCAGACATTTGATGTCACACGTATGACTCACAACCACAAATCTTAATGAATGACATACTAGGACGCTTCCCAATCCATATCTCATATGGTGTCTTTAGAACCGCTTTCGTTGAAGCATGGTTTAGTGTAAAAGCAGCATTTTTTAGAGCAAAACCCCAAAAAGAAACAGGCAGATCTGCATGATTCATCATCGACCGTACCATGTCTAATAGAGTACGATTCCTCTGCTCAGACACACCATTATGCTGCGGTGTTCTTGATGGAGTGAGATGTGATACAATACTACACTCTTTCAAATGATCACGAAACTCATGACTCAGGTATTTGCCACCTCGATCAAATCGGAGTGCTTTAACCTTCTTACCCAGCTAGTTTTCTACTTCGTTCTTAAACTCTTTGAACTTTTCAAAGGTTTCGGATTTGCACTTCATAAGATACACATATTTATATCTACTGAAATCATCAGTAAATGTAACAAAGTAGAAGTACCCACCTCTAGCCATAGAACTCATGGGTCCGTATACATCACTATATATTATACTCAAGAGATCATCTTCTCTCTCATTGAAACCAGTGAAAGGGACCATAGTCATCTTGCCTAACAAACAAGACTCGCATCTCTCAAATGATTCATAATCAAATGAGTCCAGTAGTACGTCCATCTCTATGGAGCTTGGATATGTGTTTCTCATTTATATGGCCCAAACGACAATGCCAAGGTACGTAGGGTTCGAGCCATTTGTTTTTAGTCTTTTAGTATTTTCTATATTATAGATCTGATGGTCTAAGTTCAAAACATATAAAACATTAAACATTTGGGCTATATCATAACAAACATTATTCTTAAATATAGAATAATAATTGTTCTTAATAACAAAAGAAAATCCAATCATGTCCAAACATGAAATAGATATAATGTTTCTAATTATGAAAGAAACATAATAACAATTATCTAGTTCTATTACAAGCCCACTGGGCAAAGAAAGACAATAAACTCCTACGGCGACATCAGCAAATCTTACTCTATTATCAACACGCAGGTCCACCTCTCCTTTACTCAGCAATTTTCTCTTTCCCAGTTCCTGCACATTTATACAAATGTGAGAACCACATCCGGTATCCAATACCCGGGATGAAGGAGCAGAAAGGTTTATCTTTATAACATAGATACCTGAAGCGGAAGTCATACCTCCCTTCATCTTTTGCAAACCCTCAATATAAGAAGGAAAGTTCCTCCTCCAATGACCAGCCTTACCACAGTGGTGGCATTTCTCTTCTTTCGCCAAGCCCTTCTTCTTCAGTGCTGAAGACTTGGGCTCAAGAGATGACTTAGGTCCTACCTTTGTCTTCTTGAAGCCCTTGGACTTGACCTTGCCTTTATGCACCATCAGTATGGGGCTAGCAAACTTGACCTTCTTCATATTGATTTCGGCAGTTCTCAACATGCCTAGAAGCTCGAGTAGTGTCTTGTCTATTTCATTCATATTATAATTCAAGATGAACTGCTCATAACTGTCCGACAATGATTGTAGGATCAGGTCTATAACCAACTCGTGGACCAGAGGAAAGCCTATCCTTTCAAGGTTCTTTATATACCCAATCATCTTGAGTACGTGAGTGCCTACTAGGTCTCGAGCTCCAATCTTACAATGAAACAACGTCTTTGTGACGTCAAACCTCTCTTGACGAGCTTTCCCTTAAAACGTTTTTTTGAGATGCTCGCCAATTTCTTTACAACTCATGTTCTCATGTTGCTTCTGAAGCTCAGAATTCATGGTTGTCAGCATGAGGCATTCGACATCCAAGGAGTCATCTTGATGATTCTTATAAGCATCTTTGTCATAACGGGACGCATTCCTGGCTGGCTCTTCAGGAGATTCCTCTTCCAAAACATAGAGCTTAAGCTTTGCCTGAGAACAATTCTCAAGTTTTTGTACCAGTCCAAATAATTCGTCTCACTCAATTTCTCCTTCTCAAGGATGGCTCTAAGGGACAGGGTGGAATGAGATCCACTTGTCATGGAAATTCTACAAGGATTCATGCAGAGAAAAATTAGTACTACATTTCAAAATACATTTTATCATTTCAATTAAGACTTTAATCAAAATAACTCCTACTATTTTTATCAAACTGATAACCCTCGATATTAATTCAGAGAGTATATGCGAGTTACTCTCTTAGTGGACAAGATCTGTATTTCACCAACACTATGAGTCAGCTTTGGTTTTTCTCTCACAATGTAGTTATTTAGGTAGGCAACGCTTGCCGATTGCATCACAATGCAACTCTTGTATGTTTGGTGAATAACTCTTTATTTGCATCCATCATATAGTGCATGCCAACCCTATGCCTCTGGGCACTCAACCTTTGAGGTCACCCAGTTAAGTTTGACCTGATGTCGACAATGGGATATCACAATTATCCGCTCGCACCCTTACCAAGATAGAAAAATGCACCTTGCTTTGCCAAGCTCATACTTCATCAATCAAGACAGGAAGAGTGTCATCCATCAGAAGGCATCCGAATACTTAATATTACGTAAGGAATTTTAGATTGTTGATTAACACTTAAGCATGGTTAACAATTAACCAATGTGCACATCCACAAAATAAAACTTACAACAATCATAATCCAAATGCATCCCAGATGTGCACAATAAAATCATCAACACTTGATGAACTGGGCTAAATCTGAACATGTGGAACCCTTCTAAATCTTCAGAATTATATGCACTGGACATGAGCAACACCAACTTCTCTTACACAGTAGATAAACTCGTCTCTCTATGTGAGATTCAAAATCTAACACACTTGGTTTCACAAACCAACAAGAGGGACGGTTACTGTTAAGGAGTAATAAAGATATCAACTAAGATATCACAACGAAATCACATGCGTTCTTGGAGGGGTTCCATGAATATATTTGGACATCTATAACACTTTTAAATTTCTAGATCTACACGCAATAGATTTAGCAACTTCTGAAACAATGATCATCGCATAAACCTCCCTCTGATACCACTGTTGGATTTTGCTATAAATCACAACACTTGTGTGCAGCGGAAATGGAACAAGAAAACCCAAAATAGTTCGATCTAGCGATGAACATTAATCAAGAAGTAAAGTACGGTAAATAAATTTTTACCTTTGAGGAATTAAGTCAATACTCAACCAAGGTGATTCGATTGATTCCAACGAATGAGAATGACTTGAGTTCCGATCGTAGAATAATGTCCACGCCTCTATAGGTGATCCACACGAATGGGAGAACCCTTAGACTCTTGTCGCATAAGATCTAGGCCGGAAGGGGATTTGCCCTCAACGTCTCCACGGACTGCTAGATTCGTTCAAGGAGAGGCGGCAGAGATAAATACGATGCTTAGGAAATGATTTTCGGCGACGTACAGGAATGGCGGACAGTCGGTGGCGAGATCGGCATAATCAGCCTTGGCGGAACAGTTCCGTTAGGAGGGAAGAAGAGCCACTCGCGGATTAGGTCTTCGCGTAACTTCCTTGCTCGGTTTACTGTATATAACGTTTATATACTAAGTACCGAGCCAACCCATACCAGCAGACCGCGCCGAACCGGACTTAGAGTAAATAAACCGGACGAAACAGAATTCATCGAGTATCATGTCGATATTCGACGAATCAACACTTGACTCAACAAATCATTGAGTATGCACGTCGATATTCGACGAATCAACACTTGACTCGACGAATCGTTGAGTGCACTCAACGCATCAACGCCAGACTCGTCGAATCAACACTTGACTCGACAAATCACTGAATGAACTCACCGCCATCATTCGACAAGTCAACATTTAACTCGACGAAGGCATCGAATGATCCCGACGCTCTCAGCGCCTAATTCGACAGCTCAACATTTGACTCTACGAAGGCGTCGAGTAGTCTCAACGCTCTTAACGTCTAATCGACAAGTCAACATTTGACTCGACGAAAGCGTTGAGTGGTCTCGACGCACTCAACGTCTGGCTGAGTAGACTTGATACACTCAACGCCACCATTCGACGAATCAACGATTTACTCGACGAATCGTCGAGTGGTCTCAACGCTAACTCGACGAATCAACACTTGACTCGACGAAAGATTTGAGTGGCCTCAACGCACTCAACGCATGGTTGAGTCCAGTCCTTTACTCATCTCATGCCAGTGTTTGGTCATTCACTCATCACATGAGCAAGACCAACATAATCCAATCTTCCACTTTCTCCAAACGTTTTTATGTGCGACCCTGATTGGCTCATATTGCATTGGCAGTGAGAATATGTTTGATCACTTTCAGATCACCATGATAAAACCAGCATCAATCTACTTTTTCTACAGTGGACTAATGATGATAACATCTGATTTGTTCATGTATTCTATTCCTGCACCCTGCTCTGGATTGGAAGAATTATTTGATATTATTGATTAAGAATCGAATCATAACACGAAAATAGATACTAAGAGAAGTAGAATGGGATAGTTTTTTGTTATGCTTTTGCACTGTTCTTTAGGGGAGATTAAAAAAAAGCCCCAAATTGATGGATCAGACCCTTAGTAAATGTGGAAATTGGATTTTTTGTTCCATTCGAGATGCATGATGCTATGATAGTTTTTTGTTATGCTTTTGCTTGTGTGTTGTTGTTGTTGTTGAAGTTAACAATGTAAATGCAGAGTGAAGATTTTTGTAATTTTGAAAGATAGAGGGCAGTTCGCTGTAATTATGCAAAACTGCAGGGAGTTTTTTGTATACACATTGGGAATACAAGCCCTCATCTGTTGGAATCTTCAAAGATTGCATTAGATTAAATTGAACTAAGCTATTTTGTTTCAATAAATTCATCTGCAAAAGACTTGCATGCCCTATCTTTACTTGGAAATGTTGTATCCAATACTACATTCTTCCAATATACAGTTTTTTTACTTCCCTAAAAAAATTGTAAATAAAATGCTTACATGAAAAGTTTAGGAGTAACCACTAAACTTTGAACAAGACTATGTAGTAAAATAAAAACTTGTTATGATGTAAACTAAATTATAATATTCAAAAGTTTTTCATTTTATTGCCTTATATAAAACATTTCTCTTCGGATGAAAGTCTAACGGAAAATTGACTTCCATATATTTTTCTTGTATGTTCTTGTTTTTTTCTAAACAGTTATAAGTGCACACCTAGCAAAAGCATAGATGGCTGCAAGAACGCCCTACAAACAAACATTTGAAGTTAGTAACACCATAGTAGAGAACTTGACTACAAATTTTGAAGATATTATGAGCTCCAACAAATAAACGAAAAATCATATTTAAACATCTGTTTTATAGTAGTTTTCTTGAGCGTAAATATTGATTAATAGTATTCAAGAAAGAGTAGCAATGATAAAGAACATGGCTTTTATGATAAAGAACATGGCTTCTCATGATATTATGAGCTTCAACAAATAAACAAAAATCATATTTCAACATTCTTTTCTTGCTTTATATGTTACTTATTCATATAGTCATGTATTCTTTTACGTTGTAATATAAGGTATAGTATGATGACACATCTCTTTGAACCTAACATGGCTTTGATTGTATCTTAGTAAAGTTATTTATTGTGCAATAGTTTCTCAATCATAGCAACATTTGAAAAACGTCGCCAAAGCCTATTAAAAACGTGGCCAATAACACATTATCTTGTAGTGGGACCCTGCAATTGTCTCGATTTCCTTGTCGGTGTGTCTTCCCCCATGCGCCTTTAAGTGCACCCAAAGCTTGGAGCTTGCCCGAACACGGGTAATTACTGCCTTAGTGTTCTGCGACGCTCCTTCAGCGGGAATCATCGCGAGGGCCATGCGAAAAAACCACTCTTGTGTCGTTATTATCGATTGGGAATGTTTATGTTGTACAAGCGTCGTCCTCAGAAATTCCTTCCCACAGACGGCACCTAAGTGTTGCGGGGCGCCCGATTTTCCTCCGGTTCGGAGAATCGGACGACCTCAGCTCCAAGTCGAATCAAGCACAAAAATAGTCAAATGAAAACTAAATAGCAATGACAAGAGGCGTTTTTAACGTGAAAAATCCGAAAAAAGTGAAAATCACATGATCGGATCTGTGTTGGGCCAAAATCCACTATTTTTAATTTACAAGTATTTGAGTTTCTCGGAGAATGACAGATCACCTCTACTTTATTCGCATGACAAAAACTATGGGTTGGTTGATGATGCTTTTGCTCATAGGAAAATTATGTCTGTCGTGTTGTTATTAGTGTTTGACTAATTTTTCAGTTTATGAATTATAATTTATCCTGAAGACAATTTAGGCGTTAGGTAAATGCGTCCCTACTTTGATATATATTTAACTTTTATACAATTAATATGCAGGTTTTTTTATTGGGCGTTTCTATTGGCAGTCCGCTTATAACTATTAGCAGTCCAAATATAATAGGAACTTAGCAAAGCGATATTAGCAGCTCATTAGATATTAGCAGCCCAAAATTCATTTTTTTTTGTTAGACATAATAGAATTTAATCAATTTATTAAGCCAAAAAATATAAAATAAATATCTATTATTTCTGACAAACACAAAATATTCTACATTCACGCAACATATTAAATGTCAAAAAAGTACAAAAAAAACTCAAAAGTCTTGAAAATCTTTCCTCTACATAGTTTGCAAACAACAAGGAATACATTTCTTCACCATAGCTCTATTTGTTTGGGCGTTTCACTGCTTCGTTTTGGGCAAACGCCATCGGAAGGAGGGTAAACAAATGAACCTCCGGTGGCGTTTGCTCCGTTTCCACCCGCCCGCCTTGAGAAACGCCCCCAAAAAGCTCCGTTTGGAGCAGCCACCTCCCCCCTCCGATTCGAACACTCCGTTTCCACCCGCCGGATCGACCCGCCACCGCCGAACCAAATGAAGCCGAAACCTGTGATGGAGAATTTGACACAAAAGGTATCATGTGCTTCTTTCATGTCTACTAACAATACTGTAAAATTATAGTTCCGCTTTATTAGATTTACTGAGATTCCTCTATATATTCAATGTTAGGAAGATTGAAAATTGTAAATTTGAAAATATCTACAAATCCAGCAGAACAGAACGTAGACACCTGGGCGGAAAGACAACTAAGACAACTACCAATATAAAATCTACATTAGTTTTTCTTGTGAAAGATGCGAAGAAGAAGGATTTTCTACCCCATCTGAACAAGTACAGGAGCTTGATTGATACCTGCGCTTGTAGTTGTCATATAGGATCTGGGCGGAAAGACAACTGCATTCACTGGGGCATTTCTTCAAACACCAGGTGTGCAGTTTGGAGCAATGATAACATTCTCCAATCCAGTATCAAGGGAGTCCTCCTGGATAGATTTTGAAGAGCATGAACGAGAGGAGTCATTTTCGAATCTAGTTAAAGTAAGGCCCACTCTCAAGTTGATAGTGGAAGCTTACTTGTAGAGGAGCAGCTACCCAAAGGCAACAAACACCTTTCTAGAGGAGTTTGTCGACGTCCAAGGCTTCTTCTCCGACGGTTTTCGATGGCCAATGCGTTAGGAGTGCTCTAAGCATCCGCATGACCGTCAAGTTTGGAACAGCCTACTCGTTGCCTCTAACATGGGTATTTATAGGCAAACCCTAAATATCTGAGTACGGGTTGTTGGACTCCTATCAGATTCTAACCGCAACCTGTTAAGCACCCGTCACGCCTATTTCAATATACCTCAACAATCTCCTCCTATATTATAAATAGGTGTTAGTACAGTACAGATTACTTAAACAATAGTTAATAACAACCAAAAGAGTTTTTCAGAAAAACCATAAATATGAGTTTTAGATAATAAAATGCGAAACTCAAACACAGTCTCAAACATAACAATAGGAAATCTGAAAGATAACTCAAAAACTGAAAATTGATCTATGCAAACAATAGATCTCTTCATCTGGGTCGAAATCAACTTTCTCTTCTCCAATCTCCATGTGATCTGCAAACAAACACAATAAGAATGTCATGAGACAAATCTCTATGAATTCTAACATTTGCCAATCAAAAGTAAAGCGATTTGTTATAGCCGTAAAAGAACATAACACTCTAACAAGGAAGAAAGAATTTCATATCACCATCTCTATCTAATTTACACAAAATTAGAAAATTGATTTCATAGAATCAAACCATGTTTCATCGATTGTTAAGATTATTATTTACCATTTCACAATTGTGTTATATCATCAAGTTTGGAATAATATAATAAGCTGTGATAATCATATCATCAAGTTTGGAATGATATAATTAATAATCATAATATTAGGACTCATATCAGCAACTTCAGTATTCTTTTTTGGAATGATACCCAATTCAGCCTTTGAATACAATAATTGCGCAAGTCATCAAGTTTGGAATGACTGGCAACTAATCATCTCTGGCTTTCATCAGATAGCATCTGAAATAATTCAATGTACTCAACTCTAGATATTTGAATGTAAGCAGACAATGGTTCTAAACATTAAAATATAAGCAAGATATTAAGTCCTCCTAAATAGACTTTAATCTCGTCTCCTACAATATTTTAGTTGTTAAAACCTTACATAAGCCCTTGGTAAGGACATCTGCTACATTATCTTTTGATCTCACATCCAAAAGAGATATTATCCCCTGACTGGTGAGATAGGTCAATCAGGCATGTTTCATCCTTAGTTGTCTTCGCTTCCCATTGAACAACGTATTTGTAGCAATGGTCTGTGTCTTGATTGTCACAATATAACGAAATAGAGTTCATTTTCAGACTCGTCATTGGAATGTCCATTATCAGATCTCTTAACCACTCTACTTCTTCTCCAGCTGAAGCGAGAGCATAGAGTTCAGATTTCATATAGGATAGTGCAATGCACGTCTGTCTCTTAGACTTCCAAGCTACTGCTGCTCCTCCTAGGATAAACACATAACCACTAGTGGATCTACTGTCAGCAGTTTCTGAGCACCAGGAGGCGTCAAAATAACTCTCAAGCATTGGAGGATATCCACTATAACATAAAGCATACTTTTCAGTGTACTTTAAGTATCGCATTAGCCTTTCCAAGGCGTCCCAGTAGTCCTTCCCAGGGTTGCTAGTGAATCTACTCAACATGTCGACCGTAAAGGCTATGTCAGGTCTAGTGCAGGTTGTAGCATACATGAGACTACCTATGAGCTTGGAGTAATCCAACTGTCTAATAAGTGAACCTTCATTCAATTTCAGCCTATTATTGTAGTCGTATGGAGTCTCAGTTTTTTTGCTACTAACGTATCCCCACTTTTCCAGTAGATTCCTAATGTAGTGACTCTAACTTAGGATAATACCCTTTTTAGTGAAGTTCACTTCCATACCTAGGATGGTCTTCACCACTCCCAAGTCTGTCATACTAAATTTATCCGTCAAGAAAACTTTCACATCTTTCATCTCAGACTAATCAGTGCCCAGAATTAGCATATCGTCAACGTACAAGCGTATAATTGTAACTTTATTTGAACTCATTCTTACGTACAGACATTTATCTGAAAGACTAGACTTGAAGCCCAAGTCTTTAACACAAGTGTCAAATTTTTCGTGTCACAATTTAGGTTCTTGCTTCAATTCGTATAGTGACTCAATCAACCTACAGATCTTATTTTCTAGTCCTTCTACGACAAATCCTTCAGGTTGGTGCATATTGATCTCCTCAGTCAGATCTCCATTAAGAAATGCAGTCTTGACATTCATCTGATGAACAACAAAATGTTCAATAGATACTAACGCGAGAAGTATCCTAATTGTCGCAATGTGACAAACAGGTGAGTATATATCAAAGTAGTCTATACCACTCACTTGAGTATAGCCCTTTGTAACTAGACGTGCTTTGTATTTAGCGATACTCTCATCAGGATTAAGCTTCTTCTTTGGAACCCACTTACTTCCAATGGTTCTAACCCCTTTAGGCAAATCAACCAAAGTCCAAGTGTGGTTTTGTAGGAGAGAGTTCATCTCATCATTTATGGCTTCTTTCCATAACATAGAATCCCTAGATCGCATCACCTCCTTATAGGTCGATGGATCAGCTTCAACTTGGTAAGTCACAAAGTCTGTACCGAAGCTTTTAGGAACTCGTTCTCTATTAGATAACCTTTTATATGCTAACTCACTAGTGTCTATGGGCTCAGTGGCAGAGATTCTCATTTTTGGCTCAACAATAGTCTCAGTATTAGTGACTGGCAGACCTGGAATTGTCAGGTTTTTATCCTTAAGGAACTTATCCTCAAAGAAAACTGCATCTCTGGATTCTATTACAGTATTAATTGAGAGATCTAGAAATCTGTCTGTAGCACTACCCTCTGCACATCCTAGATAGACGCAAGTGTTAGTCCTAGGTCCAATCTTAGCTCTTCTAGAGTCAGGTATCCTAGCATAAACGATACAGCCTCAGGTCTTAAGATTATTAAATCTATGAGGTCTCTTAAACCAAAGCTCATAGGGTGTTTTACTCAACTTTGCATGAGGTATTTTATTAAAAATGTGATTTGACGTGAGGACGGCTTCACCCCAATAGGTCGCAGGCATGCCAGCAGTCAACAACATGGAATTTAACATTTCTGTTAAAGTCCTATTTTTCCGCTCAGTGATACCATTGGATTGTGGTGAATACGGAGCAGTCATTTCAGGAATTATGCCATTGCTGGCAAGAAAATATCTAAACTCCCCCGAGATGTATTCTCCTCCTCTATCACTCCTTAGTCTTTTAATTTTCATGTCTAGTTGATTTTTAACCCTATTTTTAAATACACGAAATTTTTTAAAAGCTTCATCTTTGGATTTAAGTAGGTAAATATGACTAAACCTAGAGTAATCGTCGATAAAGGTTATCAGATACTTCCGACCTCCTCGGGTGACAAAATTTTTGTAATCACAAATATCAGAATATATTAACTCTAGCAATTGTGTGCTCCTAGAAACCTGACCAAAATGTGTTCTAGTGATCTTTGTCTGATCACAAATTTCACATTTGTCGAACTTAATGTTTGTGTCTAATGGAATGTTGTGAGTTCTAGCTAGTAGAAGTACTTTCCTGTAGTTCACGTGTCCTAGTCTTGCATGTAAAGTCTTAGGATTTATCAAATTTAAACTAACCTGATTGACTATCTCGTTTGCTAGACTCAGCCTATACATTCCATTAACTATATAAGAACAGCCAAAGTAATGCGAGTGAACCATAAGGGTTACTCGGTCATCACTAATGTTAAACGACATACCTGCATCGCATAACAAACTAATAGAAATTAAATTAACAGCTAACGATGGTATAAATTTAACATTCTTTAAAAGTAAATCTGTACCTGAAGAGAGTGTCAGAGTAGCATTCTCCACCCTCAGAACATCAGCTACAACTCCATTTGCAACAGTGACAGTCTCTTTAATATCTTTGACATCCTCCAAAAGTGCAGAATTGTTGCAGACGTGGCAGGTAGCACCTGAATCGAGCCATCACTCTGAACTGGCCTTCCCCTTTCCGACCATGGCAACAAAGTCGGTAGGCGCAGTCTGATAAACCATATTGGCTTTGTTATCAGTCCTGGGTGTGCTGGATTTGCCCCTTTTTGGTTGCTTGCACTCGGAAGCGCGGTGACCCCACTTATTGCAGTTGTAGCGCTTGCCTTTGAACTTTTTTATCTTTTTGCTGGTTGCAACAACTGCGGGTGCACTGGTCGGTGGTCTGGTCTTTACAGGCTTAGGCTTGCGCTTAGGATACGCGAGCATGTTCACAGCAGAGGTTTGTTTGCTAACCGTCTCTAAGACGTGCCTAGTCCGGTTCTCATCCTCAATGCATATGAAGCGCTTGAGGTCTTTCAGACTCACCTGCGTATTCTTCCGATACATTTCAGTTTTGAAAGAATACCATCCCGAGGGTAATTTAAAAATTATCGCTCCTGCAACGAAACATCTGGCAAAGATATGTTCTCACTGTTCAGCTTGTCCACCAGATTTTCAAAATCAGCTACCTATGGAAGGATTTCTCTTTCCTCAGTTAAGGTGAAAGCCATGAATTTGTCCACCAGGTGCGTCTTGAACTTGTTCTCTTCCACTCTAAACTGCTCTTCTAGTGCGTCACAGATCTCCTTGGCAGTTTTTAATTTGGTGTACGTCTTTGCAAGTCTGTTTGAGAGGTAGTTGAGGATGTAATCACGGCAGAAGTCTTTATCGTTGATTCACTGATCCTCATCTTCTCCTCCTTTAAAGGATTCGAAGTCGGTCTGTACTGTGTAGAAGATGTTCAGGTACTTCACGCCAAACTGCGTGTTCTTCTTCCAGGCACTGCACTCAGCGTTGGAGAATTTCTCCAGCTTGATCATCAGCACAGGAGAATTCCCTTTTGACATTGTATCTCTTTCTAAATTTCTAATTTCCACTAGAAAACTAAAACACACATAGAAAAAATTAGAAAGAGGTCACCTGAGCCGCGGAGACGATGAATTCATCGGATCCAATCCAGAGAAAAATTTGCTGCTCTCTGACTGAAAAACAAAACTTCTAAGACTAGATCTCGATCAAGAGTCTACATCAGTATTGATTGTTGCTCGTCAATCCTTCTCCGATCTCAATCAACTCGATCTGATGTTGATATGCAGGGAGAATGAAGAACGCCAAGATCAAAAACGATGACCCTGCACAGTTAAATTCGCGATCTGCTATAGGAAGATCCAGCGACGGGAAGAATCGCCCAGGAGCGGTAATGAAATCGCAAGAGGAGGGCTTTTTCCTCTTCCCAATCTGCGACAAGAACAGATCTGCAGAGAGCGACAACACAGCAGTGGCGCATATCCACCTCACGGGAACAGTGATGGCGTTGTCACGATTTCGCACATGAGCGGTGATGAAATCCGGAGCGGGGATTGACTCCTTATCGATCAGCAGCGATTGGAGGAAGACTATCTCCTCGAAGCACTGTTTCCTTCTTCGCGATCAGTGACGGGAAGACAGAAGGCGCAGATCTCCTCTACGGGAACAGCGGCGGCGAAGATCAAAAAAAAATCGCAGAAAATTGGAGCAGCGGCTAGGTCACGAGAGAGAGTGCTACCGGAGCGGGGGCTAGGGCAAAACGAAAACGAGCTTCGAGAATGTTAGGAGTGCTCGAAGCATCCGCATGACCGTCAAGTTTGGAACGGCCTACTCGTGGCCCCTTTCATGGAAATTTATAGGCAAACCCTAAATACCCGACTACGGGTTGTTGGACTGCTATCAGATCATAACCGCAACCCGTTTAGCACTTGTCACGCCTATTTCAATATACCTCAACACAATGACAGTGAATCAATGGTTTGCGGCAGACAATATCAAGAGAGGGCAAAGTTTTTGTGAGCAGGCGAGGGTTTCGGGAAAAAAAGCTGGAGAAAAGACATTGCTGTTATCAAAGAGGAGTAAAATAACTTTTTATGTGTTTTTTAATTATTTTTAGAGGCTGCCAACAGCAAAACACGGGCTCCCAATATAAATGCACTTTTTAATATTGGGAATTCATTTTAATTGAAGTCATACTAATATTAATGCAGTGTGAAAAATATTGAAAAATATATATATTCGGGCAATAATTCATATAAATATCAAAATTTTAGGTTATTTTTATAATTTATACGTAATTTTAAAATATGTCAATATTTTTAATAAAATTTTTTTGTCAAAATAATAAATTAAGGCATACATATATATACATATATATATATGTATATATATATATATGCACGTTCTCGATCCGTAGCGAAGCCCGCTTGGCATTCAACCGAGCTTTGCCCGCATTCCGGCGGGTTTTGCCCGTTCTCCCGACAGTTATTTACAATTTTAAATTTTAAAATTTAAAATTTTAATTTCCTGATTTTTAAGAATTGTTTTTCTGATTTTCTTTTAAGTTTAAAATTAATATTTACAATATAAATTATTTAATTATTTATTAAATAAAAAAATAAAAATTGGAAAAAAAATAAAAAATCGTGCATGGTAGGGCAACCGCTTCCGCCCGCAGCCGGCGGCCTGCCCGGCGCCCACCGGCGGGTTCACCTGCCTCCGGCGAACCCGTCGAGGGGCGTCGGGCAGGCCGCCGCCGGCGGAGCCGCCGGCTGCGGGGTGAGCCCGTGAAGGGACGGGAGGAAAAAATGGGATATCGGGATTTTTCCAGCTGTGAACAGTGTTCAACCGGGGGATTTAGATATTGACAGCCCTCTCTCTTGAATCCAACGGCCAGAAATTAAAGTTGATTGATCGGACGATCCAGATTTTTTCTGTGGTGTGCTTCCAAATATCACTATTGTTTTATATAATAAAGATATATATATGTGCACACACGAACTTCTTCGCACAGGCTACGCCCGTGCTCGAAGCTCTCGGGCGGCCTTCGACCGCATCCAGGCGGCCTTCGGCCGCATCCAGGCGGTCTTCGCCCGCCTCCGCACGGGCTTCACATGTACTTGATGCTTCGAGCGGCCTTCGGCCGCATGGAAGCGGGCCTTGCTTCCGCGCAGTTTACCGGCTTGGTTCCGCAACGGCCACTCGCGGTCCCCCAGAGCGTGTATGCAAAATCAAACAATCACAGGGCTCTGGGGGGGGGCGCGCGTGGTCGTTGCGGTGCCGAGCCGGTGAACTGTGTGGAAGCGGGAGCCGCTTCCATGCGGTCGAAGGCCGCACTGAGCATCAAGCACGTGCGGAGGCGCCCGCTTGGATGCGACCGAAGACCGCCCGAGAGCTTCGAGCACGGGCATAGCCCGTGCGAAAAAGACCGTCCGAGAGCTTCGAGCACGGGCTATGCCCGTGCGAAGAAGCTCGTATTAAATAAAATTAAAATAAATAATATAATAATATAAATATAATCTATAATATAATAATATAATAGAATAATATATAATAATATAATATAATAGATTAATATATAATAAAATAATAGAATATAATATAATAATATAATATAAATAAAATTAAAACTTAGGACTTAAGTCGGAACAGGAAATTAAAGTGGGGAGGAGGAGGGGTGCACGGGAAGAGGAGGAGGGGGGCAGGCCAACCGCCGGACGCGGACGACCTCAGCGGGGTTTTCTTGAGGCTAACCGGTCGGGCCACCGCCGGTGGTGGCCCTGCTGGTTCGCCTCCGGCCTACCCTCGTCAGGGTCGTCGGGGTACGGCGACCTCGTCGGTGGGATCCGGTCAGGCCAACGCCGGCTCCGGCGGCGACGACGGCGGTGCGGGCTCAATTTTTTTTAATAAAAAACATCGTCAGCGAAGGGTATTTTCGGGAGATCAAATGTAACCAGCGGTTACTGTAGCAACGCAATGTTTGCGTTTATATTAGTTATATATATATATATATATATATATATATATATATATATATATATATATATATATATATATATATATATATATATATATATATATATAAGTGACAGGCACGGGCCTTCGGCCCTGGGAGCATTCGGCGGGGGTGCGACAATCGGCAGGGTGCAACATTCGCCGGGGTGCGACATTCGCCGGGATGCGACATTCGCCGGTGGTGCGATATTTGTCGTGGGGACGATATTTGTCGTGGGCGGCGACATTTGTCGTGAGCGTCGACATTTGTCGTGGTCGGCAACATTTGTCGTGGACAGTATATACCCGCCCCTATGGCCTCGCGCGACAGTACCCGACTGACGACTGCGGGCTCCGCCCGACCCGCAACATATACATATGACTACTCAAAATGACCGTAAAAAAATATAAATCAAGAATACAAATTTTATTTTGTAAAATAAATTATATTTTAACGTTAAAACATTAATTTTTTCCTTGTCATTTCTAGCTAGAGACAATAGGTTTAGGGTATCTAGTGTTTTTATTTTTTGTATTTTAATATTGAAAAATTGTGTAATTACCTAAAAGGATTTATAATATACTAATATAAAGTTCGGTATAATTGTGTAATTATGAATACAACTATAAGGGCAATATAGGGACATCAGGCAATGTTTCACCAAAGAGTAGTTTTAGTATATTAGTATATATATATATATATATATATATATATATATATATATACATATATGTATATACATATATATATATATATATACATATACATATATATATATATACATATACATATACATATATATATATGTATATATATGTATATGTATATATAGATATATGTATATGTACATATATATATATATGTATATATATATATGTATATGTATATATATATATATATATACATATACATATACATATGTATATATATATATATGTATGTATATATATGTATATGTATATATAGATATATGTATATGTACATATATATATATGTATATACATATATATATATGTACATATACATATATCTATATATACATATACATATATATACATACATATATATATATATACATATGTATATGTATATGTATATATATATATATATATATGATGGGTTGACCCCAATTTATAGAAAATCGGGCTGCAAATAGCCAGGTTTTCCTCTCTCTCCACTCATGTCATGGGAAGTTACGCACGTAACCACCACGCGCATGATTCGTGCACCCGATCTGCGCGATAACTACCGCGCACGAGATCCCAATTGCCGCACGGGATCTCCTGTGCCAGTCCTTTCGTCGCAGGTCGGCGGTGCCGACCGGCTCTGTAAGGTCGGCCACCCCCTTAAACCGCCCAAGTAGGGCGGCCTCGGCCGCGGCCGGCCCCGCAAGGACCGGCCGCCCCTTTGGCCGCTCGGTTGCGGGCGGCCTCGACCGTTGCCGGCCTCGCAAGGGCCGGCAACCACCCTTATGGCTGCCCAATCACTGGTGACCTCGACTGCGGCCGGTCCCGCCCCCTTGTGGCCGCCCGGTCGCGGGCGGCTCCGATCGGCCCTACAAGGGCCGACCGCCCCCTTGTTGTAGCCCGATCGTGGGTGGCCTCGGCTATGGTCTGCTCCGCAAGGGCCGATCGCCCCCTAGTGGCCGCCCGGACACGACCGGCCTCGGCGGTGGCCAGCCTCGCAAGAGCAGGCCTCTTCCCTTGTAGCCGCCCGGACACGGCCGACCTCGGAAGAGGCCGGCCCCGCAAGGGCCAGCCACCCCCTTATGGCCACCCGGTCGTGGGCGGCCTAGACCGTAGCTGGCCCCACAAGGGTCGGCTGCTCGAGCGCGGGCAGCCTCGGTCGTGACCGGACCTAGTGTTGTCGGTCGCGCCTCGGCCACGGCCGACCCTACTAGAGTCGGCCTCCTCTCGGATGCCCAGCGAGGGTCGGCCTTGGCCGTGGCCGGCCTCGAAAGGGCTGCCCTCCCCCGGGGTTGGCCTTGGCCGCAGTCGGCCCCGCAAGGGGCTGACCGTCCCCTTGGTCGCGCGGTTGCAGGCTATCACGGTCCGCATTTTCTCAACATTTGCATGTTATTAGAGTAAGAGAAAGTACGGGACGTGATGTCACACCGTAAAAGGGACAACTGTATACGCTCAGGCAAAAATCACGCTCTCATTTATTTTGTATAAAAACATATGATTTAAGTTTTTAAAACATAGCTTTAAATTTAGAGCTGAAGGAATCGTGTCCCTCGGTTCGTTGGGTCCTCGTGCTCATGTAGAATAAAATGAAGTAAGCTATTTATTTCTTTTCAGTAACATGTTCGTTAGATCATTATGCTCATATAGGATAAAATGAAGTAAGATATGTATTTCTTTCCGTTGCGAATATATTTTTTTACTTGTGTAGTAGTTAGTCTACTGACTCGAGTGACACAGTTCCTTCAGCTCTAAATTTAAAACTATGTTTTAAAACTTAAATCGTATGTTTTTATACAAAATAGATAAGAGTGTGGTTTTTGCCTGAGCTTCTTCAGTTGTCCTCTGTACTACGTGACATCACGTCGCGTACTTTCTCTTACTCTGATAACATGCAAATGTTGAGAAAATGCGGGTCGTGACACATGCGGCCTTGGGCGTGGCCTCTCTCCGGGGAGGCGGCCACCCCTTGATCGCCCCGGGCCAAGGGCAGCCCCTCGTCGGCCCAGGCAAAGTCGGGCAGCCCCTCCACATCTCCCGTTGTGCACGAGAAGGGCGGCCGCAGCCTTCGCCGCCAATTTTCTCGGGCGGGTCCTCATTCGGCCCAATGGTGGGATCACCATTTCTCTAAAAATGGTGATCCGCATGCTCATATTCAAGCATTTTTATAGGTTGGTCCGATAGTTATCGGACAAAATTACCGGACCGCACTCGTAAAAGTCTATTAATAGACCCCTTTTGTGTTTCATTTGAATCCTTTTTCGATTTCTAAACCCTCTCCAAGTTATCTCTCTCTCTCCTCCCTCTACATGATTTCCACCGAAGATCGCTCCCAAGTGACACAGCCATGATCCGACTAGACGGGCGAAGTCTGCTTGGAGACATGACGAGCGCTTGGAAGTGTACAGACTCACGCTCGCCGCACAAAACCTCTTGTCTTTCACAAGACTCTTAAGCATGTAACAAGTCCACGCATCGTCATCACACCAGACCCATGAAAACGCCCAAGTTTGCCCGCTCCCCATTGTGCAAAGGGAGCAAGATCGCTGGAAGAGCACGGAGGCTTACCATGCCCGGAAATTTCCTTCTCTCATCTCTCATGTATAAGGAGGAGTGACTTGTCGCCCTCGCCTTCACCAAAACCTTGTAATAAATTCAAAATTAGTGGAACTTAGGTCGGCACCGAACCGACCGCGTGGTTCTTTATCCCGATTGTGGGTTTTTCGCGTAATCAAGTCTCTCTCGCACAACCCTGTGAAACTTTAGTTGTTTGCACGCTCGACCACTCAGCGGGGTAAGACGGTTTAGAAGGCACAGTTCACCAGGAATCTCGAGCGATCCACAACAATATATAAATATATAAATGTAAATATATATATATCTTTATTACTATAATAGAAATATAAACAGCATGAATTTAAAACTCATTGAATCGATTTCGGTCGCCGGATCTGAATGTATTATTCTACAACCATTCATTCTTTTATTATTAAACAATAAAAAATTCTACATCTCCTAATGCTACTCATGATAAAGGACAAGAGAGAGGGGGAGAGAGAGAGGAAGGGATTGTGAGGGGGGGAGAGAGTGTGTGGCGGAGAGAGAGTAACAGAGAGAGAGGGAGAAAGGGATAGGAAAAAAGAGGGAGCGAAAAAAAATTTTAAGTAATAGCGTATATTTGTTTACATAATAAAAATTGTAATATTAATATAAATTTTCTTATGGTCATTTTTAGTACTCATATGTATATGTTGCGGGTGCAACCCGCAGCAACCCGTCGGGGGCGGGAGAAGCCCGTCGTCGCGGGCCGGGTAATGTCGTGCATGGCCATAGGGGTGGAGCCCGTGCTGGGCACTCGTGTGTGTGTATATATACATATATATCGATTTAATGTAAATCCGCGAAACCCGTTTTTAGCAAAAAACGGGTTGCACATGCCTTTTGAAAATATGTCTATGTCAATGTATTTTTAGGAAAAGTATTGAACATGAAAGCTGTAGATCTCAACCAGATCTAGAACTTTTATGCTGATCACTTTTTGATTTGAAGTCGTTTAAGTCCATAATTTGAGCCCTGAAAAATGTCACGCTGAACCCGGGGACGTACATATGTTTGACGTGACTTTTTTCAGGGCCTGAATTGGGGGCATAAGCGACTTGAAATCAAAAAATGTTAGACGCGGGCGTGTAACTGTAGGCGTCCGATTACAGATCGCGAGCTGGAGGATAATTAATCGTGTGTACAGTATGATTAATCATACTAACAGCGCCGACGATTATGCTCTTCGTATGAGCCTTTTACCCAGCGGCGGTTGGCGGCTGTTGGCTCACCGGCCATCCTGGATTCGCCGGAGAGAGTGAGAGAGAGATTTTCAGAACCGCCATGTTTGTGGAAACGTGATTTTCAGAACTCCTTGTTTTGCCCTTGATTTCGGTTCCTACCATTCATCTACTGCTGCTTTCCTATGCAGGAGAGAGAGAGATAAGCTGTCAGCGGGATGATCTGGCCCAATCGCTGGGGCAGCCCTCTTCCAAGCCCCTCCCATGGCGTGCCAGCCACGTCGGGGTCACTGGAGGCCGGGGACCCCCGCAGTGGAGTCCATTCAGGCCGCTGATGGCTCCAGGGCTGCCGGGGGAGTTTTCAGATTAAATTAGGGGTTACTCCAGTGTCAGCGACGGCGGCGTGCAGCCCGTCCTCCTCCGAGCTCCCTGTTCTTCCCCTCCTCCAAGCTTCTACCTTGGCGCGCCGCCTCTATCGTCGATTGGAGGGACCAGCTCCTCCTCCTACTGCTCCTCCATCTGAAGGTCACCGCCACCGCAAGCTCATTAAGAAAACAAAACTTAGGATTATACCATAATTTAATAAACAATTATTTTATTAAAATAATATAAAAACTTAATACAAAATGTGAATAAAAAAGCTGAATATTTTTAAAATATTATATAATAATTTTAAGGAAATAATAATTTAATAAAAAATTGAATAATTAAAAAAATTATAATTTTAAAATAATATATGAGCTTTTTCACACGGGTTACGCCCGTGATCGAAGCTCTCGGGCGGCCTTCGACCACATCCAAGCGGGCTTCGCCTGCTTCCGCACGGGCTTTGTACGTGGTTGATGCTTCGGGCGGCCTTCAGCCACATAGAAGCGAGCTTCGCCCGCCTCCACGCAATTCAACAGCTCGACGCCGTAACCGCCACTCACGGCCCCCAAACAATCATAGGGCTCCGGGGGGCCGCGACTGGCGGTTGTGGCGCCGAGCTGGTGAATTGCGTGGTGGTGGGAGAACCTTGCTTTTATGTAGTCGAAGGCCGCTCGGAGCATCAAGCACAGACGATGCCCGTGCGGAAGCGGGCGAAGTCTGCCTGGATGCCGCCGAAGATCTCCCAAAAGCTTTGAGCACGTAGCCCGTGCGAAAAAGCTCGTGTGTGTTTGCATATTATGAAAAGCAAACTCATTGGGGGGAGACTTCTGTAATTTCAAAAGATAAAGGGGTAACACATATAATTTTGCAAAGTTACATGAGAAGTCCTATAAACATCTTAATAATACACATCACTTGCAAGATTTGCGAGGACAGTCCATGCATATGACTATATGAGGGACAGTTGGGCGCGGCCTTCTTGTTCAGTGAGTTTGGACATAAACTCCAACGTCATGCATCATGTGTTTCGCATGGCAATAGTTATGACCGCGAAGAAGAGAAAAAACTGGTTTTGAACATAAAAGTTGATAGGTAGGGCGCTCACGAAGCACGTTCACCACCGCAATCGTCATGCCAAACGGACCCTTAGATTCCGTTCATTTGGACGGAATTGGAATTTAATATTGGAATTTAATACTGGTGAATATTGTGAAATTGAATGTTAGTGACTATTTCTAATTCCAGCGTTCGCCAAATAAACAATATTAGTGAATATTGTGCAATTGATCAACTCTTTTGTTTGTATGAAAAACGAGTACCCGAGTGGCAAAACGCGTGCCCGGGCGACAAACGCTCGCTTGGGCAACAAACACGCGTCAGGTCGAAAAAGCGTGCTCCTGGTCGAAAAAGTGCGCGCTCGGTCGAAAAAGTGTGCGTCCGGTCGAAAAAGCGCTGGTCTCGGCGAAAAAGCACGCGCCCGGGCGAAAAACGAGCGCCCAGGAGAAAAACGCACTCGCCAAGGCGAAAAATGCGCTCGTTCGGGCGAAAAACGTGCTCCCGAGCGAAAAACGCTTGCCCTGGCGAAAAAACGCTCGCCCGGGCGAAAAAACGAGCGTCCGTGGAAAAAACACTCGCCCGAGTGACAAACGGGCCACCGGCCGAAAAACGCGTGCCCGGGCGAAAAATGCCCTCTCGGACGAAAAACGCGCGCCCGAGCGAAAAACGCGTCTAGCTCGGAATTGTTCAATTCATATATAAATTGGAAAGAGTTGTATTTAAATCAAAATGAATTTCACGGAAATCATTAAAATTTCAATTTCCACGTTAAACGTGCAAACGAACAAAAAAATTTCAATTAGACCTTCAGTTCAAATTCAAGAAGCTCAATTCCGTGCAATCGAACTGCCTCATTCGTTTGCATAGAATTGAAATTTAATATTGGTGAATATTGTGGAATTGAATATTGGTGACTAATTCTAATTCTAGCGTTCGTCTAATCAACAATATTGATGAATATTGTGGATTTGACCAATTTTTTACCCGAACACGAATTTTTCTCTTAGACGTTATTTTTTTTCCGGCCGAATTTTTTTCGCCCGGGGCGATTTTTCGGTCAGGCGTGATATTTTCAACCGAACAGGTTTTTTTTATCGGCGCGATTTTTTCGCCCTGACGCTAATTTTCGCTCGAGCACGATTTTTTCGCCTGAGCGCAATCTTTTCGTCCGGGCACGTTTTTTTTCTCCCAGACGCGTTATTTTCACCCGGACGCTTTTTTTTGCCTAAACGTGATTTCTTCACCCTGACGTGTTTTTTGCCCGGACACGTATTTTGCGCTCAAACAGGATTTTTTCGCTCGGACAAGATTTTTTCGCATATACGTCATTTTTTCTTGCGAACGTGAAAAACGCGTGCATAGGCGAAAAACGCGCGTCCGGACGAAAAACACGCGCACGGGCAAAAAACGCGTGCCCGTGCGAAAATGCGTGCCCGTGCGAAAAATGCCCGCCCGTGCGAAAAACGAGTGCTCGGGCGAAAAAAGGCACGCCCGGGGGAAAAAACGCGCGCCCGAGCTAAAAAACGAGCGACCGGGGGAAAAAACGCACCCGGGGGCAAAAAACGAGTGTAGGGGGTTTAGACGCGCTTGAGTGAAAAACGCGCGTCCGAGCGACAAAACGCACGCCTAGGAGAAAAACGCGCGCCCGGGCGAAAAACGCGCGCGCAACCGAAAAACGGATGCTTGGGCGAAAAATTGTCGTCCGTGCAACAAAATGCTCTTCCGAGCAAAAAACACGCGCTCTGGTGAAAAACACGTCTTGACCGGAATTATTTAATTCTTATATAGATCGAAAAAATTGTCTTTGGTTCAAAATCAATTTCACAGAATTCATTAAAATTCTAACGTTAAGCGTGCACATAAAAAACAAAATTGAAATTAGACCTTCAATTTCACTTCCAAGAGCTCAATTCCTTGCAAAAATGAACATGCCCTAGAGCCCCCAGGAAGAATTAGTAGTTTGGAGAATGTAAGAAAAATGTAAAATATATTTTGATAATGAGGATTACGTTAAATAGATTACGTTAAATATTCAAATTTTTGTGATGAAAAACAAAAACAAAAGAACTCGAAGTGAGAAATAATTAACAGCTGATGTTATTAGCAATTGTAATATTAAAATCATGATGTATGTTATATATATATATAGTCCGGCTGAGGGAACAACAATCCCGCAATCTTTGGAGGCCGCTGCCGCCGCATCCAGGGGCCGTGGTAGGGAGCCGCACTGCTGCCAACCTCTATACTAGCCACAACTTTATGCTCCTGTGCCTCATAGCGTTCCTCAGGATGCGGTGATCGGATCCAGTTTGTCATGCACCCAGACGTTTTTTCCCCCGGTCGCTCAGGATGCGGTGAATATACTAGCCGCTGCCGACGATTCCTACACTCACAGAGGTCATCTCTGCTATGATTATGGAGGAGACGTGTCTCAAACTGCAGGCAAGGACAGGAGGGTGTAGGTGAGTTCTCCTCCTATACTTGTCTAGTGAATGTAGATAGCATCCAGACGACAGATGGTACGTTCCATCCAGTAAGGGTACTGTTAATTGTTCAGGTTCGTTAACACTATCCAATGTTTTGCATGCTCATTCATTCCCAATTAGCATTTTATCTATTAGTTCTATAATTATTCAACTGAGATGTGTTGTTTCTTTTGATATCCCTAAGGTGACATTCCAGGAGAAAGGGACAAGGCGAATACTTGAGACTGAGACTTGGCATGATGGGCTGTGGTATCGTGATCAGGAAGGACCGGATGCGACTGTTGTCTACACCCTTGTGGTTGTTGATGACTTTTCCAGATTTGCTTGTGTTTCCTTTCTAAGGAAGAAGTCTGAAACCCTTGATATCTTCATTAAATTAGTACCAGGTGCCAAGCTCGTCTCTCAGACCCCTTACCGAATGGCTCCAAAGGAACTCGTCGAGTTTAGAGTTCAGTTATATGAGTTGGTAGAATCAGAGTTTATTCGCCCCAGTTCATCACCCTGGTAGAGACAATGAGAGTTAAGATTTCATATGCTAATAAGGGCTGAATAAGCTCTTCTGTTTTTGATGTTATTCATTCTGATGTCTGAGAACCTTGTGTTGTAAGCTTTTTAAATGGTTATAAGTATTTTGTTACTTTTATTAATTATGCATCTCGTGTTAAATTACTATATTTGATGAAAACTAAAAGTTAGGTATTCACCTGCTTCTGAGATTTCCATAAGCTTGTACAAACACAATACAGTGTGGTGATTAATGTATTAAGGTCAGACAATGAGACATAATACATTAACAAGACAGTGTGAGAATACCTATCAGCTTATGAGATATTGCACCAGACCACCTGTGCCTACACACCGATATAAAACGGAGTGACAGAAAGGAAGAACAGACACCTTCTGGAGGTGGCAAGCAGTATGATGCTAAACATGAAGGTGTTTCAGAGTCTGTGGGGATATACGGTGTTAATAGAGGCACAGCTGATCAACATGATGTCATCTCAGGTTCTAGGGTGGACGTCTCCGTGTCAGAAGTTGTAGGGACATAATGGGGGGATACTTCCATTGAAGATATTCGAGTGTGTGTGCTTTGTAAAGAACAACAGAACGTGTGTCAGTAAGCATGATGCAATGGCAGACAAGTGTATATTTGTGGGCTACTCTCGTACGCAGAAGGGATACATATGCTAGAGCCCAGTAGAGAAAAGATGCTTCGTGAGCATGGATGTTTACTTTAGAGAGCTGGAACAGTACTATCGATAGGAATGGGTTCTACCTATATTAGAATCGTCATATACCGAGAGTATATGGCTAGAAAGAGAAAGGTTGGTGACATATCTGGGAGTATGGTAGGGGGAATCAGTGGCGGAGGAGCATGAGAGTGACGAGGAGAAGGAGGAGATTGAGGAGCAGAGCAGAGATATGAGATCTACGGCTCAGGTGGAACTACAAACATACAGTAGGAGGAGGAAGCTGCCAGCAATACCAGATCCAAGGTTGGTGCCTAGTCTAGCTCCCAATCCCTGGCCTACATCACCCCCTTCTCCCGGAACACCTACATCTCCACAAGGCTCAAGTGATATCCTTTCCCTTCCCCTACTTATTCTCTTATGTTACGAAATAATACTCGTAGAAATGCAGGAAATCCTCCTAACAGATTTGGTTGAGACCTTGCGTCCTTTGTCTCTTACGATCATATCTCCCCTACACACGGAGCATTCATTGCATCTTTGGATAGTGTTATTGTACCTAACAATTAGCAGGTTGCCAAAGATGATCTGAAATTGAAGGCAATAATTAAGGAAGAGATGAGAGCTCTTGAGAAGAACAAAACCTGGGAGCTGGCACAACTGCCAAAGGATAAGAAGGTCGTTGGGTGCAAGTAGGTGTTCACAATAAAGCAGAACCCAGATGGACAGGTTGAGCGCTACAAGGCTCGATTGGTTGCCAAGTGGTCCAGTCAAATATATGGCATCAACTACGACTAGACGTTTGCACCCATTACAAAGATGAGCACAATTATGACTCTCATCAGTCTGGCAGTGAACGATGAGTGGATGGTGCACCAACTAGATGTGAAGAACACATTCCTTCATGGAGATCTAGCGGAGAAGGTGTATATGGAGATACCACCGGGTTTTGGTACGGCCAAGATAGAAGGCAAAGTCTGTAGGCTGAAGAAATCCCTCTATGGGCTGAAGCAGTCACCCCGCGCATGGTTCGACAAATTCAGGAGAGCAATGATTGGGATGGGATACCACCAGATCAATGCAGATCACACTGTGTTCTTCAGGCAAAATGAATGTCACACCACCATACTTGCAGTGTATGTAGACGACATGATCATTGTTAGAAATGAACAAGAACAAACCGAAAGTGGATTAACAGAAATTTTATTATCCAAAAAATGAATCTATTACAAAGGTATGACCTCCCTTTTATAGAATGAAGGAGAAGGAAGAGAATACAAACTAGAGATGTGGGACTAAAAAATTACAGGACTAAGCGACTATACAAAAAACAACCCGCACAAGCTGTAAGACCCCCCTCCCGGAACACAACACACGGCACGAGGGGAGTCTTATGCCCGAAATAGCCGCCTTGCGGTAGCACTAACACACGGGATAGCCTTTACCACAAGACGCCTATTCCGCCGGCTACAATCCATATCACATAAACTATGCCAACCCAACCATAACAGAAAAGTAAAGCAGTTCAATTCACAACTAAGTTTAAGTCCAAAAGAGCGGAAGATAACAAGCACAACAGGCTTGTACAAAAGAACAAGAGTCTAGAAATGTTTTGCCAAACGGCTACATGAAAACACTCACGACTGTCACTGACGGTGCCGATGACACCACCACTTCAGGTCCTATCGTCCGGGCCTGGCTGTCCTGCTGCATAGTCCGTTGCTGCTCTACCTGCGGGGTTTCCTCCTAAAAAGGAAGACGTAGCAACCGTTAGTCATAAGACTAAGTGGCTTCATATCCGCTCCCCCGGCGACTCCTCGGCACCGGGCGGAGAAAGGAACAAAGGTACAATGTATATATATATAAGCAAGTAAACAAACAGGTGACTGTAAATATGGTGGAGTATAAACTACGCTACACAACTAGCAGTTCTACAAATATCTATAATATATGACAGCAGGTATAATTAATCAGGATAGTAACTTAACTTATAAGAGTGCCCATACAAACTTATAAGTTAAGGATCGGCTTAACAGTAAAGTAACTCATCGTATAAGAGTGCCCATACAAACTTATACGATGAGGATCTTGTGTATGCAATGAATGACATGATATGAATGTTATGCTATGACCGAATCATGCGCACGCACATACAAGTTGCTATGTCGACACAGACTTGAAGTTCCCACTTTTCGAGCAGGTAGCTAACCTCTCAGGCGTCGTCCGTCGTGGCCAGACGGCGACAGTGGAGCGGGCGTCTCCACTACTAGGTGGTATCACACTACCTATCCTAGGCCCCCGTACGCCTCAACGCTAAAAACACAACAGCGGAGCTCACATGCGTACTACGGCTCAGAAGGGGTCTTGGGTAGATATGCACCAAGAACACAGCCCAACCTGGCCTTTGATTTCGAACCGGATGGAACCTCGGAAACGCACGAGGTGCAAGCCAAACCGTTCTCATGGCGCGGAGGAGATCTCGGGTTATGGACACCAAGTATCTAACCCTACCGCCCGAGGTCTACCCATTGGCTCCCATCGGTGTGACGACTGGCGAACCCGTAGACCTGCCACAGTCATTATCTCAATATCGTGACACGATGAATCGTCGCACATCACATGCCCCAAAACAACTCACTCGATGCTACCCGTAGGGAGGCTACAACTCTAAGCATCGGTTGTTAATAAACCCCTTGGGCTCGGATTACGGTTACAAAATCCTCTTCACATAGTGTTCATCATATTCACGCCCACCTATTCAATGAATTCACCTCAACACTACGCATAATAGATATGTTCAACACCAAACTATATAAATATATTCTATACCAATCTCAACTCTTAATATCTAGCCTTCCCATCCAATCCATTTCTCCACCAATACATGGTTATTCCTTATTACACAACCAAATGAGTAACCATGTTAAATTATAGTAACAACAACATTATAGATATATGGGAGCAAGATAACAAATGAGCAAATCGCAACCATTGCAAGAGTGCTAACATTGTAAATTAACAAGTGCATTAACATAGGATAGCCCGATACTAAAACTAGGATTCCCGGAGCTACAGGAATCCGATCACAATGCTCAACCCCTCGTTGGAAAGGTATTCGCAAGGGCTACGACTTTCGTGTTGAGTCGATCACCCAGATCTGGTCGCAACATACCAGAAATTCAACTCGAATACGTACAGGAAACAGTTTCCTGTACAGGATTTTCCCGAACGCAGCGGACTCGAACCCGCTTTCCTGTGGCTACAGGTATCGCATGGAAACGTGCAACCACTCGTTGGAAAGGTAATTTCAAGGGCTACGACTTTCGTGTTGAGTTGATCACCCAGATCTGGCCAGAACATCTCCGAAATTGGCCATGAAGGTCGCCGCGTGCAGAAATCAGATTTCTGCACGCATCTTAAGGCGAGATGAACGGCATCCGTTCATCTTCTTCCTTGCAACGACCTCGCATAAACTTCTCCAGAAATCACACCCAACCTTATTTCTCCTTTCAAAGTCAAACCCTCAACGAAAACCCCTCTCATCTCCACTTTGAATGATGAGAAGGTTGAGGGAGACTAAGCCTAGAAAACCTAGGCATGGCTTATCCTAAGAACTCTCCTCCTCACCATCAAGACTCTATGGAGTCGATGTCTCTCCTAAAATAACTATAGATCTAGCACCAAGGGAGAGGGGAGGAAGCTCACCTCAAGTCCAGCGGTACCACCATGGCCGGCCATGAGCCTCGCACTCCTTCGTAGCGGCATTTCGTTTCCGCCAAGGATGGCCCGACAATCTTCTTCCAAGGATGGCTCCGGCAAGCCTCTTCCTCCTCCAGCCAAGAGAACTCCCTCAGAAATTTCGGGGCAGAAGAAAGGGGATGAAATGCTAGGGTTTCACATCTTTTTCGTTTTTATACACCGCAGACACGGGTAGGCACACGGCCGTGTTCCTACCCGTGTTCAGGTGACACGGCCGTGTCGCCTGCCGTGTTTAGGGCCGTGTTCATCCCAGAATATCTTTCTACCGTGTCGGGGTTGCGGCACACGGGTAGAGACACGGCCGTGTCTCGACCCGTGTCCTCAGCACACGGGTAGGGACACGCCCGTGTCCCAATACCCGTGTACCTCTCTGACTGGTAAGCCTAATATTGGCATGAGGCACATGGGTATGGACACGGCCGTGTCCATACCCGTGTCGGCCAAAATTACCGTTTTGTCTTGTTTTCCTCATTTCCCATACGTTCGCACTTGTTCACCCACACCCCCATTGGGCTCACCACAGCCCCTAGACATAAATACGCAATCAAGGGGCCTAGCGCGAATTGGGACGTTACAAATCCTATAAATAAAATAAAAGATTTCGTCCCCGAAATCAGGGTAAGGCTATGGGAGTGAAACACATAAAAGGGAACTATGCTTTCAAATAAAATTCTTACCTAGAGTAAATAATTCCGGGTAGCGCCCTCGCATCAAATCCTTTGGCTCCCATATGAACTCCTCCTTCCCATGATTAGACCATAGCACTTTCACCAAGGGAACACTTTTGCGGCGCAAGGTTCTTGTCTCGTTATCAACGATCCGCACCGGCTCCAGTCACACAGACCTATCAGACGCCACGGCACCATCCGTCGTGGGGATATACTGTTCAGGCCGCAACAAAGCCTTCTGAAGCGACGATACATGGAACACGTCGTGAAGGTTCTCCAGCTCCGGTGGTAACTCCAATCGATAGGCCAGAGGGCCAATCCTTTCCACTACGACATAGGGCCCGACATACCTTGGGCTGAGCTTCTTGACTCCACGCACCCGCGACACTCCGTGCATCGGTCGAATCTTCAGGAACACCTTATCACCCACTTGAAACTCCACTATACGGTGTCTTGCGTTGTAATATTTCGCCTGTCGGCTTTGAGCCTCTAGCATTCGATCCCGGATCAACCTAACCACCGCGTCCGTGTCATCAATATACTCATTTCCCAATGTCTTCGGATCTTCGTCTTGCACCCAGGACAAGGGTGTTCTACACCTCCTTCCATACAAAGCTTCATGAGGTGCCATTCCAATACTGGCTTGATGACTGTTATTATAAGAGAACTCCACGAGAGGTAAGAGTCTCTCCCATGGTTCTCCTTTATCTAGCACACACAACCTCAAAAGGTCCTCCAATGTTCGGATGGTTCGTTCAGACTGCCCGTCCGTTTTAGGGTGAAAGGTTGTGCTAAAGGCGAGGAGCGAGCCCAAATAAGCCTGTACAGCCCTCCATTCTCTTGAAGTAAACCGACCATCCCGATCGGAGACGATCGTCTTCGGCACACCATGGTACCGCACAAATTGCTCCACAAAGAGACGCACTAGGACGCCCACCTGCGCCTCCTTCTTCATTGGGATAAATCGGGCTACCTTGGTCAACCGGTCAACTATCACCCACACAGAATCATTCCCCGAGCGCGAGCGAGGTAACCCGTGGACGAAGTCCATGGAGATGTCCTCAAATTTCCATTCGGGGATGGGCAACGACTGTAGCATTCCACCGGGGCTTCTGCACTCCGCCTTCACCATTTGACAGGCCACACAATGAGTAACAAAGTACTTGACATCCCTCTTCATGCCCGACCAACACATTGTCTTTCTCAAATCGGTGTACATCTTCGCGATCCCCGGGTGCACCGAGTACTTGGAGCAATGGGCCTCCTTTAGAATATCCTCCTGAATGTTGTCACCTTCGGGGATGTAAAGCCGGCCACGAAAATGGACGAGGCCGTCTTTTAGGGAGTATTCTTCCGTAGTCCCATCCTCCATTGACTTGAAAGCCGGGGTTACAGCCGCATCCTTCTTTTGTTCCGTCCGGATCCGGTCTCGTATGTTGCAAACTATACTCATCGCGGCCAAATATTCTGTATACTCTTCCGATTGATTCTTAAAGACCAAAGTGACTTCCATCTCTTGCAGTGTCTGGATTAACTCCATCCTCATCAAGCGGGATTCCGTGCTCGTTCCCGGTGCCTTTCGGCTCAAGGCATCAGCTACGGAATTAACCTTCCCGGGGTGGTAGTTCAAGGTGAATTCGTAGTCGCACAAGAACTCCAACCACCGCCGCTGTCTCAAGTTTAACTCCTTTTGGGTGTGAACGTACTTCAGATTTTTGTGATCCGAGTAGATCTCGCAGTGGACGCCATATAAATAATGTCTCCAAATCTTCAAGGCGAATACCACCGCTCCCAACTCTAGATCATGCACCGGGTAGCTGGCTTCATGCTTCTTCAACTGTCTTGAAGCATAAGCGATCACATGCCCATTCTGCATCAACACAGCTCCCATCCCTTGATACGACGCATCCGTGTAAACTTGAAAGCCCTCCTTCCCAGATGGAAGAGCTAGGATGGGTGCAGTCATCAATCTGTCCTTCAACTCTTGGAATGCAGCTTCGCACTGGGGTGTCCATTCAAACGGCACACCCTTCTTGGTCAGCGTAGTAAGGGGAAGGGCGATCTTCGAGAAGCCTTTCACGAACTTGCGATAGTACCCGGCAAGTCCAAGAAAGCTCCGTATGTCGGCCGCTGACTTCAATGGCGACCACTCCTTCACGGCCCGCACCTTGGCCGGATCTACTGCTAGCCCCGCCCCACTAATCACATGGCCCAAGAACGCGACCTCTTGAAGCCAAAACTCGTATTTGCTGAACTTGGCAAACAAAGTGTGCTCCTTTAGCTTCCTCAGCACTAAAGTTAGATGTTCGGCGTGTTCTGCTTCAGTCTTGGAGTAGACTAGGATATCATCGATGAACACGATGATAAAGATGTCCAAATAAGGGCTGAACACCTTGTTCATCAAGCTCATAAAGGCGGAAGGGGCGTTTGTGAGCCCAAACGGCATCACGGTGAATTCATACAAACCATATCTCGAACTGAACGCCGTCTTCTGAATGTCATCTTCTTGTATCCTCAGCTGATAATATCCCGAACGCAGATCTAACTTGGAGAACCAATACGATCCCACCAATTGATCAAATAATTCATCAATGCGCGGTAGGGGATAGGTGTTCCGCACCGTTAACCGGTTCAACTCTCGATAATTAATACATAACCGCAGGGTGCCATCCTTCTTTTTGACGAACAAAACGGGCGCTCCCCAAGGCGACGAGCTTGGGCGAACGAACCCTGCTTCCACCAATTCCTGAAGCTGGACTCTAAACTCTGCAAGTTCCTTCAGAGCCATTCGGTATGGAGCTCGCGAGACGGGCTTGGCACCCGGAATTAGCTTGATTTGGAAGTCCACTTCCCTATGCGGGGGTAGTCCCGGCAATTTCTCGGGAAATACCTCGGGAAATTCTCGCACCACCCGCACATCCTTGACCTCTAATGTCAATTTCTTCAACTCGAAGCAAATTACATAGACCTCGTCCCCTTCCATATGAGATTTCATAACTTGGATTGAAGATAATAATTTACGGGGTGCGAATTCAATACCTTGGAAGATGACTTCCGAGTCTCCATGCCTCAACATAACTTGCTTCTCCGCACAATTGATCCTGGCGTGGTGCCAGTTCAACCACCTCATGCCCAGGATGAGATCGAACTCCGGGATTCTTAACACTGTAGCCGGAGTTTCAAAGAACTTTCCTCCAATAAGGGTGTCGAAGTCACAACTTGCTGACGACGTCATCTCAGAGCCGTCCGGAAGGCGCATCCTTTGAGTAGTGCCCGTGAAGTGTTGCACTCCCTCCAAGTCCTTCACGAAGTCCGCCGAAATGAACGAGTGAGACGCACCCGTGTCAAATAACGTATAGGCGGGGCTCCCGCTAACCATGACAGTGCCTAGGTTCCAAAAGGGTAATCACTATCCAGAATTGCGCGTATCATTTGTATCGTAAATCTAACAAGTCATATAATATTAATAAATTTTGCACGTACCGGTGATGACTTCCTGCGGATTTCTCTCCTGAGTCATATCCAATGCGAATACATGCTCCCGTGCATGTCCTTGATTTCTCCCTGGTGGTCCTCTTCCTCGGCCACGCATGTGCCCTCGCCCCCGTGGAGCTACTGGAGGGAGAGCAATAGGAGCATCCCCGATCAGTCGCGGGCAAACTCGTCGGACATGCCCCGGTTGGTTGCACTCAAAACATATCACCTCACGTCGGCCCCCAGGTTGTTGATAATGTTGCTGCTGCGGTGGTGGAGGTAAAGCTAGTGGTTGTGGAATTGGGTACTCCACCCGATAGTTCCGGTTGACCCACCAACCGCCTCTGTGGTTTCCCCTTCCTCTGCCATGATCATTCCGCCTTCTATTACTAGGGCCGACTTCAATTACTCCTTCCGCAGGTCTCTTGCCACATCCCATGTGGTCCGCCTCCAGTCTCTTTGCCATGTCGATGATTTCTGCCAGGCTTGCATCGGCTATAAACAAAAGGGCCTGCCTCAGGGGGTCCCTCAACCCTTTGTAGAAGCGTTTCGCGTAGCCTCTATCGTCCAAATCATAGGAATCGGCAAACCTAGCGAGGTGTTGGAACTCCCTCTGGTACTCCGTTACCGATTTCGATCCCTACTTCAGCTGCAGAAATCTTTCTTCAAGTTCATCCCGAGCAGAAGAAGGGATGAAGTGATCCAGAAAAGCCTCGGTGAACTCGTTCCAACTGATGTCCGTGTACAACCGCCCTTGGAAGGTGGAGCCCATGAGGGACTTCCACCACCTTTTGGCGTGCAGCTCTAGCAGCGACACTACCAATGTCACCGCCATGCTGTTCGGACATCTTATGCCAGCCATCAATTCCTGCACGGTATCAAGCCATTCCTCAGTGCGCACCGGCGATTCTGTCCCAAGATAGGCAGGAGGGGACAGGGCACGGAAGGTGCTCAACCAGTTGGAGCCTGGCGCTTGTTGTTGCACCGGAGCTTGCTGGGCTTTAAATGCATCCAATATGGCTGACAGCGTTTGTCCCAGTTCCTACTGCTGGAATTGTGAAGGGACGGAAGGGGTAGGAGTGCCCCCAACCGGCTCCACCTGCGCTGGGACTATACGCAAGGTACAAACTAGGGTCAGGTTGGCTAAAACTAATGTCAAAGTTGGACAACTTAGTGTGAATTACATATGGGCACACCACTGCTTCCGCTAAGTCGGTTTGTCCCCAAACCGACTAATCGAACGGGAGTGACCCATTGTTACCTGACTGCTCTAGTTGAAGATCGGCTAAGTCTGATACCATTTGTAAGACCCCCCTCCCGGAACACAACACACGGCACGAGGGGAGTCTTATGCCCGAAATAGCTGCCTTGCGGTAGCACTAACACACGGGATAGCCTTTACCACAAGACGCCTATTCCGCCGGCTACAATCCATATCACATAAACTATGCCAACCCAACCATAACAGAAAAGTAAAGCAGTTCAATTCACAGCTAAGTTTAAGTCCAAAAGAGCGGAAGATAACAAGCACAACAGGCTTGTACAAAAGAACAAGAGTCTAGAAATGTTTTGCCAAACGGCTACATGAAAACACTCACGACTGTCACTGACGGTGCCGATGGCACCACCACTTCAGGTCCTATCGTCCGGGCCTGGCTGTCCTGCTGCATAGTCCGTTGCTGCTCTACCTGCGGGGTTTCCTCCTAAAAAGGAAGACGTAGCAACCGTTAGTCATAAGACTAAGTGGCTTCACATCCGCTCCCCCGGTGACTCCTCGGCACCGGGCGGAGAAAGGAACAAAGGTACAATGTATATATATAAGCAAGTAAACAAACAGGTGACTGTAAATATGGTGGAGTATAAACTACGCTACACAACTAGCAGTTCTACAAATATCTATAATATATGACAGCAGGTATAATTAATCAGGATAGTAACTTAACTTATAAGAGTGCCCATACAAACTTATAAGTTAAGGATCGGCTTAACAGTAAAGTAACTCATCGTATAAGAGTGCCCATACAAACTTATACGATGAGGATCTTGTGTATGCAATGAATGACATGATATGAATGTTATGCTATGACCGAATCATGCGCACGCACATACAAGTTGCTATGTCGACACAGACTTGAAGTTCCCACTTTTCGAGCAGGTAGCTAACCTCTCAGGCGTCGTCCGTCGTGGCCAGACGGCGATAGTGGAGCGGGCGTCTCCACTACTAGGTGGTATCACACTACCTATCCTAGGCCCCCGTACGCCTCAACGCTAAAAACACAACAGCGGAGCTCACATGCGTACTACAGCTTAGAAGGGGTCTTGGGTAGATGTGCACCAAGAACACAGCCCAACCTGGCCTTTGATTTCGAACCGGATGGAACCTCGGAAACGCACGAGGTGCAAGCCCAACCGTTCTCATGGCGCGGAGGAGATCTCGGGTTATGGACACCAAGTATCTAACCCTACCGCCCGAGGTCTACCCATTGGCTCCCATCGGTGTGACGACTGGCGAACCCGTAGACCTGCCACAGTCATTATCTCAATATCGCGACACGATGAATCGTCGCACATCACATGCCCCAAAACAACTCACTCGATGCTACCCGTAGGGAGGCTACAACTCTAAGCATCGGTTGTTAATAAACCCCTTGGGCTCGGATTACGGTTACAAAATCCTCTTCACATAGTGTTCATCATATTCACGCCCACCTATTCAATGAATTCACCTCAACACTACGCATAATAGATATGTTCAACACCAAACTATATAAATATATTCTATACCAATCTCAACTCTTAATATCTAGCCTTCCCATCCAATCCATTTCTCCACCAATACATGGTTATTCCTTATTACACAACCAAATGAGTAACCATGTTAAATTATAGTAACAACAACATTATAGATATATGGGAGCAAGATAACAAATGAGCAAATCGCAACCATTGCAAGAGTGCTAACATTGTAAATTAACAAGTGCATTAACATAGGATAGCCCGATACTAAAACTGGGATTCCCGGAGCTACAGGAATCCGATCACAATGATCAACCCCTCGTTGGAAAGGTATTCGCGAGGGCTACGACTTTCGTGTTGAGTCGATCACCCAGATCTGGTCGCAACATACCAGAAATTCAACTCGAATACGTACAGGAAACAGTTTCCTGTACAGGATTTTCCCGAATGCAGCGGACTCGAACCCGCTTTCCCGTGGCTACAGGTATCGCATGGAAACGTGCAACCACTCGTTGGAAAGGTAATTTCAAGGGCTACGACTTTCGTGTTGAGTCGATCACCCAGATCTGGCCAGAACACCTCCGAAATTGGCCACGAAGGTCGCCGCGTGTAGAAATCAGATTTCTGCACGCATCTTAAGGCGAGATGAACGGCATCCGTTCATCTTCTTCCTTGCAACGACCTCGCATAAACTTCTCCAGAAATCACACCCAACCTTATTTCTCCTTTCAAAGCCAAACCCTCAACGAAAACCCCTCTCATCTCCACTTTGAATGATGAGAAGGTTGAGGGAGACTAAGCCTAGAAAACCTAGGCATGGCTTATCCTAAGAACTCTCCTCCTCACCATCAAGACTCTATGGAGTCGATGTCTCTCCTAAAATAACTATAGATCTAGCACCAAGGGAGAGGGGAGGAAGCTCACCTCAAGTCCAGCGGTACCACCATGGCCGGCCATGAGCCTCGCACTCCTTCGTAGCGGCATTTCGTTTCTGCCAAGGATGGCCCGACAATCTTCTTCCAAGGATGGCTCCGGCAAGCCTCTTCCTCCTCCAGCCAAGAGAACTCCCTCAGAAATTTCGGGGCAGAAGAAAGGGGATGAAATGCTAGGGTTTCACATCTTTTTCGTTTTTATACACCGCAGACACGGGTAGGCACACGGCCGTGTTCCTACCCGTATTCAGGTGACACGGCCGTGTCGCCTGTCGTGTTTAGGGCCGTGTTCATCCCAGAATATCTTTCTACCGTGTTGGGGTTGCGGCACACAGGTAGAGACACGGCCGTGTCTCGACCCGTGTCCTCAGTACACGGGTAGGGACACGCCCGTGTCCCAATACCCGTGTACCTCTCTGACTGGTAAGCCTAATATTGGCATGAGGCACACGGGTATGGACACGGCCGTGTCCATACCCGTGTCGGCCAAAATTACCGTTTTGTCTTGTTTTCCTCATTTCCCATACGTTCACACCTGTTCACCCACACCCCCATTGGGCTCACCACAGCCCCCTAGACATAAATACGCAATCAAGGGGCCTAGCGCGAATTGGGACGTTACACAAGCCGCGCAGTTAGATGAGAAGGGATAACCGCTCGGCAACCACCAGAGAGAGATAGAAAAGTCATCATGGGAGACCGCTAGACCGCCCAGTCTCCAAGTCGCCTGCGACAAACTGCTAGACCGCTCAGACTCCAGACAGCAACAGCCCAGCAACCAAATCGCTAAAGGGAAACCGCTAGACCGCGCGGTCTTCAACCTGCCAAGACAGACCGCCAAACCGCCCGATCACCAACTCCAACACTCCCCCTCAAGCTGGAGCATATATATCAATCATGACCAGCTTGTCACAAATACGAAGAAATGAGGCAGATACTGGCTTTGTGAAGATGTCAGCCAGCTCTTTATCATAAGTGACGAAGGGAGCGCAAATTTGTTCCTTCAAAATCTCTTCACGAATGAAATGACAGTCGACCTCAATGTGCTTGGTTCTTTCATGGAAGACCGGATTTTTGGAGATGTATATGGCAGCCTTGTTATCACAGAACATAGGTAGAGGATGGTTGTAGACTTCTCCTAAATCCAGCATGAGAGCCCGTAACCACTTTAACTCACAAGTGGTCGACGCCATACTATGATACTCATCTTCTACACTTGACCTGGAAATAACCGACTGCTTCTTGCTCTTCCAGCTCACCAGATTTCCCCCAACAAAGTTGCAAAAACCCGAGGTGGACTTGTGATCCCTTTTGTCATCAGCATAACTCGCATCTGAGTATGCTTCAACCCTCAGATGACCATTCTTCTGAAAGAGTAATCCTTTCCCAAGCGCTGCTTTGACATACTCCAAGATCCGCAAGACGGACTGTAGATGGCATTCCCTAAGAGCTTGCCTGAATTGGCTCACCTTTCCCACCACATAGGAAATGTCGGGTCTGGTCACTGTAAGATATATGAGCTTACCAACCAGATGCCTGTATTGCGTAATATCTGAAAGAGGAGGCAAATCATCTGTCCAGGTTTTGTCTTCTCTAGTTGTCATAGGGCATCGGGCAGGTTTTGCTCCAGTCAACCCTAGCTCTTTAATAGATCAAGAGCATACTTATGCTGTGAGAGCACTAAGGATTTGGGCTTCTGAGAGATTTCGATCCCCAGAAAGTACTTCGAAGGGCCCATAACTTTCGTGACCAGATGTTGACGAAGATGTCGCTTTGTCAACGCTACCCCTTCCTGGTCATCGCCAATGAGAAGAATATCATCGACGTACACAACAAGAACCACCAGTCCCGAGGAGGTTTTGCGAATGAATAACGAGTGATCGGCAGTGTACAACCCCGTATCCCGCGAGTGGTCGACAGGGGTTGAACCGGCCGGCTCAGACCAACTTGGACCCAGCATGCCGAGTCCGAGCTCGACAATAGTCGAGCTGAGCTCGGCGATGGCCGAACGAAGCCCGGCATGCCGAGACCGAGCTCGGGTGCAGGAACAGGGCTCGACGATAGTCGAGCCAAGCTCGACGATGCCCGTGCCGAGTTCGGTTTCTGTTGGAGCTCGGCGATCGTCGTGCCGAGCCCGAGCTCGGCAATAGTCAAGCCGAGCTCAGCGGTAGTCGAGCACAAGTCTGCCGAGTACCTGCCCGCCTAGGCCCAAGGCGAGGCGAGTCAGGCCTCCTGCCGAGCGAGTGCCCCCTCAGGTCCAGCTCGCATCTTGGCCATGGCATACTTTTACTATGTGGCCCCTTTTGGTTTGCCTGTAGTCCTCGAAAACAGTGAAGGTTGTATATTGGCAGGCCATCTTTTCCTATAAATAGGACCCAAGGGGTACCTCAGGAGGCACGCTGACTAATTCTCCGGCCTACTAGCTCTTTCTGAGGTACCTTAGCCCGGCATTTGGCAAAGGAGGGGAAGCGCTCTAAGATCTTCCGGGTGTGTGGTGGGACCTCCCCGCCGGGCCCTTGGTCTAGTCCTTGTTTCTTCTCTTTTCTTTGTCATTTTCTTGCAGGAGTGAAGTAGGTGCGCGACCACCCCTTCCCCAGGGGTCGAACTCCACCAGAGACCGGTTTTCCGGTTTCAACACAAACTATTTTGAGTTTTCTTGTTCCATTTCCGCTGCGCACATGTGTTGTGACGTATAGAAAAACTCAACAATCGATATCTTATAACGAGAATAATTCAGATCAAGGAATTTATCCGAAACAAAAAAAGAGGCGGGGATGAAATTCCCTGATTAGAGAATGAGAAAGTACCTAGAGACGATGGAGAGATGATGACAAACGTTGAAGATGTCGGTATCACCAGAGGCAGTGGCAGCGGAGAATGAGACCGGGAAGAGGAGGAAGGGAAATTCAATACGCTGAGGCCGAGCGATCGTGAGGGAGAGGGATGGAGGCCGTCAGAAATGGCGAGTTGCGAGGGGGTTGTCGATTGGCAGAAAGGGCGAGTCACGATGGGTAGTCGGTCGGTAGAAATGACGTGTCTCGGTCGGCAGAAATCGGGAAGAATGTCTTAGGGTTTTAGGTTAGAAGCGGGGTTGGGGTCGGGCCGAGACGTGACAAAATGTTGCCATATTAAAAAACCATCCCATGCCTGCCTAATTTTTCCCATGCCCGCCCCATGCCCGCCAATCTCAAATGTTTTTCCCATACTCAGCAATTTGCCCTCTACAAATTGAAACATTTTATTTTTGTAAAAATACACCAATAGCCACGATTTTTAACAAAATGTCGCCAATATCAAAATAATCGGCCACACTTGAACAAACATCACAAAAAACGTGGCTATTAAATAAATATTTTGTAGTGTCCCCTGCCGACGCTTATTGAGTTTTCTCCGTCACACGACACAAGGAAAACCACCACAACAAAAAGGTTCATTTGGATAACTCCATCCGCTTCGGGGTGGGGGTGGGTGGGGGGGGGTGGGTGGTGGGGGGGGGGAATACCTAAAGGGAGTATGCATGCCGCATTGAGACCCCCTCATTATCAGCATGGGGCTAGGAGAGCCTTGTCTCCTTGTTAAAAGAATTCTATTGGACAATAGAAGTTTAGTCAACATCCTTTTCATGTTTGCATTCTGGAGCATGAATATCTACCAGGAATCTCTCTGTCCAGCGAGCAGACAAATCTACGAGTTCAACAATCAATCAATTCCATTGCAGGGGGTGGTCATCCTTTTAGTAATGATGGTGGAACACCCGAGGCAAGCAATTCGCCGCATTCAATTCCTGGTCATGGAATACAACTCCGTGTACAACGCCATCTTTGGCAGACCTCTATAGGCTGCTTTCGGAGCAATCCCCTCCATGCTGCACCTCACAATAAGTTTCTTAACCCCCCCCGAAGGCATGGGCGTTGTTCGAGGGGATAAGGAGATGATGCAGACTTGCTACCTAAATCAGGCTCGATCATTGTGGGCTATAACTCTTCACATCGACAACTTTAACCTACGGGATGAGGACACAATGCAATGAGAAATGCCAATGGAGGTCCTCATTGAGGTCCACCTACTCGTAGAAAACACTACCCAAATAGTACATATCAGATGACGTCTGTACTCGAGAGGAGCAGGGGAGTACATGGATTTCCTTGTGGATCCGCGGATAATCACACATTCGTTAAGTATTAATCATGCGAGTAGACCCATGATCCTAAAAAAGCACAACTTTGCGCTTGAGCGGCTCCAGGCCATAAGGGAGGAAGTGCAAAAGATTTTGGCTACATGAGTTATCCTGGAGACAGAGTACTCCACCTGGCTTGACAACGTGGTCATGGTAAAGAAGGCCTCTGGGAAGTGGAGGGTGTGCATTGACTATAACAAGCTCAACTGAACCTGTTCAAAAGACAACTTCTCGTATCTCCGCATTGATCAGCTCGTGGATGCCATGACCGGGCATAAACTCCTCAGTTTCTTGGATGCCTACTTAGGGTACAACCAGTTTTGAATGAACCTAGCGGACGAGTAGCACACTGCCTTCTACATAGACAGAGGGGTATACTACTAAAAATGTTGTATTTTAGACTAAAGAATGCTAGAGCTACTTACCTAAGGCTGATGAATAGAGTGGTCAAAGATCTCATTAGACAATCTATGGAGGTTTACGTTAACGACAAGTTATTGAAAATTTCCGGGGTGGCCACCACCTAGAATACCTGGACAAGTGTTTCCATCTTCTTTGATGCTTCCAGGTTCACCTAAATCCCTCCAAATGTGTTTGGGGGTACCACAGGACAATTCCTAGGCTCTATGGTGATACAGTGAAGAATTGAGCCCAACACCGAGAAGATTAAGGTGTTAGAGAACATGTCACCCCATCGCACCATCAAGGAGGTTCAACGTCTCAATGATAGGATAATCACACTCTCTCGCTTCCTGGATAGAATGGGGGATAAATACCTCCCATCTGTCAAAGCTCACCGCGGGGCACACAATAATGGATTTCAATGGTAAGATGAGTGTCAGGCTGCCTTTGAACACATAATATAATACCTAGATATTCCTCTACTACTCTCATATCCCACCCCTGGAGAATCCCTTTTCTCATACTTAATGGTGACGCTGCATGCACTCAGCTTGGTCCTGGTTAAGAAAGAAGGAGGGGTTTGGAGCCCGATCTATTACCTCAATAAGGTTATATCATACACCAAGAGTAGATATCCCATAGTGGACAAGACAGTTCTATCCTTTGAATTCTTCACAAGAAAGCTCTGATCGTACTTCAAATGCTACACCATCAAAGTGTTCACGCAGTTGCCGCTCTGCGTGATCCTTCAGAAGACAGAAATAACGTTGAGGCTAGTTAAATGGGCGGTGGAGTTAGGAGAGTTTGACATCCATTTCCTATCAATACCCGCCATTAAGTCCCAAGTCCTAACAGACTTTGTGAGGGAATGCACAATCCTCCTAGAGTATGTGCCTAGCCTCGATCACACAACTCCCATGTATGGGTCTTGAATGTCGATGGGACATCATGGGTTGAGGGGGTAGGCATATGCTCCCAACAAACAAGTCCCGAGGGAGCCACTCTCGAGTATGGACTTAGGCTGAAGTTTTCAGCCACTAACATCGTTGCAAAATATGAAGCCTTGATTGTCGGCCTTTGCTTGGCCGTCAATTACGGAGTTGGGCAAAGTCGCTCCTTAGAAAGTTCAAATCTCACTAGATCCTCTACATCCCTAGGGAACAAAATACCAGAGCTGACACACTCTCCAAGCTCACAAGCTCCACCACGGGATACCAGTCAAGAAGTCATCCAGTTGAAGACCTCTTGATCCCCATCAATAATGGTCGGTGGAAGATTGTCATGATAATAGAAGAAGAATCCTATTGGATGGACCCCATCATCGCTTACTTGAAGGACATGCAACTACTTGAGGACCAACTAGAGATGATATGACTGCGAATTTGTTCTATCTCATTCTCCTTCATCTTCAATGAAATATACAAATACTCTTTCTAGGGACCCTATCTAAAGTGCCTGCACCCCACAAAGTCAGGCTACGCTTTGAGGAAAATTCACGAAGGAATATGCAGAGAACTTGAGGATAGAGCTCTGCCACACGGTTGTAGCATATCTACAAGCTAATAGACAAACAGAGGTCACTAACCACACCATCCTAAAAGTTCTAAAAAGTTTACTCTAGGAGGCAGGGGCAAATGGTGAATGCCCTATACAACTTGTTATGGGCTTATCTGACAACAAAATGAACCCCAACTAGGGATACACTCTTCAACCTTTGCTACAAGTAATAAGTGCTCATACCAGTACACATCGACGTCCCAATCCCCCGCGTCCAAGCTTTTGACCCATTAGAGAATGAGTCACTCCTTCAAGGAAACCTAGACTTGATCCTAGAAGTCAAACACAAAACGACATAGTCGATCACTAAGTATCAGAATCTTATGGCTAGATTCTACGATAGGAAGGTGAATCCAAGACCAATCAACATCGTAGACTAGTCCTCCGAAACATCGAGGCAGTAGGAAAGGGACCCTAGAAGGATAAACTCTCCCCAACATGGGAAGGGTTGTTCGTCAACACTACGATAGTGAAACATGGGACCTACAAACTAAGGGCTTCAGATGTGAAGACACTCCTTCTAAATTAGAACGTGCATAACCTGCGCCACTTCTATCAGTGATCAATGCTCTTCATAAAGGAGAAACGCAAAGCCAAGCTCATGTGCATGTATCTTACCCTTCAAAAATATAATCATTAGTTTCGTTGGCTATATTGGCTTACTAGAATAAATAGGCCCCATGCTCTTCAATTGTCAAGGCGAGATAGATGAATATCCTTATGCACCTCCTAAAATAAAGGACCTTGTAGCCTTCTACCGTCAATGTGAGATGGACGAAAGTCCTTTTGCACCTCCTAAATGAATGAACCAATTGCCCTTCTGTTGTTAAGGTGAGACGGACAAATGTCCAACTACGCCTCCTATAATAAAACATACCTCGTGTCCTTCTAAGGCGCAAACGGACAAAGGTCATTCCCTACCTTCAATGGAATGGACTTCGAGTCCTTCCGAGGAACGAACATACAAAGCTCATTTTCCACCTCCAATAAAAAGGATCTCGAGTCCTTCCGAAGCGCAAACGGACAAAGGTCATTCTCCACCTCCAATAGAATGGACCCTGAGTCCTTCTGAGGTTCAAATAGACAAAGATCCTTCGCTACCTCAAATGTAATGAACCCTGAGTCTTTCCGAGGTACGAATAGATAAAGGTCCTTCACTACTCTAATGGAACAGAACCCGAGCACTTCCAAGGCACAAACAAACAAAGGTCCTTCGCCACCTTCACCGGAACTGACCCTGGGTCCTTCTAAAATGCAAATAGACATCGTTCCTTTGTTATCTCTAATAAAATGGGTCCTGAGTCCTTCTGCGCCTCCCTAAAAAAATGGGCCCTGCATCCCTTCACACTACAGCCAAAACGAATCCCAAGTCCTTCTAATCCTTAAGATAGAGCGAGCTGGAAATCCTCTGCCTGAACCCCCACATGACGGGCCTCAAGTCCTCCTGCACAACTTTGTAAAACATACTCCTGTTGAATCTTGAGCCGCCCTTAGCGCGCGGGGGGGGGGGGGGGGGGGGTTGAATACGGACAAATAATTTTTTTTACCAAAATATTTACCTTATCAAAATAATTATGAAACTTAAAGTAGATTTTCACACAACCAAAATAAGAAACTAGTACTTAGAAATTTTATGAAAAAAAAATGAAATTTGTATTTCATAAACAATAAAAAACAAGAACTATGATTTCAATAGAGCTTGAAATCGAGGCTATATGTGAAAATCTTCTTTTGTGATTTTCACCGGTCCTTCTCCCAAACACTGGCCAGTAATATCCTATCTCTCCCTATATATATAGTCTCTAGCCTCCCCCTAGATCTCTCCATGATCTAATTGCTGCACACAAGTCTGCAATTTCCCCCTAAATCACACAAGGTCCTAGTCACCACTCAAAAAGCGGCAAATTCTCTACCGATTATAAAGTATAAAGAAAATATCACAAAAAGTAAAATGAAAATAAAACTCCCTCTAGTCTTGAGCGCTGAAGAAGATGATGAATCCTTGTGAAGGTCGATGGAGTTGAAGTACACGAACAATCTCTTCTTCGCTCTTAAACTTTCTTAGGCACTTAGGAGTTTTTTTGGTTTCTGGAGTTATCTGGCTATGGATGCACGAGAATGAAGACTCCTGAAGGTGTGCAATAAAAATTTCTTGAAATCTAGCATATTTATAATTTTTGCACTATCGCCCGACGATAGGTAGCTATTGTAATTACCCGGCCCATTTAGGCGCGGCTTTGCCGACCCACCAGAAAGCTCGCTCGCTTTTGGTGGTACAGTCAAAATATTACAAGGCCTGCAGGTCGTACACCCCAAAGCCTCCCTGGCTTGTTTATCAGCACAGCACGTTGTTGGTGTTAGGTATCGAACCCACAACCCTTGATAAGGAGCCTTAATACCTCTCCTTATCACCAACTGAGATGGCCCACCAGAAAGCTCGTCCCCTTTCGGTGGTACAGCCGAAATATTACAAGGCCTGCAGGCGACACCGCGCCTAAATGGGTCGGGTCATTACAGTTATTGCCTGTGATATCTCCTCCAGCTGACACATGTCCCACTTTATAATAACCACGTCAGGAGATGGAGATTGTGTTCGATCGTGTGGCTATCACGTCGTGATATGCAGATATTGCCTGGCGATACCATTGAATAATGCATGTCGTTTTTGATCATGTAGAATGTAAGCCACGTCATCATGCTATCGCATGACAATAGTAAGTTATCGCCAGTGATATCTCCAGCTTTCACAAAATACGGCTTGGCTCCAAAGAAAAATCATTATAGTATTTTACCTGTGGTACTTGCACACTATAAACACAATATGATCAAATACATTCTGGATTTGTATTCTCAAACCATGGAGTGCAGAACGCATGCTCCAACAATCTCCCCCTTTTAATAATAACAAATCCACTTAGAAATAAATCAGGAACAACTTATAGCAATGTTTAGAAAAATTATTAAGCAAGATAAATAGGTGATCATGTGTACAAACTCCCCCTATATGGATGCTCTCCTACACTGTACTCCCCCTAAATAACCTAAACAATAGAGTTCTTGTCTTGTCTTTTTTTTTCTTAAATCTCCTCTTTTGAGTATTATCAAACGATAGGTGGGTGAGTTAATTATAAAGTTAGAGAGCATACTGTATAGAGAGAATGTGAGGAGTTAATTATCAAGTTAGATACGAAAACAGAGAAATGTGGAATTTGAAAAGTAGAGATATAGATCAAGTATGCTTTAGAAGTGAAAGTCCACTTAGTGTCAACTATCTTCACCTATGGGGGGGGGGGAATAGGTGTCTCTGCAGCGTATTTGCGGAATTAAGATTTTACCTGCACAAGAAAACAAAACAACCAAGCACAGAAAATACACAGGCAAATTATAGTGGTTCCCCGATTTGGGTACGTCCACTTTCCCCCTTCGACCTATCTCCCAACACGGGACGACTCGGTCACTTCACCAACAGGATTGAAATCCAATCCTTGCACTAACGGAAGGAACCCTTCCACACGTAGGAGTCAACACTCCCACAACCCGGGTTGCACCCAACCCTTACAACTAAAGACCAATCGGTCCGTTACAAAGAAATTGAAAATGCTTGTAAGAAATACAAACGACGTTTGGAGAGTAAGGTGTCCCTCTTCGTTCGACGACGTGTTCTTGAGGTCAACGAAGAGTCCACAACCCTAGATCTCACTTGGAAAGAATCTTCCCGAAACCGGCGGCGGCTTGTAGCGGCGGCAAAGTTCTCGGAATCGGCGGCGGCGACGGAGAGCAGCAGCAGTGCCAACTTGATTCAAACTTCGTAGCGAAGGAAGTAAGGTCTTCCAACGGTCACACTAGGATCGATCGTCTCGATTGATTCGGAAGGGGAAGGATTTTCCCGATCAATGAATCAAGAGACAAGGGATCTCTGGTTAGACGCGTGAGACGCTATGCTAGCCTAAGCTTCGGTCGCCGGAGATCTGGAAGAACCTGAGATCAGCAGCGGCGACAAGTGCACGAGCGGCGGAGACGATCGGCGGAGCGTTAGGGCTTGTCGGCGGCTCGTGCTTTTTGAAATCTCGTCTCACTTCCCTTTACTGTTCATACATACGGAGTATATATACATTAGGTCAAGTAAATGACCGTTGTGGGTCCCACCAATAAGAAGGCTTGAGCCCGGTTCGAAACAGTTCAGATAGTTTGAACCGGTCCAGAGAACAACAGGAAATTGCCTAAGTCAAATTCGGCGAGAATCGTAGGTGATTCTCGCCGAATCGGCGAGAATCACTTACGATTCTCGCCGACTTCTACTTAGCCGAAATCTGGCTGAACTGATACAGAAGCCGGGGAGAATCAGCGGGAATCACTTTTGATTCTCACCGAATCGTCGAGAATGCAAGGTCATTCTCGACGAATCGGCGAGAATCATAAGTGATTCTCAACGATTCTGCCTTAGAAAATTTCCCTGTCTATGTCGAAGCTGCCGGCTTCAACCGGCGAGAATCAGCTAGTGATTCTCGACGACTCGGCGAGAATCATTAGTGATTCTCGTCGGTTTTTACTTGGGCTATTTGTCCTCTTTCTTTCCTTGAGCTGGTCTTTGGCCCATCCTTGCTCCTTGTCTGCTCTTGCTTTATCATAGCCCTGTACTTGAAATTAAGTACACCCCAATAGAGAGAGTACACGTAGACCAACACACTGATCTGCTCAATGAGGGATTACGTTGCACAGACCCGTGTATATTGACCCACTGCACCCTGACATTGGTGTGTACTTAGCGTGGAATAACTGCAAGTACAACTAGAAATATTTCATCAAATACATTGTCTATTTACCTTGGCTTGTACAGGGGCTTCTTCAAATCAGGTACATTGTGGATGCAATACCCAACAATCTCCCCCTATTTGAAGAAGCCTAAACCCTACAAGCTAAGGTGAATAGAGCATATAGAAATTAAAAACCGAAACTTAAGAGTGAGGTGATAGGGATAAGCATTACCCGTTACTTGAGAGCAAACTAGACATTGAGCTACCTTAGCCTTAGCCGAGAGGGTAATCTCCCCCTTTTCGGCTTCTGCAAATTTGGTTCTGGTGCACCTGACACCATGCTCCCCCTCAGTCCGTGCACTTATGTTGTCACTTGAGTTGCTGGCAGATGCTCCCCCTAGATGCACGAGCCAGGAGCGTCTGGAGTCTTTATTCCTCATAGTTGAGCATCCCCAATTCAGTTTTGAAGAGACTGAACTTGGCCTCGTCCAAGGGCTTTGTGAAAATATCTGCAATCTGCTTGTCCGTGGGGACATAGCAGAGAGAGATGTCCTTGTTCTCCACGTGCTCCCGAATGAAGTGGTAGCGCACTTCAATATGTTTCGTTCTGCTATGCGATACTGGATTGTTTGCGATGGCAATTGCACTTGAGGAGTCGCAGTACATGGGTACTTCCTTGAACTGGAGATCATAGTCTGCTAACTGGTTCCTTATCCATAGGAGTTGTGCGCAACAGCTCCCTGCCGAGATGTACTCAGACTCTGCTGTGGAGGTTGCGACACAATTTTGCTTCTTGCTGTTCCATGAGATAAGCCTTCTTCCGAGGAATTGACACGTCCCGGAAGTGCTTTTCCTGTCATCCCTACTCCCTGCAAAATCAGCATCTGAAAAACCTATTAGCTCGACATCATTGTTTCTCGGGTACCACAAGCCAAGATTGGGAGTACCTTTAAGGTATCTAAGAATGCGCTTTGCAGTGACATAATGAGATTCCTTAGTGTTCACCTGATATCTGGCACAAACACATGTAGAGAATATGATATCCGGTCTACTGGCAGTAAGGTAAAGCAGAGATCCAATGATGCTTCTGTATTTGGTTTCATCGAAAGGTTTACCTTTCTCATCCTTATCCAGAGACATAGTGGATCCCATTGGAGTCCGCATAGAGGTTGCATTCTCCATTCCGAATTTCTTGAGGAGTTCATTTGTGAACTTCGTCTGAGAGATGAAGATTCCGTCCTCAGACTGTTTCACTTGAAGTCCCAAGAAGTACTTCAGCTCCCCCATACTGCTCATTTCAAACTTTCCTTGCATAAGTTTGGAAAACTTTTTGCAAAGATTGTTATCCGTTGAGCCAAATATGATGTCGTCAACATAGATTTGCACCAGCAAAATCTTGCCTTTGACTTCCCTGAGAAACAATGTCTTGTCTATTTTTCCTCTAGAGAACTTGTTCTCAAGAAGAAAACTAGACAATGTCTCATACCAAGCTCGAGGAGCTTGTTTTAAGCCATATAACGCTTTATTAAGAAAATAGACATGATTAGGATATGTAGGATTGACAAAACCTGGAGGTTGAGCGACGTATACTTCCTCTTTCAAATCTCCATTCAGGAAAGCCGATTTCACGTCCATCTGATAAACTGTGAATCCTTTGTGGGAGGCATAGGCTAGGAATAGCCGGATTGCTTCGAGCCATGCAACTGGTGTAAACGTCTGGTCAAAATCAATCCCCTCCTCCTGTCGGTAACCTTGATCCACTAGTCTGGCCTTGTTCTTTATGATGACACCATGTTCATCCAGTTTGTTTCTGAAGATCCACTTGGTGCCAATCACATTCTGCTTTTGAGGTCTGGGAACAAGCGTCCAAACGTTGCATCTTTCGAACTGATGCAATTCATCTTGCATGGCCAAAATCCAGGCAGCATCTTCGTTTGCCTCGTTGAACTTCTTTGGCTCAACCTGGGACAGAAAGCTAAGATGCAAAATCTCGTTAATAGTACCTCGGCGAGTTCTGACCCCGTCACGAGGATTTCCGATGATCTGATCTCTGGGATGATCCCTCACGTGTCTGAGCTGTAGAAGTCTGGCGTCAGGAGCGTCGACTACTTCTTGGGCATCGCCTTCTTCTAAAGGATTTGCTCCATTTTGATTTTCAACTTCTCCGATCTGCGTAGAAGTGGATACCTTGACGTACGTTGGAGGTGCATCTTTCTCGGGCTCATCCAGTTGCAATCTTTCGAGTCTGTCACCTGCATCTTCAGGAAGAAGACTAGAAGTCTTGCAATTAAGCAAACTTCCTTCATCAAATACAACATTTATTGACTGCTCTACCACTAGGGTTTTCTTGTTGAAAACTCTATAAGCCCGGCTGCGGCTACTATAGCCCATGAATATGCCTTCGAAGCATTTTTCACCAAACTTAGTACGCGGGTACTTCCCATTATTCAGTACATAACATTTGCAGCCAAAGATCCTCAGGTAGGACATGGTTGGTTTCTTGCCTTTCAGTAGCTCATAGGGAGTCATGCGATGGCTCTTGTTAATCAATGCCCGGTTTTGTACATGACAAGCCGTATTAATAGCCTCGGCCCAGAAGTATTCCGGGAGAGAGGCGTCATTCAACATTGTCGTGCACACCTCAATGAGTGTTCTGTTTCTCCTCTCCGCCACTCCGTTCTGTTGAGGAGTGCGAGGGGAGGAGAACTCATGAAAGATACCAAGTTCTTCACAGAACTTTGTCATAGCCCCAGACTCAAACTCTGTTCCGTGGTCACTTCTGATTTTGACCACAGAGCAGTTAAGTTCGTTCTGTATCTGCTTGACAAAATTAGTGAAGATGTCAAATATATCTGACTTGCGTTTTAAAAAGAACACCCACGTAAACCGAGAGTGATCATCTACAATTACTAGCGTATATGACTTCCCTCCTAAGCTATGAACTTGCATAGGACCAAACAAGTCCATGTGCAGAAGATAAAGACATCTGGAGGAATCTTTGTCTGGGATGCCCTTAAAGGTAGCCCGAGTCTGCTTGCCCATTTGACATGCAGGACATGGACTATCTTTAATGCACTTAATAATGGGAGCGTCCCTTACTAAGTCTTTGGAAAATAGCATATTAATTGTCTTGTAATTAATGTGTGCCAATCTCTTGTTCCATTGTTCACAAAGAGATGCACTGCCTTTAGCAACGAGGCATACTGGGGTAGAAGAATCTAAACTAAGAAAGTCTAAACAGAAAATATTTCTGCTCCTAATGCCTGTTAATACGGTCTCCGAAGAGTCACATGATATTATCAGGCATTTATCCTTGCAGAACTTAACGTCATACCCTTTATCACATAACTGGCTTACGCTGATCAGGTTGTGATTTAACCCTTCAACATAAGCTACGTTAGTGATAGAGAGTATACCGTTGGAAATCGTACCGTAACCTCTGGTGATTCCCCGATAAGATCCCCCAAATATGACTTTGGGTCCATCCTCGACTGGAGAGTACTCCCTCAGCAGGCTTCTTGTCCCGATCATGTGACGGGAGCATCCACTGTCCAAATACCAAATGGGAGTTTTGTTGGCCTTTGGACATCCCTGCAAAACAGAATTAATTTGCCTTAGGAACCCAATCAAACTTGGGTCCTAGATTCCTTGTTAGCATACTCCCCCTCGATTGGTTAACTCTACGAGTGGTCGGCCTCGCATTGCTAACATAAGGAGTCTCGTTATACCTTGGATTAAACCAACAATCCACGGCAAAGTGACCAATTTTGCCACAGCACCAGCAGTCAAACCTGTTATACTTCCTCTTGGGCGCCTGCTTTACCCTTGAAACGTGGGGTTCAGCTGGGGCCGAAGACCTGGAGGTGGAGGCAACATGATGACCACAGTCACATGACTTCTTCACCTCTTGGCTTTTCAGTGTAACATGCTTGGCCTTAGGTGCCAGCTTCCTATTATGGCCGCTAGAGAATTGACCATAATTTCCCAAGTGCATTTCCTCATAGGGTGCCTTGAAGATACTCTCACTGAAGTTACGGGGAAAGGTCCAGCCATCATATCGGCTCTTCGGCTTTGCAACCGAGGGCCTGAAGTGATGCCCATATGTTGACTCAAAGTCATGTTGGTTACAGGGAAAGCTAGGCTTTCTGAACTCAACAGGACTGAGTGGGGCCTTTCCTTTCTCATCAGCAGAGGCTTTCTTGGCAGCCTTATTCTTTCTCCTGTTCCTGTTTCTCCTGGACGAGGATCTAGATACCCCTACGTGCCCCAAGCCTGCCCCTTTGGCTTGAGCAGAGAAGGTATCAACTAATGGAAGAACAGTTTTTGGCATAGAGAAGCTCTTGACGATCTTCCTTTCTGCCGCAAGTAGTTTTTCCAACTTGTCGACTTCCTCCTGCTTAAGATCAAGGAGCTTAAGAGACTCTGAATGCTTTGAAGTCAGGTCCAAGTGCTCCTGTCGGAGGGAGATCAAACTGGTGATCTCTTCCCTCAGGGAGACACTCTCACCTTTAAGGAATTTGACTTCCTTTTTCTCCGCCTTCAGTTTCTTTCGACATTTCAGGAATGTATTGAGCAGAAGCTCATACTTATCTAGGAGCTCAGCTTCAAGGGCAGAGGGGCTATCCTCAGCATCATCATCCTGAGACTCAGGATCAGAGTCAGAGTCGGAGAGAGTGGTGTGAGCTTTTACCTTCCCAGTAAATGGGGGGCAATCTCCTTCTGAGTCAGAGCGACCCATTAGCCCAAAGTAGGCTTCCTCATCATCGCTGGTGTCTGACGTGTCATATTCACTCAGCGTCTTTGGCTTCTTTGCGATGTAACTCCTTTCCTTCTTCTTGTCTTTTGAGGACCTGTGCTCCTCTCCCTTTCCCTTTTCCCTCTTGCCTTGATGGCAGTCGGCCACGACGTGTCCTGGCTTGTTGAAACCAAAGCATATAATGTCAGAAGAGCGGTGTTTGTTCGGTTTGGAAACATACCTGTCAGAGGAATAGTTCTTCTTCTGATCCCTTGAGGAGGAACCGGTTCTCTTTCTCTGATTCCTCAGCTTGAGGAACTTCTTGAATTCCCGTGTGATAAGGGATAAATCTTCCTCAGATAACTCTGATCCGGAGGAGCTTGGCTCAGAGTCTTCCTCTTCATCCCTCTTCCACGCACGGGAGGAAGCGACACCCTTACCCTTTCTGGAGTGAATGGCTTTCAGGGCCACCGTCTTTTCCTTGGCCGCGGCTTTCTATGCTTCCTCTTCAGCCTTCCTTGTGTTCAACTGAAGCTCATAGGACATGAGCTTCCCGAACAGAATCTGAGGGTCGGTTTCCGCAAGTCTGCCAAACTCGCGGATGGCGCAGATCTTTGTGTCCCATTCCTTAGTGAGGGACCTAAGGAATTTATCATTGAGTTCACCGTCAGTGAACACTCTTCCATATCCTTTGAGTGCATTGACGATCTTGAGGAAGTTTTCGAAGGTGACTCCGATCTCCTCCTTTGGCCCTTGTCTGAAGGCCTCATATTTCTGATTGAGGAGGGATCTCCGATCGTCCCTCACTTCATCTGTGCCCTCCATTAAGACAATCAGACAACTCCAGAGATCCTTGGCTGTCCTGCAATTGCTGAAGTTCTGCATCATAGAGTCGTCAACTGCGCTCACCAGGATGTTCTGAGCTTTTTTGTCGAGTCCGAATAGCACCATTTCGTCCTTGTCCATTTCCGAAAGTTTCTTGGGTACTTTCCTGGTAGGATCAATGGTGGAGGCCTTAGTGGGAATGTAAGGTCCCTCCTCCACTATCATGAAGAGCCGAGGGTCGACCGCTTCCATGTAGAATCTGATTCTTTCCTTCCAGATAGGAAAGTTCAGTCTAGTGCATACTGGGATTTTGCCGGAGTGCTTGAGTCCGTCCATGGAGGATATCTGTCTGATTCTTGACACTGGTGGCAGGATTCTACTCAAGGTGTGAACCTTTTTGATGAGCAACCTCCCTCTGATACCACTTGAAAGTCCACCTAGTGTCAACTATCTTCACCTATGGGGGGGGGGGGGGGAATAGGTGTCTCTGCAGTGTATTTGCGGAATTAAGATTTTACCTGCACAAGAAAACAAAACAACCAAGCACAGAAAATACACAGGCAAATTATAGTGGTTCCCCGATTTGGGTACGTCCACTTTCCCCCTTCGACCTATCTCCCAACACGGGACGACTCGGTCACTTCACCAACAGGATTGAAATCCAATCCTTGCACTAACGGAAGGAACCCTTCCACACGTAGGAGTCAACACTCCCACAACCCGGGTTGCACCCAACCCTTACAACTAAAGACCAATCGGTCCGTTACAAAGAAATTGAAAATGCTTGTAAGAAATACAAACGACGTTTGGAGAGTAAGGTGTCCCTCTTCGTTCGACGACGTGTTCTTGAGATCAATGAAGAGTCCACAACCCTAGATCTCACTTGGAAAGAATCTTCCCGAAACCGGCGGCGGCTTGTAGCGGCGGAAAGGTTCTCGGAATCGGCGGCGGCGACGGAGAGCAGCAGCAGTGCCAACTTGATTCAAACTTCGTAGCGAAGGAAGCAAGGTCTTCCAACGGTCACACTAGGATCGATCATCTCGATCGATTCGGAAGGGGAAGGATTTTCCCGATCAACGAATCAAGAGACAAGGGATCTCTGGTTAGACGCGTGAGACGCTATGCTAGCCTAAGCTTCGGTCGCCGGAGATCTGGAAGAACCTGAGATCAGCAGCGGCGACAAGTGCACGAGCGGCGGAGACGATCGGCGGAGCGTTAGGGCTTGTCGGCGGCTCGTGCTTTTTGAAATCTCGTCTCACTTCCCTTTACTGTTCATACATACGGAGTATATATACATTAGGTCAAGTAAATGACCGTTGTGGGTCCCACCAATAAGAAGGCTTGAGCCCGGTTCAAAACAGTTCAGATAGTTTGAACCGGTCCAGAGAACAACAGGAAACTGCCTAAGTCAAATTCGGCGAGAATCGTAGGTGATTCTCGCCGAATCGGCGAGAATCACTTACGATTCTCGCCGACTTCTACTTAGCCGAAATCTGGCTGAACTGATACAGAAGCCGGGGAGAATCGGCGGGAATCACTTTTGATTCTCACCGAATCGTCGAGAATGCAAGGTTATTCTCGACGAATCGGCGAGAATCATAAGTGATTCTCGACTATTCTGCCTTAGAAAATTTCCCTGTCTGTGTCGAAGCTGTCGGCTTCAACCGGCGAGAATCAGCTAGTGATTCTCGACAACTCGGCGAGAATCATTAGTGATTCTCGTCGGTTTTTACTTGGGCTATTTCTCCTCTTTCTTTCCTTGAGCTGGTCTTTGGCCCATCCTTGCTCCTTGTCTGCTCTTGCTTTATCATAGCCCTGTACTTGAAATTAAGTACACCCCAATAGAGAGAGTACACGTAGACCAACACACTGATCTTCTCAACGAGGGATTACGTTGCACAGACCCGTGTATATTGACCCACTGCACCCTGACATTGGTGTGTACTTAGCGTGGAATAACTGCAAGTACAACTAGAAATATTTCATCAAATACATTGTCTATTTACCTTGGCTTGTACAGGGGCTTCTTCAAATCAGGTACATTGTGGATGCAATACCCAACAAGAAGTAACATGCAAGAGAATGTGGAAGTATCAAGTAAAGATAAGGTAGCAATGTGAAGAAGTCAATTTCAAGCAAACAAAAACATTGTAACAACCATGCAAAAATATCTAAGGCATGTAAAAAAATGAGATAGAAATGATGAAATCATTTTCGGTCCAATTCTCATGAGAAGAAATTTTATAATAGATAATGATGTGTACAATGTGTGCTTAGTAAACAAAACAAGTGAATAGATTAAAATGTACATAAAAATATGAAATGTATACTCATAACATTGAAACTACATAAACAACTTAACGTTTATAAAGGAATTCATTGCACTTTATTTTTGAAGAAAATGGCCACACAAGTTTGCACAATGTACTTTACGATTCTTTCCAAGGTGCTCAACCTCATAATGCTTATCAAGACTTATCAGGAGGGTGAGTAGTGTTTGGTGAAGTATCCTTGTCAATTTATTCTTTTTTGCAATTTTTTTATATCAACATTTTTTTCTCAATTTTTTTTGTTTTTGTTTTGTTTTGAATAAGGACTCTGAATCCACTTGTTTTGCAAACATAAATAACAAATTTGAAGGCTGTGATATTTGAAGAAATAGGTGCATGGATCAGCGATGAAGCAAGGATTTATGTAAATCATGAGGTTAAGCCTTAACAAAATATATCCATGTAAAAAGAAAATTTAAACACACTTGTAGTTTACCAAAAAGTGTGAGTGCAATTTCATTTTCTAATATAAAATATTACACATACTTAGAGACATGCAAAAACAAATTTAAATATTTGCTACTCACTATTTTAGTGTAAATTGAAGACATTCAAGACATGAAATAATGTAAACAATGTTATATGTTACTTGAAAAGTAAGATCCACATTGTAAATCATCTGTAAATGATAAATCAACAAAAACTTGACTTTAGGATGTGTAGCACATTTAAGACAGGAGTGGAGAATTAGAATTAAATTTTGAAGAAGAAAAACGCTATCGTGAGCGATAGCGATATCGCTCAGCGATATCAAATTTGTATATAAAGGCAAATCGGATTCCAGATCTCATTTCTTACCTAATTTTCTGAACCCTTATTGCGAGAAACGGGAGCTTTTTCCGGTGGAACTTCAAATCCAAGGTAATTTCCATGTGATTTTTTTGAAATTTCTTAGAGATCTTGAATTTAAAGTAGATTTGGAAGATCCTTTGTGATTTAAAGTAAATTTCATGAGAAATGGATTTGAAGGATTTCTTGAGAACACAAAAAACTTGAGTTTTGAGGTTTTTATGTCATGAATTTAGATCTATAGAATGTAGTTGAGTTTTTTCAAACATTTTAGTGAAATTATGAAGAAAACTTAGGAGATTTGAATTTTTTAGTTGAGATCTGAAATTTTTAGTGAAGAAAACTTACAAGATCATGGTTAATACTAAAAAGATAATGAATAGTAACATGATCTTTAATTAAGATTGAAATTTTTTTAAAGAAGTTTTCTCACAGTGGTTAAAGTATACCATATTTTGTTTTTAAATGTAAAAAAAACAGCTTTATGAAAAAATTTTGAATGTTAGAAGAATTCTAGCTATAGCCCGATAATAATGAAGAATTAAATATTTTCTTTTCATTTTCAGGAAATATGGCTTCAGAATCTAGAGCACAAAAAAGCACCTTCAACAATATGCATTCCTCATATCAATCAAATCCAAGAATTGAGAAAGCTGCGATGGGCATTGTAAAGATAGTGGAGTTCAAAGGGATGTGTGATGCGCATGTTTATGACTTGCTTGCGTAGGCAGGTATACTGTCTCTGATTATTCCTGATATGTTCAGTTCAGTATTGGTTAGTGAATTTTATAATCATTTGGAAGTCCCAACTTATACAGAATTGAATGAAGGAGTGAGGTCACGCATTCAAGGAGGGATAGTAGAGATCACGCGTGATGATTTGAGAAATGGTTTGAACTCATTTCAAGCACAAATGTCCTAGATGTGGTTGAAAATGATAGAAAGTATAGAAATTGGACATGATTAAATGAAACACTTCCTAGAATTTCCGATAACAAAACTCTAATTCAAACTACCGTCTCTCATACTTTTGAAGCCTTCTAAATTCAAGATATTTTGAGAAATACAATTATGTTAAAGGCGGGAGACACCAAGAAAATTTCTGCCCAGTTAACGTTGGTTACTTATATGATTGTAGATGATGTTGTTGAGTATTGTATCCACAATTACCTGGATTTGAAGAAGCCTCCAGTCAAGCTAAGATGAATTCACAATGTATTTGACGATATTTCTTCAAGATTGTGCTTGCAGCTATTCCATGCTAAGTACACACCAATGTCAGGGTGCAGTGGGTTAATATACACGGGTTTGCGCAACGTAATCCCTCATTGAGCAGATCAGTGTGTTGACTCATGTGTGATCTCTCTATTGGAGTGTACTTATTTTCAAGTACATGGTTGAGATAGATCAAGAACAGAAAAGGAGCAAGGATGGGTCAAAGACCAAGTCATGGGAAGAAAAAAGAAAAATCTTCTAAGGAAAATTCGACGGGAATCACTAAGTGATTCTCGCCGATTAGACGGGAATCACTAGTGATTCTCGTCAAATCGTCGAGAATCACTTGCCGATTCCCACCGACTGCATCCGACTGACAGTTCGCCTTAAAAAATTCTTCTAAGTCAGAATCGACGAGAATCATTAACTGATTCTCGCCGAATCGTCGAGAATGACTTTGCATTCTCGCCGATTCGTCGAGAATGGTCTTGATTCTCGCTGATTCCCTCTGGATGGCAAGCTTTTCAACTGAAACTCTACCAAGGATAATTCGACGAGAATCATGAGTGATTCCCGCCGACTTTGACGGGAATCACCAATGATTCCCGCCAAATTTGCCTTAGGCGATTTTTATCTATTCGCTGGACCGAACCAAGATAACTGGCGCTGTTTTGACCGGGCCTAGGGTTTCTTATTGTGGGCCCCGCAACAGTCATTTAGGGTTGTTCTATAGTATATATACTCGCTTATATCGAACTTCAACTGTAGCCATTAACGGAAAAACGAAAGCAGTCGTGCTTGACCTAGCCGATCGCGGAACTCCACCGCACGCCGTCGCCGCTCGCAAGTTGTCGCCGCCACCGATCTTAGACCTTCTCTGATCGTCCGGCGACAGGACCGAGGCAAGCCTTGCGTCTCACGCATCTCTCTCGAGATCCCTTGTCTCTTGATTTGTTGAACAAAGTTAGATCTTCTTTCCAAATCAATTGAGACGACCGATCCGATTGAGATCGTTGGTAGACCTTGCTTGTCTCGTCAAGAAGTTTGAATCTACAAAGCATCGCCGCCGCAATCATTTGCTGCCGCCGATCTCGGGAAGATCCTCTCCAAGAGAGTGCTCCAGTCGTGGACTCTTCGTCTTCATCAAGAACGCATCAATGAACGAAGAGGGACATCGGGTTCTCCATACTTGAAGTTTGTATTTTTTATACATTCTAATTTTCGTGTTGTTATAAAGGAATAATGATTCCTCGTTGTAAGGGTTGGGTGCAACCTGTGGTGGAGGAGTAGTGACTCCTTCGGGTGGAAGGGTTTCTTACATAGTGTGAGGATTGGATTTCAATCCGTTTGGTGAAGTGACCGAGTCGTCCCTTATTGGGAGATAGGTCGTAGGGGGAGAGTGAATGTACCCAAATCGGGGAACCACTATAATTGTTTTTGTGCTTTTATGTGCTGTGGTTGTTTTCTTGTGTAGGTTATTTTTCATTCCGCAAAAGACTGCAAATCACCTATCCCCCCATAGGTGAAGTTAGTTGACACTAGATAACTTTCAAGTGGTATCAGAGGGAGGTTACTCGTCAATAAGGTTAACACCTTAAGTAAGATCCCGTGTTTGGTGTCAAGAAGAAAACAAGACTCAAGCATGGAGCTATACTCTGATGTCTCTCCTCTGAGACTCCCTGCCTGCACAACGGAGTATTATCCCATCTGGAAGATGAGAGTTATGTTTCATCTAGAGGACATTGACCCTCGCGCATCATTCATTATGGAAGAGGGTCCCTTCATTCCCATGAAGGCTTCTGGATCTGGAAAAGATCTCCAAATCCCCAAGAGTCCCGAAGAGATGTCTAAGACTGAGCTCTCACTTTTCAACCTGGACAAGCTGATTCATCAGATCATCACTGACGTTTGGTCTGGATCATCTCGTTCAAGATTGGACAAGTGTAAGACTGCAAAGTCTATGTGGCAAACTATCTCTGATCTCATGGAGGGAACAGAGACAGCTGGGACTGGATGACAACAAGAGGATGAAGCCTATGTGGGGGTCCTCATCTCTGAAGATGAAAGTCAAGACAAATCTCTCAATATCAGGGCTCCCGTGTCTCTATCTGAGACTGAAGAAGAGATTGAGGAATGCAGTTATGATGAAGCTGACACATCAGTCTCTGCATAGCTTAACGCTAACCCTGATCATCATAATCAGGATCAGGTATCTTCCTCATCTTGCTCCTTGCCTCTTGAATCTCCTGAAGATAGGAGAAGTTCAGAGGGTTATCTATCAAGTGATGCAAAGGAGATTGACAGCTTCAATCAAAAGATTTAAACTCTTGATTCCCTTCGTAGTGCCCTTTAGAGGAGCAACTTGCTTGTTGAGGAACAAGCTAAGGAGATTGCTCAGTTGAGGACCATGATGGACCTCCAATTGGAATCCATCAAGGTGAAGGACCCAAAAATCTCGGATCTAGAGTTTTCACTAGAGACTGAGAAGAGAATAGTATCTAACTTTTCCAAGGTAGATGGTATTAAGAGAAAGGGAGAAAACGGGTGGATCTCATGAATTATAAAATCGTGGAGAAATGGGGAAACTATTTTCAGACCCCCCACACCGAGTAAGAAGGGCACACATCATGCCTTCAGGTATGACCATAAGAACAACCATGGTCACTGTAAGAATGATCAACCCTCATGTGGAAGTACCCATAGTGCAAGTGCTGTTATGGCTACCAATGAGAAAATACATTTGGCTCATCATGAACCTTTTGTATTATCTGCCTCAGCCTCAACACTTCATGAGATTGCAGGAACCAGCTCTCACAGTAACTCTCACCACCCTAGGACACAGGGAAAGGGGGTTTGGAAACATGTAGCTAGTACTCATGGGGCCCCCAGATGTGTGCTAACTGAAAAGAAGGCACCACCTCCCAGGCCTCATGACACTCACCACATGTTCTCCATCCACCCTCCCCCGTGTCTCGGTAGAAAGGGCAAATCTGTGAGCAGAACCTACTCTGCCCCTGTCAGACCTAAATCATGACTAACTCAGTCAGTAGGTCTGGTCAGAAAAGGAGATACAACATTCATGAGTGTTGGTGTTGTGACAAAGTGGGTCACTTTGTCATAGATTGTTGGCACAATCCTTCTATGCCAAGGGCAAGGGTATGTCCACCTCCTTTGGCTAGAGATAGCCTTCCTGATAGGAATCCTGTAGGAAGGCATTCGGTATTTTTTGTTGACAAGAACCTAGGACCCAGTACATATTGGGTTCCTAAGGTAAGGTAATTCATTTTTGCAGGATAGTCTAGGTTCCCGTGAATTTGATGGGACCTAGACATGAGATGTTCCAAGAATGATATGGAATAAGTATATGGGATAAGAGATAGTACAAACAACAATGGCCTACTCCAACTGGATACCTGGTGTACTTCAAATAGAGGATCTGAATGATCAACTTAATGATCCCAGGTACGCGCATTCAGTTTCGAAACTTGAGTCGCATTACATAGATGCTTATATATATATGTATATCCAAACGAATATGTAAATTCTCTTTCTAAAGTAAATGTATATATATATACATATATGTTCACACACCTGATGATAGGGCACGAAGGCTAATACCTCAATGATCCCTAGTTGGAAATCTAATGATTTTGTTTTATATATACATATCCAAGTAATAATGTATAACAATGGGTGTCAATCAGTCCGATGAAAATCAAGGAGCGTGTACCAGTAGCTATAACGAAAATTCTACACTTTTGACTCACCTAGAATTACCCAGTACTTACGTCTAAGGTTAACATTCATTCAACTCGACCTAGGTTTTCTGACCAAGAAATGAAAAAGGGGGCAAAGATTCGAAATCAAAACGGACAGCAGAAACATGCCCTTTACAGTGGAAAGAGCGGCTACCCCAGAGTTCGGTTGATTTAAGTAGCAAAACTCTCGGTTTGACTCCTCATCTCCCAGAACTCGCGAAAGTCCCGTCGACTTCCCAGAAATCTCGCTGAATCCGTCGATCGTGCGGAAGTTGCTTCCTTGCTTCTATCGCCTGGTGTTCTCCGCCTTCCGTCGACTCTGCCGCAGTCCTCCCTCAGTCGGCTTCGTGGTCTCATCGACGATATCATCTGGACGCAAGGAACATGCCGACTCACTGTCAGTTTTCCCTCTCCTGTCGACTCCCATTCTGGTCGCCAACGGTCCCGATGCAAGCCAATTAGGGTCTCTCTCTGCTCTGCGCTAAGGTAATGTCCATTCCTCCTTGAACCAAACTTGTTTGTATCTTGTCTAGTGTAGCTCCGAAACTAGAGTTTCTGATAAGGGTTTGGTCCCTTGGACGTTTTTTGTTTAGGTTTGCAATGGCTCCTCGAACCACGGTTGGGCTCCTCACCGGGAGTGAGTTAGTTAGGACCGGCTTCTCCCATGCCTCTGATGAGTTCAGGAACATTATCTTGATGCTTGAAGAAGCCGAGCTCTCCTTTATACTTGAGCACCCGTGCAAGATTCTGGATAAAGAAGTGCTTGAATTCTTTGCAACCGCGAAGCTATGGCATGAGGATACTGTGATTAAGAGTAAGATTGCTAGTCTACGGATCAAGATGTCCGCAGAAAAATTGTCACGACATTTGTAGCTCAACAGTGTTGAACAAGAGGACTACCTGGAGGAAGATGATCGTGCCATGACTCTCCTGTTCTGTGGACTCGCTCGAGGGACTAAGTCTATCAAGCGCAAGGAAATGAATGAGGAAGGGAAGCTCCTCTCTGATATTATTGGGAAGGTCCTGATCTGCAAACCGGGCTCCCATGATCATATCTCTGGTGATATGTTCAAAATCTTGGTGGCCGTAGTATGTAGAAAAAGATACAACTGGGGGGCCATGCTGTTTGAGAAGATTAAAGATACTCTTCGAACCCCCAACTTTGGGAGGATCATCAGCCTGTACCTCAATCAGATGGATGGAGACAGGTTTGACATGAGTAAGGGAGTTCCTCTCCACTACTTGAAGAAAATGGACTCCAGTGTGTTTGAAAGATAGGAAAGGAGGATTGGACAAGGAGGTGCGGATGATGATGAAGACAACAGAGCTCTAGAATACCGGAGTCCCTTGGATGAACCCAGTGACGTTCCTGATTTGCTGCATGCAGGAACTGAGGGGGAGTCGTTACACATTCCTTCTGATGCCCTTAGGACGGAAGTCTCAGGTTCAGATCATGCAAATGCAGTCACTGACATTACCCAGATTGCAAAGGATGCAATAGATACCCTCCCCACTGATCAGGTTGAAGAGGAGGAAGACGAGGAGGACATGGAAAATGTTGCCATTTATGATGATGATATGGAAAATGAGGCTGCTGATGAGGCGAATAATGAAGTAGTTGAAAATGAAACGACCAGGGGGGTGATGGTAGAGACGCGGGGTGATGTTGAAGTCCTCTCTGAAGAACAGGCTCAATTGAAAGTTTCTGAGGAATCTGGTGTAGCAATGGAGGGGGAGTCCTCTCAACAGAGGATGATAAGTATACATGAGAAAACTACAGAGGCTGCCCCAATCCCCCCACTGGAGACTGTGAACTTATCAAGCTCTCCCAGTGAATCTATAGAAGAGCACGACTAGGGCATGCCTCAGGGTTATCCACTAAGACCTAACCTGGCAAATCACACAGTGAATACCATTCAAGGTATAGTGGATGAACTGAAAACTTATTTTGAACAGTCTCACAACAAAGTGCTAAAACGAATTAAACAATCTGAGGAGCTAATGCTTAAGAATGTTGTGGAAATAAATCATAAACTGGATCTGATGGAACAGAAGTTTGATGCCAAGTATACAGAGGCCGGCACTGCAGTAAATCTTCTAATGCAAGGACTCCAGAAGAACACAACTGATCTAGTAGTGGTGAACCAAAATGCACATGTTGTGGCCGACAACATCAAGCTATTCGATGCCAACATGGTGACTCTCAACGTAAATCAGACTTCCCTTCTAACTGAGTTCACTAAGACTACAAAGCATATAGATGAGTCACTGCATTCTTATGCAAACTCAATTGCCCTAGAAGCCAAAAAGGGGGAGAATGAATATAAAGCTAAGATGGCAGAGCTAGAACAAATTATGGTCGATAACTTCAAGCAGTCAAATAAGTATGTTTTTGATAGCTGTCACTGGCTAGTTCAGCAAGCTTCCGGTATACAAATTCCAATTTCGGTTCCTTCTCCTGATGAGGTTACCACTGTTACTGATAATGTTCCAAGTGTTGAGGAGGTTCCCCCGAGTGAAGCTGAGGTCAGGAAGGCTGCCAGGGCCGCTGGCAAGGCTGCTCTCAGGGCTATGTTTAATCACGAGGCCATTGAAAAAGGCAAAAGAAAACTTCAAGAAGGGACGTCCAAAGAGACTCCAACTGAGAAGAAAGTAAGAAATAAGGAGAGTGAAGTGCAAAATGAATGATGGAGTCCTATCTCGAGGAGCATTATATTGGACACTTATGCTACAACAGCGGGGGGAAATTAATCGAAATGAAGTATATAGTCAATATGAGTGGGAGCTACACAAAGAATATGAAGCTAAAAAAAATATATTTTTCAGGACTAGTACTGTGGAACATAAATCTCCTCCCCCCAGGTACTATCCGAAGCCCAAGGAGTATTTTGAGAGACAAAGCAAGAATTTCTTGGCTCAACAACTGAAGGATGATTTAGGTAAGGAGAAATAGCCTTGGGATTTTGGCTTGTCATTTTCTTTATGCATGTATATCTCTTCATGTATTTATATATGAACAATTTTTTGGATATATATATATATATATATGATCTCATATTGACTCAAGTATTGTTCTGTATGCTTTTAATATTCTGTGTCTTGTCTCTCTTATTTTGTTATGTATATTACTCGGGTTGGTGTAATTCATCTTAGCGAGTAGGATTTTCGCTTCTTCAAATAGGGGGAGATTGTTGGGTATTGTATCCATAATTACCTGAATTTGAAGAAGTCTCTGGTCAAGCTAAGATGAATTCACAATGTATTTGACGATATTTCTTCAAGATTGTGCTTGCAGCTATTCCATGCTAAGTACACACCAATGTCAGGGTGCAGTGGGTTAATATACACGGGTCTGCACAACATAATCAATTGTTGAGCAGATCAGTGTGTTGACTCATGTGTGCTCTCTCTATTGGAGTGTACTTATTTTCAAGTATAGGGTTGAGATAGATCCAGAGCAGAAAAGGAGCAAGGATGGGTCAAAGACCAAGTCATGGGAAGAAAGAAGAAAAATCTTCTAAGGAAAATTCGACGGGAATCACTAAGTGATTCTCGCCGATTCGACGGGAATCACTAGTGATTCTCGTCGAATCGTCGAGAATCACTCGCCGATTCCCACCGACTGCATCCGGCTGACAGTTCGCCTTAAAGAATTCTGCTAAGTCAGAATCGACGAGAATCATTAACTGATTCTCGCCGAATCGTCGAGAATGACTTTGCATTCTCTCCGATTCGTCGAGAATGGTCTTGATTCTCGCTGATTCCCTCCGGATGGCAAGATTTTCAACTGAAACTCTACCAAGGATAATTCGACGAGAATCATGAGTGATTCCCGCCGACTTCGACGGGAATCACCAATGATTCCCGCCGAATTTGCCTTAGGCGATTTTTATCTATTCGCTGGACCGAACCAAGATAACTGGCGCTATTTTGACCGGGCCTAGGGTTTCTTCTTGTGGGCCCCACAACGGTCATTTAGGGTTGTTCTACAGTATATATACTTGCTTATATCGAACTTCAACTGTAGCGATTCATGGAAAAACGAAAGCAGCCGTGCTTGACCTAGCCGATCGCGGAACTCCACTGCACGCCGTCGCCGCTCACAAATTGTCGCCGCCACCGATCTTAGACCTTCTCTGATCGTCCGGCGACAGGACCGAGGCAAGCCTTGCATCTCACGCATCTCTCTCGAGATCCCTTGTCTCTTGATTTGTTGAACGAAGTTAGATCTTCTTTCCGAATCAATTGAGACGACCGATCCAATTGAGATCGTTGGTATACCTTGCTTGTCTCGTCAAGAAGTTTGAATCTACAAAGCATCACCGCCGCAATCATTTGCCACCGCCGATCTCGGGAAGATCCTCTCCAAGAGAGTGCTCCGGTCGTGGACTCTTCGTCTTCATCAAGAACGCATCAACGAATGAAGAGGGACATCGAGTTCTCCATACTTGAAGTTTGTATTTTTTATACATTCTAATTTTCGTGTTGTTATAAAGGAATAATGATTCCTCATTGTAAGGGTTGGGTGCAACTCGTGGTGGAGGAGTAGTGACTCCTTCTGGTGGAAGGGTTTCTTCCATAGTGTGAGGATTGGATTTCAATCTGTTTGGTGAAGTGACCGAGTCGTCCCTTGTTGGGAGATAGGTCGTAGGGGGAGAGTGGACGTACCTAAATCGGGGAACCACTATAATTGCTTTTGCGCTTTTCTGTGCTGTGGTTGTTTTCTTGTGCATGTTATTTTTCATTCCGCAAAAGACTGCAAATCACCTATCCCCCCATAGGTGAAGTTAGTTGACACTAGATAACTTTCAGATGTGCTGTTTGATACAACTGATTTAGCTTTATCTATAATCAGATACACGTTCAAGATGAAAAGCTCCACTAGAAAGAAGATCAACACACTTACCTTAGAAAGTATTATACAATGTATTATTTATCAGAAATACAGGTTGATTCATCAGAATTTCTATGTGGATGACTGTATTCCCTCATTATATAATACAAAGATGACTCAATTTTCTACATCCACTACTGCGAGACCTGCTTAGGGAGAAGCATCTACTTCTGCACGACCACCATTACCCCAAGGAGGATCTCTTTGTGAAATGGTTGAGGACATTAGAGATTCATTAGAGGAATATAAAGCTGAGCCAAAGTCAAGGTTGAGTGGAAAGCAAAAAAACATTAGGTTCATAGCTAAAGTATTGAAGCTCAAACTGACACCAGTAGAGGAATAAGAGTGGGAGAATCCCATGGTGGATCCTCCATGATACTAAATACGTCATATGAGACGACCGTGGGAGAGGGGACAGAGCTCTAACAAAGATCAAACTGAGACTAGTGATTAGGATAGCAGGAACTTCTGAGGAGTTGAGATTGCAGATTGCTGACTTCAGGAGATATCGCCTGGTGATAGTTCACTGTTGCCCGATAATAGTGACATTTTTAATTTCCTGTGTAATTGTGTTATGACTCTGTGTGATGTTGAACCATGTTAAGACTTTAATATCTTATCTGGAATTTTATGAATGCATTTGAATGTGTAGCTTAGTTTAAACTAATTAGCAATTTTGTATTTAATTAATAAATTGTTAATGTTAGTTCTTAATTTTTTAAATATATTTATATTTTTAAAATAGTTTATTTTAAATTTTATAATTCCCAATTCTAATCTTAACATAGAAAAACATGAATCAGGAAGTAGCTTTGTGAAAATATCAGCTATTTGTGGTTCATATAAAGCTTATTTTCACATTATTTGTTTTAATATGGTCTCTAATAAAATGATGTCCGTCGTCTATTTGTTTAGACCTAAAATGATGTACTGGATTGTAGGTTAGATCAATTGCACTCTTATTATCATATTTTAATTCTACAGTATGTTGAAGTACCCCGAAATCTTTTAAAGTTTATTTCATACATATGGCTTGCACACAACAAGTACCTAGTGCAATATACTCGACCTCAATGGTGGAGAGGGCAACATAATTCTGTTTCCTACTCGACTATAAAGTAAGTGAAGGGCCTAAAAAGTGACAAGTGCTACTTATGCTCTTACGATTTAAAGAACACCAGCATAGTTCGAATCAGAATAACCATATAAAATAAAATCATCATTATGAGGATATCATAAACCTAATTTAAAAGTACTGATAAGATATATAAAAATTCGTTTAATTGCTTTCAAATATGATTCTTTAGGATTAGCCTGAAATCTAGCACATAAACAAACTACAAACATAATATATATCTGGTGTACGTAGATGTGGATAAATATAATAAAGATCATATCATCCCTCTACATAAGGTTTGATCAATTGAAATTCCACTTTCATTTTTTCCTAATTTTACTGAAACGCTCATAGGAGTACTTGTTTGCTTAAGGTTTTCAAATCCAAATCTTTTAAGAACATCATGAATATACTTAGATTGATAAATGAAAATACTATCTTGTCTTTGGGTAATTTGAATTCCTATAAAATATGTAAGTTCTCCTGCCATGCTCATTTCAAATTCATTTTTCATAACCATAAAAACTTCATTACATAACTCTTCATTAATGACTCCAAAAATAATGTCATCAATATAAATTTGTAAAACTACTAAATCATTATTAACATGCTTAATGAAGAGTGTATTATATGCACTACCCATTTTATAATTATTTTTTAATATATATAAAGTTAATCTTTCATACCATGCATGCAACATTTGTTTTAAAACATAAAACATTTTTTCTAACTTGTAAACATGATAAGGAAAATTTTCATTTATAAAGTCAGGGGGTTATTCTACATATACTTTTTCCTTAATATACCCGGTTAAAATGCAGTTTTAGCATTCATTTTAAATAATTTAAATCTTTTAAAATTAGCAAATGAAAGAAAAATCCTAACTACTTCAAGACGTACTACGTGTGCAAAAGTTTTATCAAAACTACCCCCTCAATTGTGCATATCCTTTTTCTACTAACCTAGCCTTGTTTCTAGTGATTCTAGATTCACAATCTAATTTATTTTTGGAAAATCCATTTAACTCTTACAACTGGATGGTCAGAAGATCTCTCTACAAGTTTCCAAATCTTATTACATTCAAACTTGTTAAGTTCATCATTCATTACTAAAAACCAAGATTCATCATTTAAAGTGGTTGAAATATCTTTAAGTTCTATATCAAAAACAAAACATAGATTTGAAAATAAATCTTTTAAAGAAAAATGAGTACTAACCCCTCTAGACGGTTCTCCAATAACTAATTCCTTTGGATGATCTTTTGTAACTCTAAGTTCACTTGAATGTACATATTCTTCAACTTATATTTCTCTTTCCTCTTTTTCTTCATCTTGATCTCCAAGTTACTTTTCATCATCATGCTCCAAAAAAGGAAGGGGTTCTTCTTCGTTTCCTGTAGGATTAGTATCCACTACATGAGCAACAAACTCATCAAACTTAATATGAATTGATTCTTCAACTATTTTAGCATGTTTATTATAAACTCTATACGTTTTACTAGTTGATGAATAACCAATAAAAATTCTTTCATCGCATTTTTCATCAAATTTTCTTAACGCATCTTTTGTATTTAAAATAAAATATTTACATCCAAATATTCTAAAATATGATACATTAAACTTCTTTTAAAAATAAAGTTCATAATGAGTTAATTTATAAATGGACGCAGCATAACATGATTAATAACATAATATGCAGTACTAATAACTTCAACCCAAAAAGATCTAGGTAATTTATATTCAGATAACATAGTACAAGCTAGTTCTTGAAGAGTTCTATTTTTCTTCCCCACTACACCATTTTGTTGTGGCATGCGAGGAGTGTATGCATTTAATTTTTAAATCAAGTTCATTTTGAATACGAATGCATAATTTTGTAAATTCAAAGAACACATCGGATTTGGAAGATAAGAAAATAGTTCAACAATATCTTGAGTAATCATCTATTAAAATAAAAGTAAATTTTTTACCTTCTAGACTTTGTGTTGTGACTGGACCAAATAAATTCATATGAATTTATTGAAGAGTTCTAGTAGTAGAAATATCATTTTTACTCTTAAATGAAGATTTTACTCTTAAATGAAGATTTTAAAAATTTTCCTTTTTGATATGACATGCATAAAAAAAAACTTTCCATCTAACAAAGGTAAACATTTTATCATTTGAATGTTTTACCACTAGTTTTGCACTGGAATGACCAAGACTCCTATTCCACAATTTTAATTCTTTATTTTTTTAAATAAAATATTTTAACATAGAATGCAAAAGATCATGGAATTCTATCATAAAAACACAGTGAAATCTAGGTACAGTAAGTACAAATTCATGTGACTTTGAATTTATAATTTTGCATAAATTTGTAGATGATGCAAATGAAACGTTTAATCCTTTATCACATAGTTGACTTTGAAAAATTAAGTTATGTTTCAAATCATCGACATATAAAATATTTGAAATAGTAAAAGAATCGTTACCCACTACACCTCACTACTCCTCATTTCATCATTTCTAGGCTAAAGAACTTTGTTTTGTTGCCCGTCATGTGCTTTGAACATCCTGAGTTTAAGTAACACACGTCTTCTTTGTCTTTAGCTTGCCAACATACTTAGAAAGAAGATGAGAGTAAAGATTTGGCTACCCAAGTGGTTCCTCCCATAGTATAGATGGAAGCATTATACACCCATACTTGTTTATATAAACTATGACCTTTCTTCCTGCAAGAGTCAGTAGTGTGTCCAAACCTATTACATTTGGCACACGTGATAAAAGGAGATGAAGCCTTTTTCAAAATTGATTTTAGACTCTTACCGGCAGATGTGTTAACTATAGAATAAGCACTTTTATTTTTGAAATTCACGTTTCTGGATTTTTATTTTTGCCGGTGATAGCTCCTATCGTCGGGCGATAACTTCTAGCAATATAACTCAGCCCATACTTAGCAGATCCAAGACACTGATTGGTTAAAATCATATCCTGTGATTTTTGGCCAATTACAAATTTTTAATAGCCATATTCAAATCATGGATTTGGGCTTTCAAAGTGGTTTTTCTGTAACCAACATAACACACTGGTTTATAAAGGTCTTTTTTCCATCTTCTACTTGAGAACGAGAAGATTTAAGAGATCTTTCTAAGTCCCTTTTTTTCCTTATTAAGATTTTTAATATTAGATTGGGACTTAGCAAGAGCTTCTTCTAAATCTTGAACCCTTGTTAGAGAGTGATCACACTCTTGACAAGTCATCTTCTCCCTTCCCAACACTTTTAATTCAGTTGATAATTTTTTATTTTCCTTTATTAAAACTTTATTTTCAAATTTTAATAAAGCAATATCCTTTAAACTTTTTTCAAAAATTTACAAGTTTGTAAAAATTCAGAATATAATTCATCGTAAGTAGGATGAGTTATCTCAGTATCATTGTGGACACTTCATTCATCATCAGATGGTGTAGTACTCTTTCCTATAAAGCACATGTTGGTCTCCTCGTCATTATCTGAAGTTGACACACTTGAACTTTCAGATGAGGAATCATCCTAAGTCTCTGTCTTTAGTACCTTCTTCTTATTCACTTTCTTGTGCCTCTTTTCTTTCTGCTCTTTCAGATATTTTAGACACTTGCTTCTAATGTGTCCAACCATTTTATAGTGATAGCATTCCGGTGATGGACGTTTCTCATCATCATCATCATCATTCACCTTTCCTTTTCCTTTCTTAAAACCCAACTCCTTATTAAAGTACTCTCTTAACGAATTTCTCCTCTCCGGATTTCTCATAAACCTTATAAACTTCTTCATAAATAGACTCTCCTCATCCTCTTTATTAGTTTCACTCTCTTCCTCCTTTTTTGACTTCAACGCCAATGCCTTTTTCTTTGGCTCCAAGTTATACTCTCGTAGTTGAATTTTTAACTCCATCTCATGAGTTTTTAGATTCCCAATGAGGCTCTCAATTTGAAGAGTTTTTAGATTATATGATTCCGAGATGTCGGTCACTTTCAAATTGAACTTCGGGGAAAGAGATCTAAGAATCTTTCTCCCTAAATCACTGTTGGAGAAATTCTTGTCAAATACTTTGGAATCGTTGACGAGCTCAGTAAATCTTCTGTACATAAAATTAGCATCTTCATCAACTTATATCCTAAACTTTTCAAATTCAGACTCTAGTTGGAACAACTTTGAATTCTTCACATGTGAAGTACCTTCATCAGTAACTTCAAATAAATTTCAAATATCATAAGTAGTTTCGCTAGCGCAAACCTTATTAAACTCAGTACACATAAAATAAAATGTTCATTGCCTTAGCGTTATTTTTGCACATTAGCTTGTCAAAATCATCCCATTTATGTTTTGATTTTTTCCATAAAAATACTTCAAACTACCATTGTAGCTGAAGTGTAGCATTGTTCTACCATACCCTAAACATCAATATCTAATACAATGAGAAAATATTGCATTCGAGTTTTCTAATAGCTATAGTTAGTGTCAGTGAATAAGGGAGGTCTACTAATTCCTTGCTCCTCAGAAAATGCGTGGTCATTATGCGTCATTACTCCTGGTGGTAAAACTATTTTGGAGTAACCTAGCTCTGATACCAAGTATTGGATCTTGAGACGCCCTTAGAGGGGGGAGGGGGTGAATAAGGGCAATAACAATTTTTACCAAAATATTTAACTTTGCAATACAATTATGAAACTTAAAGCAGATTTTCACACAACCAAAATATGAAACTTGTACTTAAAAATTTTATGAAAAAATGAAATAAACTTTTTATTTCATAAACGATAAAGAACAAGAACTATTATTTCAATAGAGCTTGAAATCGAGGCTATAAGTGAAAATCTTCTTTTGTGATTTCATCGGTCCTTCTCCCAAGGACTGACTGGCTATCACCCATCTCTCCCTAGATACAGCCTCTAGCCTTCCCTAGATCTCTCCATGACCTAGTCGTTGCGCACAAGGCGACAATTTCCCCCTAAATCACACAAGGGCCTAGTCTCCACTCACAAGGCGGTGAATTCTCTACTGATTATAAAGTATAAAGAAAAGATTACAAAAAGTAGAATGAAAATAAAAGTCCCTCTGGTCTTTAGCGTAGAAGAAGACGATGAATCCTTGCGAAGGTCGCTAGAGTTGAAGTACACAAATGGTCTTTTCTTCGCTCTTGAACTTTCTTAGGCACTTATGCGATTTTCTATTTTCTGGAGTTATCTGGTTGTGGATGCACAAGAATGGAGGCTCTTGGAGGTGTGTAACAGAAATTTCCCAAAATCGAGCCTATTTATAATTTTTCGCGCTATCGCCTGGTGATAGGTAGCTATTTCCTGCGATAGGTAGCTATTGTCTGCGATATCTCCTCCAGCTGACACGTGTTCCACTATGTAATAACCGCACCAGAAAGATGGAGATCGTGTTCGATTGTGTGGCTATCGTGCCGCAATATGTAGATATCTCCGGCGATACCATTGAATAATGCACGCCGTGTCTTATTGTGCGTAACGTGGCCTACTTCATCATGATATCTCTTGGCGATAGTAAGTTATCGCCAGCGATATCTCCAACTTTCACAAATTGCGGTTTGGCTCCAAAGCAAAATCATCAGAGTATTTTACCTGTGATACCTGCACACCATAAACACATTATTATTAAATACATTCGAGATTTGTTATTCTCAAACCAAGAAGTGTGGAACGCTTGCTCCAACAACTCCAAGTCCTTTTGCGCCACCAAGACAAGGTGGGCAAAACGTCCCTCCATGCCGCGTTCAAGCATCCAACCTCAACATTGACACTCAGTGACAACTGCTAAAGGTAACGCGCAGTGTCAGACTCACACGTTCGAATGAGAAGGAAGCCGGAAAGAAAAATACTTCCAAACCATCACAACGCGCAAAGCTCAAAGTAGGCCGACATTCCTGCAAAGCACCACAAGGGCCACATGACAAGCAAGAGCGATGCGCGGGCAAATATCTACAAAAATCACAGTCTAAAAACCCACTACGGAATCATCAACTCATAAGACGGACACGAGTGACGCCAAGTGATCAGCTTGCACCTACAGGCCTAACGAAAAGGACACTCAATGTTGCAAACGGAAGGTAATTTGTGACACACGCACGAAGTAACAATTCGAAGTGCATGACCCCAAGACAAAATAATCAAGGTTAAAGATTTCTGGGATCGCCCCTTCGCGGATCACGACCAGGGAAAAATGTGGGCATTTGGTGGGGGTCCCCTTAAAGATTCCCGATCCAACACTAGGACTTAAACCAAAATGCTTAAGCAATACAACCCGATCAAACGAGCCACACATGCGCGACTCATGCCCTCTCAAAAGGTCCAAAATCCCCTCGTAAGGGAGGACAAAACCAAACACATAAGGGCACCGCGAGCGGGCCGCTCACGCACACGTGCTTGCTACCAGCACATGCACGCACGGCCAACAACCAATCATGCACAATGGCGCGCGCACACATGCACGCGAGCCATCACGTGTGCCGCCGCATCACGCATGCGCTCACCTCCTACATCTTTAATATAAAGTACGGACGTCACTCAGCCGGCGCGCGTCGCACGGGCACACAGGCCAGCACACGCGTCTTTAATATGAAGTACCTCTTACATCTCTTTCAGAGAAGTCTATTTCTCTCGGCTCTCTCTAAAAGTACACCCCTTTAATTTGTCATGAGGGGAGTTTAGAAAACTAAATCGTATATTTTCAGTTTAAAATTGAATTAATTATGCAGAAACTCCTACTTAATTAAGACAGTCCTTCTTCGCATTCATGTTCATTTTTAATGTGTGACCTTATAAGTTTATAGTACATTCAAATATTAAATATATAGCGTGTGCCTATGAAAATACATAGTTGTCAAAATATTCAGTAAACATATAAAGTTTACAAAGAAATTTGATTTTGCGGTTAGGTTATTCAAGTTGAACAAATCGGGTGCTGTTTATGTCTCATCCATGCATGAGGGGCATTAAGCACTGCATACGACAGATGCCAACAGTACTTCAACATTAGAAGGTGACGGTCTTGAACGTGTTGATTATATATGAAGCATTGTTACACTACAAGAAATAACAGCTACAGTCATGTTTTTAACAAATCGGGTGCTGTTTTCGTCACGCACTTTAATAAATGCCGCACATTTTAGATTTAAAAATAAAAAAACTTTGATCAACAACCAGCATCGTTGCAAGCATTGATAAATGCATACAACAGATATATTCATTGCAGATAAGCTGTGGAGCTTTGATTGAAAAGAGGTTTCATCAAAAAACTAGTTGTACAGAAAATGTAAGTGGTGAAGCTTATATAACATTGAAAGCAGCATCATTGCATATAATCGATAAAGTACAATAAAGGATATGCATGCATTCAAAATAAAACACAAGATCGACCAACAAGCTTAGGCTCTGTTTGGGGGACTTATTTTCACCTGAATTAAAGTCCGGTTCATGCAGTCGCAATCGCTTGACCGGTGAAAATAAGTCCTCCCAAACGGAGCCTTAGTTACTGTTAGGTCGCTCGAAGCATCCGGATGGGGATCAAAGTGGAATCTTCTATCCGTTGCCCTTAGGTAGGTATATATAGCAAACCGTAGAAGTATCTACGGGTATTGGATATCTGTGTATCTGACACGACCCGTTAAGCCTCCGAACCCTTTAATTGCCCAAATATACATTAACAGTCTCCTCCTATATTTGTGACAAATAACGTGTACGTCTCGGAGTGCAGAAAGTAGAGTGTACTAAAGGAAAAGTTTTCGACTTTACATATTGCATAAGAGTTAGCACATTAGACATACTTAGGAGTTTACCAACACAGTAACATTAACATCAAGATATAAAAGTGATACCCAAGAATAAAAGTCTGAAAAATAGGAAATAACAATGGATCAAAACAATTAACAATTCTACTCAGAGAGTAGATCGTCTTCATCCATGTCAAAATCTACTTTCTCTACTCCATCTTTACCAGTGCCTGCAAGAAAATTCATGAGTTAGACTCTATGAATTCATAAACATATGCAGTGATGTATCAAAGTAAACTAGCTCTACCTAAATGAGCTTAGTACTTGTAGCAGTAGTGAAGTAACACTGTCATCATCTCTATCCAGTCTATCTAGAATCAGTCAAGTTTTGATTTTAATCAATCAAACGTTATTATCTTACTCATTAGTGACCACTATGTACGTCATCATATGATTTGACACACCGTCATTTGCAACATTATCAAATGTGAAATAATGTGTTATGATTACTAATGTTAGATTAACTCATACATTGATTTTTTATTCCCAGTTGAGTAATTCTCAAATCAACTTATAATGAGAAAGATGTTGAGTCATCAGATGTGGAATGACTAGCATCTAACCATCTTGGGCTTTCATCAAGAAGTTATTTGGGGTTTTCAGTCTGTTATTAGATGCTTGAATGTTGTGACTATAAATTCTTGCTATCAAAACATAAACATAGGAGGAAGTTTCATATTTCTATGAACTTTAATCTCATTTCTCCCGATAGTTTGATTGTGAGAGCTCTATTTAATCCTTTTGTCAAGGCGTCTGCAATATTATCTTTTGACGTCACATCAATTAGGGTAATAGTCCTCTGACTTGTGAGGGAGGTAAACCAGACTTGTTTCATCCGTAGTTGCCTTCTTTTGTCATTGAACAAAGTGTGTGTAACAATCATTTTAGTAGCCTGATTGTCGAAGTAAACTGCAACAGAACTCAATTTCAGGCTCAACAGTGGAATGCCCATCACCAAATCTCTTATCCAGTCTACTTCTTCTCCCGCTGAAGCTAGAGCGTAGAGTTCGGATTCCATAAAAGATAGTGCAATACATGATTGACTCTTGGACTTCTAGGCTACAACTGCTTCTCCTAGTGTGAATATAAATCCACTAGTGGACTTGCTGTCATTTAATTTCGAGCACCATGATGCATCGGAATATCCTTCCAAAACTGGAGGATGACCATGGTAACATAAAACATACTTTTTGGTGTGCTTTAGGTATCGCATAAGCCCATCGAGGGCATCTTTATGGTCTTGGCTAGGATTACTAGTGAATCTGCTTAACATGCCGACCAGGAAAGGCATGTCATACTCATGATGACACAATCATATCATGAGACACCATCAGTTCATAATCTAATCTAACTAACGCAGCTCCTTCATTGGGCTTTAAGCGGTTATTGTAATCGTATGGTGTCTCTAATGCTTTACGTTCACTGTATCCGCACGTATCCAACATGGACTTTATGTAGTGGCTTTGACTTAGGGAAATGTCATTTTCCCAAAGCTCACTTGCATGCCTAGTATAGTCTCAACGACACCTAGGTCTTTAATGCTAAACTCTTTCATTAGTCCTGACTTAACATCATCCAAGTTGGATTGATCAGAACTAAGAATCAGCATATCATCCACATACAAGCATATTATAGCGACTTTATTTGATCTATGACGTATGTAAAGACATTTATCTGAGAGACTCGCCATGAATCCCATGTTCTTTACACTATAGTCAAACTTCTCATGTCATAACTTTGGTGCTTGTTTTAGTCCGTATAGTGATTTGAGTAACTTACAGACCTTGCTTTCGTGACCTTCTACTATAAAGTCTTCAGGTTGGCTCATGTATATCTCTTCGATCAGATCTCTATTCAAGAAGGCAGTCTTAACATCCATTTGAGGAAAAATAAAGTTTTCAATAGACGCAATAGTAAGTAAGATCCTAATGGTTTCTAAGTAACACACGGGTGAATAGACATCAAAGTAATCAACCCTACTAACTTGTGTGAAATCTTTAGCCACCAGGCGTGCTTTATACTTAGCGACGCTACCATCAGGATTTGACTTCTTTTTCACAACCCACTTACATCCTTTTATTTTAACCCTTTGTGGCTTATCAACTAACTTTCAGGTGGTGTTCTGAAGTAGAGAGTTCATCTCTTCATCAATGACTTTTTTCCAAAGTAGTGAATCCCTTGATCTCATCGCATCCTTATAGGTGGATGGATCGGCCTCAACATGGTAAGTGATAAAGTCACTACCAAAGGTTCTGGGAGTTCGCTCTCTTACCGAAGTCCGTTTAGACTCTAAGACACTATTGTCTACCGGGACTGAATAGGAGGTGCTCGGTATGGACTCAGGTTCTTCCTCAGTAATATTTGCTTGCATACCTGGGATTGTCAGGTTCTTATCCTTAAGGAACTTATCCTCAAAGAACACAGCATCCCTAGATTCAATAATTATATTATTAGACAGGTCTAAGAATCTATCTACAACACTAACTTCAGCACAACCTAAGTAGACATGCGTGTTGGTCCTAGGTCCAAGTTTAGACCGTCTAGGGTCAGAGAACCTGACATAGGCTATGCATCCCCATGTCTTAAGTCTAGTTATAGACGGGGGTCTCTTAAACCAAATCTCGTAGGGCGTAACCTCCAACTTATCATGAAGGACTTTGTTCAGAATGTGATTTGCAGTTAAAACTGCTTCTCCCCAATAAACATTAGGCATGCCAGCAGTGAGGAGCATAGAGTTCAACATCTCTGTTACCGTTCTATTTTTCCTCTCGACTATGTCATTTTATTGGGGGGAGTAAGGGGCAGTGGTTTCTCCGATGATGCCTTGAGAGGCAAGAAAATATCTGAACTCACTGGACACGTATTTTCCTCCTCTATCACTTCTAAACCGCTTAATCTTCACGTCTAGTTGATTTTCTACCCTGGTTTTGAAAAGACAAAACTTTTCAAACGCTTCATCTTTAGTTTTAAAAAGATAGATGTGACAATCTAGAGCAACCATCTATGAAAGTGATCATATACTTCCTTTCTCCTCTAGTGACAAAACTTTTAAAGTCACAGATATCTGAATGTATAAGCTCTAGAGGTGTTGTGCTCCTAGTAACCGCAATAAAAGGTTTCCTAGTGATCTTAGTCTGAGCATACACTTCACATTTCTCAGGTTGGTTTTTAGTGTCTAGTGTGATCTGGTGAGTTCTAGCTAGTTGGAACATTTTTCTATAGTTCACGTGTCACAATCTCTCATATAGAGTCTTAGGGCTAACTAAGTTTGTTTGAACTTATTGAACTAAATCGTTTGCTAGACTCAAATGATACATCATATTCTGGGCGTATGTACATCCAAAATAGTGAGAGTTAACTGACAGTGTTACTCTACCACTATAAAAAGTAAAGGACATACCAACATCACATAATAAACTTATAGACACTAAGTTAGCAGCTAGAAAAGGAATGAATTTAACATTTTTTTAAAGTTAAAGTCTTACCTGAGGATAGCAGCAGAGTTGCATTCCCCACATTCAGCACATCAGCTGTCTCTCCATTTGCCACCATCACAGATTCCCTTACAGCAGTGAGCCATATCATCAAGTTAGGATTGCTGCAAACATGGCACGTTGCTCCCTAATACAGGAACCACACATTGCTGGCCTTCGCATTTCTGACCATGGCAACAAAGTCTGAAGGCTCAGCAAGGCTAACAATATTGGCATGATTGCCTTCTTGTGGTGCTCTGGTTCTTTCCCTTTTAGGGAGCTTGCATTCAGATGCACTATGTCCCCACTTGTTGTAGTTAAAACATTTGCCCTTAAACTTTTTGATCTTTTTACTAGGGCCTGCAACCCGTGTGTTATTGTGGGGAAGTTTGGTATTTCTCGGAGGAGGTGCTCGTTTAGAACTTGAAATCATGTTAGCCGCAGTTTTCTGCTTGCTAACAGTTTCTAAGGCGTGTATTGTCCGAGTTTCATCCTCAATGTGTATAAAACGCTTGAGGTCATTTAGACCAACTTGCATCTTCTTGCGGTACATTTCCATTTTGAAATTGTACCATGTGGAAGATAACTTATACACAATTGTGCCCGCAATAAAACTATCGGGCAAAGAGATATTCTCACTCTGCAATGAATCGACTAAGTTTTCAAAAACAGATACCTGAGAGAGAATGAATTTCTCCTTGTTTAACGTGAATGAGTGAACCTTGTCCACCAGGTGTGCCTTTGACAGGTCTTCCTCCTGCCTGAAATGCTCATCCAGAGCCTCCCATATCTCCTTAGCAGACTTCATCTTTATGTATGTCTTGGCCATGCTAGAAGACAAACAATTTAGCAGGTAATCCCTGCAGAAGTCTTCATCAGCAACCCACTGAGCTTCGTCATCAGTCCCTATAACATCAGCACGAGCAGACTTTACGGTGTAGAACACGTTCAGATACTTTATCTCAAACTGGGTGTTGAGCTTCCAGTCATTGAACTCGGTTGCAGTGAACTTTTCCAACTTGAGCTCGTCACAGGAGACGAAAAGTTTCCCCCTTTCATCATTTTGATGATGGCAGACACAGGAAGTCAAAAAATTGGTCCACTCAGCGCCAAACAGCAGCACTCGACGCCAAACAACAACACTCAGCGCCAAGCAAGGCCACTCGACACCAAACATGCCACTTGACGCCAGACAAGGTCCACTCGATACCAGGCAAGGTCCACTCGACGCCTAACGGCTGGACTCAACGCTTGGACGACCGAAATGCCGATACACGAAAAGGATGTTGGCATCAGAGAAAAAGAATGATTTGACACCTAAATTACCAAGTGTAGGTAAGGTCGCCAGGAACCTCTTTTTTGGGAGATTGAGGGATATAGTGGTTGCATATGATCTTCAATCCTTACTTGGAAGGAAGACTTCTATAGTCTAGTTTAGAACCTCTAGAATGTGTGGACTCAAGGCCTGGAGTCTGGACTCAACGCTTGGAGGCTGGACTCAGCGCAGTCGACGCCGGGAGGTCACCACTTAATGCCTTGAGGCTGACTCAACGCTTGCAGCTGGACTCAACGCTAGAAGGGTTGAGTCAACGCCAAAGGGCAACACTCAATGCTAAGTGACAGGACTCAACGCCAATGGATCCACTCAACGCCAAAAGGCACTTAATGCCAAAACTGACTCAACGCTTGGAAGCTGAGGGTTGACTCAACGCGAGGCAGGAGGGTGACTCAACGCTAGAAAGTCAACAATCAACGCTAAGTCAAAGCTAGGGTTAGGGTTAGGCAAAAAAAGTCCCGACCAGACCAACGGACGGCGGAGACTAAACTTGACCTAAACATCCCTACCCGGCAGCGGCGACGGCCAAAAAATGACAGAAAGCTCTTTCGAGCAGCGGCGGCGGCGGCAGAACCCGACGACGAACTCCTTTACGGCAGCAACTGCGGCGGCAGAATCCGACGACGAGCTTTCCCTTACCACGACAGCGGCGGAAAGATTTACCCCGGACCCCGAAAGAGCTCAAGCAGCGATGACGAGCTCCTCTACCCCGATCCCAGCGACGGACGGGAGCCGCAATAAACTCCAGAAAAACCAGCGACGGAGAGCCTTTTGCAGTCGGCGAGCAAAGCAGAGCAAAGAGCAACGGAGCAGAAACTTCGAGATTGTTAGGTCGCTCGAAGCATTCTGATGAGGATCAAAGTGGAATCCTGTATCCGTTGCCCCTAGGTAGGTATATATAGCAAACCCTAGGAGTATCTACGGGTATTGGATATCTGTGCATCCGACACTACCCGTTAAGTCTCCGAACCCGTTAATTTCCCAAATATACATTAACAGTTACTACAACCAATAGATAAATGCACCCTATTCAAAATATAGTTAGTACAACACCATATTTTTCAAAACATCAAGAACATTTGATTCTTTCATTGCTTATGTAGCATTTTGCAAGAGCATGCACACCCATCTTTACTTGGTTCTAGTAACTTGAACTGTGACTTGAAGTATAAAAGCCCCTCCTCTATTAGAGCTTTAGAAAGTGTCTATTATGGAAAATTACAATCAAAATTTACAGAGATCAAAGTTATCGGAAGCAGATGTCCATCATCATTATAAAAGATAGAATATGTTTGATTGGTAACCTAAAGCCTACTAGAGAAGTAAGGTTTCATCATCAACCTTATCACAACATGTAGAATTAAAATGTATAAAAATATTGAAGAGAAGAACTAATGAAGCACACAAAAAAAAACACATCTGAATGGGACAATAAATACTACAAAAGACGCAGAGAGTAGCAACAAAGGCATCAATTAGGGAATCAGTTTCACTTGAGGAAAGGGTCATCTATACAACATTAATATTAAATTTGATTTGAAAACGGAGGCAATATTATCACGCAAGGAATATGTTAACCAAGATAAATTAATTCAATGCCATCAACTTGCAGAAAGGGGCAAAAAAATCGAGAAATGTGAATACAATGCAACTCGGTTTTTGGGCATATCCCATCTTCCACATCTCAATAAAAAATGGGGAGGAGGAGGAATCAAATGGGTTTCGGTCATGGCGGAAATACTTTAAAGATATTTCCCGACGGGAAAGCCTCGGCCTTGGCCGGCGGAGTCGTGGCCTCAAATGTGGCGGTGCATGGTGGTGGAATAGTAAGGAGTAAAAGAAGTGATTACATGCAATTCTCTATGATTGATATCAATCTGTTGTAGCCATGGCCGGGAATTGCTTCATATTTTCAATGATTTGGGGATTCTTTGAGAATTTCCCACGACAGTTTATCATCACGAATTGGAAAGAAAATAAAATAAAAAATATTTTGAGTTCTTAAATATAACAATGATTATGTATATGTATTCTCAATTATCGCATTTTTTGATAAAAATTTATAAAATTACGAGTGAGGGCGACGCCCAGATCAAGCAGGGCTGCGCCCACAATATATACATATGAGTATTAAAAATGATCGTAAAAAAATATACATCAATATTATTATTATTTTTGTAAAAAAATGTACGTTTTTATTGGGATTTGCTATACGTCACAACATTTGTATGCAGCGGAATTAGAAATAAGAAAGCCCAAAAGAAATTCGGATTTAGCAATGAACATTGATCAAGAAGTAACATAGCTATAAATAAAGTATACCTTTACGGGATTGAGTCGATACTCAACCAAGGTGTTCTGAAGAAATCAAACAAACGCTAACGGTCGGAGTTCCGAACGTGGAATAGTGTCAATGTCTTTACGGATATCCACACGAGCACGGAGAACCCTTAGACTCTTGTCACACAAGATCAAGGTTGGAAGAAGGGATGCCCTCAACGTCTCCACGGTTTGCTAGAACCGTAAAAGGAGAGGCGACAACGACGATGATGACGCTTAGGAAACGATTTCCGGCGAAGTAGAAGAACGGAGAACGGTCGGTAGTGAGATCGACTTTCACGACCTAGGCGGAACTGTTCCGTCGTGAGGAAGAAGAAATCCCACTCTCGATTAGGTCAAAACGTATCGCTTATCTTTCGGTTTACTGTACATATCATATATATACACAGTACCGAACCAGCGGATACCTGCAGACCACGCCGAACCGGACTTAAATGAATTAAATCGGAGGAAACAGAATTTTCATCGAGTATACATGTCGATAATCGACGAATCAAAAGCAATTCGTCGAAATGACACGGACATACTCGACGAATCGAGACAGAGCAAACCGTCCAAGTATTAAGGCGATATTCGACGAATCGATAACATTCGACGAATAAGTTTAATTCGTCGAAACTGTCAATGCTATACTCAACGAACCTAAGACAGATTCGTTGAGTCTATCATGAAGATACTCGACGAATTTCAACTCATTCGTTGAAATCTTAAGCGATACTCGACGAATTTCCCTTAGAGTCTTCCGACCACTTACCTGATGACCCATATTCACACTATAGATCCCGGAATGAAAATCCTTCACATCCAGAACGTCATAGGCTTGGTCATTCACTCATATCATATATGAGCAAGGCCAACACAAACCTTTCAACCTTCTCAAATGCTCTTATGTGCGACCTCATAGGCTCATATTGCGTTGGCAGTGAGACTATATGTTTGATCACTTCCAGATCACCATGGTATCACAAACAGTTTTGATGTGCAAAAATTAATTTCCAATTTCTCATCTGTCTCTTTCTCTCTCTCTCCCTCTCTTTCTCTCTCCAATAAAAAATGAATGGCATCTCTCTCTCGCAACCCACTCTCTCTCCCTCTCTCCCTCCGCCCTCTCTCCCTCACTCCTCTCTCTCTCTCTCCCTTTCTTTCTCTTTTTCTCTCTCTGAATCGTGAGCCTCTATAGCTCTAGGACACCTAAGATTTTTATTGAACCGTGGTGAATAAAGGAGTAAGATCCGACATTCAGGATTATACATCAATATTATTATTATTATTTGTAAAAAAATGTACATTTTAATGTACAAAAATTAATTTCTAATTCCTCCTCTCGTGAGCATCTCTCTCCCGCAGCCCACTCTCTCTCCCTCTCTCCCGCTGCACTCTCTCCCGCTTCCCTCTCTCCCTCTCTCTACTCTCCCCTCTCTCTCCCTTTCTTTCTCTCTTTCTCTCTCTGAATCGTGAGCATCTATAGCCCTTGGACACCTAAGACTTTTATTGAACCGTGGCTAATAAAGGAGTAAGATCCGACATTTAGGATTACTCCAATAGATTTTAAAATCATGGTTTTAAAAACCATTAGATATTTATTTATAAGTGTTAGAGATAAACCATTTCAGAGTATCAATCTGTCGCCTAAAATGCCAAATAAGATTTGGACAAAAATATCCCGAAATAGGGTTTAAGTCTTTAAAATTTAGAGTTTATGATCAAATATTTCATATATAATACAACTTGAAGAGATAAAGATGTACAAATTCATTATCAAGAAAATAATTTAATGCATTTATTTGTGTATTTTCATGTGTTATTGAGCAGTAATAGCCTCAGTAAATTAGCAACAAGTTTTTATCAATCACTAAGTATTGAGATATATTTGAATATATAACGGGTTCGTAGGCTTAACGGGTTTGGTTCGGATACCGGGATATTTGATACCCGCTCTAACTCTAGGGTTTGCCTATATAACCCCAGCTAGGGGAAACGGGGAGGTAGTTCCACTTTAACCACCACCCGGGATGCTTCGAGCGATCCAACAATGTAAAACTCCTCCCAAAACCAGGGAGTTACCCAGGTCTTAATTCCAGGACCGCCGCCTTACAGTAACACCAACTACCGAGTTAGTCACCACCACTCGATGTCGATCCTGCCGACTAGTACGATCATTTCACAAGTAGGCCAAATGAAAGCATTTGCTAAAACATAGTGCACAATCACAACTCAGTATATATATAAATCTGAAATAGAGCAAATAATCCGCAATGAGAGAAATACAATAAAAGAGAGTAAAGAGCTTAAAAGCTCTATACATGTCCAAACCAAATAGTTCACTCTCTCAACTCACTACAAGCGAAAGCTACAAAATCTATCATCAACCTGTCACCGAGTAGTAACGGTATCTCGTGGCAACTACTCTTCATGTCCTGCCTCCTCGTACGACTTTTGCATCTTTTTGTGCGACTGATGCGTCTCCTCGAACTCCTTTGGTCACAACCGACCGTTAGTCATAAATACTAAGCCATTTTGTCCTCGCCTCACCCCCGCGACTCTTAGGCACCGTGCGGGAGGATGAAAGTGGAGGACAACAAAGGCAGAATCAACAGTATACAGGTGACATGGAACTATACTAGCAGGAGTGTATATGTATAAAGAGAAACACTAAAAGACAATAACAGTAAAGTAAGAGCAATTCAGTAATGTACAGTAAAATAAAGTAAACGAGTTACACTATCATCACAGAATGTACCTTAACTTATATGGATGCTCATACAAACTTATAAGTTAAGGTTTCCAAAGTAACTCATCATATAAAAGTGCTTATACTAATTTATATGATGAGGGTCTGCAGTTATAATCAAAACTAAACTAATTAATGCATGTTATGTTATGCAATGCAATGCAATGATTTAAGATGCAACTCACCCACTCAACTCTATGCACAGACCTTTCAAACATTCCTCACTTTTTGGAGGTAGCTATCCTTTTAGGCACCAACCGTCGTGGCTCACTATGGCAGTGGAGTTAGTATCTCCACTCCTAAGAGGGCAGACACACTACTAGGCTTAGACCTTACGTACACCTCAATGCTAAGAACACAAAATTGGAGCTCCTGCGTACTCTTGCTGGAAATCCACCAGTATTTATGATCGGGTGTGCGTTTAGTGGATAGTTCTTCAGACCGCAGTATAAACAACCTACTGGCCCCAAAAACTTGCACTCCTAACTAGAGTCAACGTACTTCCGTCAGTGTACCGATTGGACCAGTACCGAATGACCCACCATAATAAGCACAATCCAGGTATAACAATTCCTATCCGAGCCTTCAACTCGTAGGACCTACCCGTCCTCAAATCTTATGCATTACCGAGCCTTCATCTCGTAGGACTAACATGTCTTTAATTTATCACTACCCCGAGCATCCAGCTCGCAGGACTAACGAGTTCTGAACAATTCTAACTCTTACCCGGATGAGGTTTCTCTGTTGTTCTTTCATCCTATTAGACTACTCTTGTGTAACATTACATTGGACATAGCGATTTATGGTTAATCTTGGACTTCCCAAGGTCTATCTGGTGAAGGGCTCGCAGCGGTACTAAGAGATACGATGGGCTGAAGCTCAAATCTCCCTTTCTCAAGATATTTAATAATATTGGTGTTGCCCTTATTCAGTTCTTCATCCTATTAGGCTACTCTTGTCTAACATTTAGTTGTCCTTAGCGATTTACAGTTAATCTTGGACTTCCCAAGGTATACCCGGTGAAGGGCTCACAGTGTTACTAGGAGATACGATGGGATGAAGCCCAAATTTCCTTTTCTCAAGATATTTAATAATATTGGTGTTGTCCTTATTAAGTCATTCATCCTATTAGACTACTCTTGTCTAACATTTAGTTGTCTCATAGTTAAAGTTTATAGCCCTAACCATTTGAAAGTTATTAACAAAATATGGTCTATCCCTTCCAAAGGAGCAGTCCCACTAAATCTGGCCTATAATAATCTACAATGCTCTAAATGAGCTTATTTAAGTCCCTAATTAAAGTAGACACTCAGATCTACTAAAGTTGTCGCAGACAACTTTTCATAAAAAGGCCTTTAAGAGCCTCAAATTTTATCATACATGTATCTGTTTAAGTGTGACAGAATTATAAAAATACTATAGTTTGATCATGATCAGATCGGACGGCTACTGGTTATCTTCCTCCTTGAGCTGACAGCCCAGATCAACCCGATCGGTAACATTTCTACAGGGATTTTCCGACCACTAGGCCACCACCACCGCCAGCCACTATCACCACCACCTCTGTTGAGGTGGTGGCTGTCAATTGTCAGAGATATGGCTGTCGGAGATGGCTCCTCCGCCGATCCCGAGCAAGAAGTAAAGCTCGACAAAATCTCGCTTTGCTCTCATGGAATCGGGCTCAATTGTGCTTGATTTATCTCCTAATTGATCTAGGATACTAGCGCAGAGGGAGGGGATGAGAACGGACCTGAATCCGAGCTTGGAAGCAGGTGTTGTGTCCATGGGCGATGGTGGTGACTGTCGTTGGAGAGCTTGCTCAATTCATCCGTTCTCTAGTAAAAACCATCTACATAGGTAGGGCTCGATTGCTTGTGAGGTGGTGAAGGTGGTGAAAGGCTTGAATGGGGTTGATGGGGAGTGTATAAGAAGAGCTAAGAGAGGAGGTTCAGCCATGGCTTGAATGCTCCTCCCTTAGTATCAGCTGGTTGGAATTGATGGAGAGCAGCCCCAAGGCATGAGGAACACACTTAGCAGCCCTTGGGAAGATGAGGGAGAGTGCCAAGTGGTAAGATCTCCATGTATAACTCCTCTTTATCCTCTAAATAGGGGAAATTCCTATTTTGCCCTTCATGAAATTCTTCCATTCAAATTTAAAGGGGCTTAGGGGGTAATTTGGCTTGTGGGCTTACTGGATGGGCTCTGGAATAGGGCTTAGCCCAATTGAATTTGATTTGGTCTTTTAAACCATGTTACAAAACATAATATTTACCATGTAGTAGTTAAACATTAATTAGGGCTTAACCCAATTGAATTGTATGTAAACCTTGTAGTAGTTAAACTTTTTCTCGTGTGTAAGGCCTTAAGGCCGAAGCAAGACAATGTAATTGTTGTTTAATCATTCCTTTAGTGATGTGTACATTCCAGTTCAAGTTTATTTAAGTGCTTCTGTTAGCATATAATTTTGTTATACGTTGATGTTTAGTGTTATAGATTGATATTCATTGAGTAACTCTTCTGTTTGTTCATTCAATATGGTGTGGGGTCCCGGCTAGATCCATTGTTATATTCCTCGGAACAAGCAAGGGTGTTATATATTTGGATTTTTAGGAGAAGCTCCGAGCAGCAGAGACTTCACTTGCCGTCTCCAGAGTGGAGCTAGATCGAGAGGTATCCCGATTTCGGCAGATTGGGTCAGAGTTGAAGTCAGAGCTGGAGGACGATCGAACATCATTGCAGATAGAGAAGTCCTTGGTGGAGAAGACCATACAGATGCTAAAGACTGCTTAGGAGGAGAGTTATAGCTTAAGAGAGGAGTTGGAGGCTTCCAAGGCTGAGATAGTGTGTCTTTCTTTAGAAGAGCAGGTACTTAAGAAGAAGGCGGCTGGACTTGAGGAATACAGTGATTCCTTGGACTATATGTGTGATCGCGACTTACTTTCTGAGGAGATCCATGAGGATGTTTTGTCCAGAGAGGTTGAGCTCAGATGGAGGACATCCGCGAGGTAGCGCTCAAACGCGGGGTGTCAAAGGCATTTCCCCTGATAGCCAAGCGTCTGAAGTGCGACGTCTCGGGCCTTAGTTTTGATGACATTTCTAAGGATAAATCGCGTGAGCCCCAAGCCTAATGTATACGACGAGTGGTAGTTATTCCCTTGTATGTTTGTGTACATCTTATTCTTCTAGTCATGTCTTATATGAATGTCAGTCTTTTTTGTTTGTCAGACTTGTAGGTGTTCTTCACCATTCTTTGTAGTTATTGATGACAATGGTTGTAATGCCTCCATCCGTCACATGAAGTATAACAGAGGGTCCAGTCGGGGCCCCAATCCATATCCCACAGACAGTCGGTTACATTACTTATGAATATCAAAACCAGTACACGCATCCTAATTCAGAGCATTCTATCAGAAGTTTTAGGGATTATTACTGAACTTAACAAACATGAATGTCCACTATATATAAACAACCACATTTATATATATCATCGAAATATAACCAGAAATACACAAAAGTGTTTGGCCTTAAGGCCTTACAGTTAAACTTCAAAAGTGTGGATTACAAATATCGGCACACAGGCCGGCCATACAAGAAAACGATAAAACTATTCCATTCGGCCTTCGAGGGCCAGCATAGCAGCATGGGATTCAGACTACTATTTCCCGCTTGGCTCTCCAACACCTGCATAGAGATAATCCACCCCGAGGGTGGCAAACAAGACAACGATTAGTATTTAGCTGACCAATTTATAACGACCCTACCCCTTTTTCGGGGCAGTGATATTCTTTACCTACAGGCATAGTATTTTCACAAGCAGATGTATCACAAAATGTGTACTCACGCATAGATCAATATATCACAAACATCGGCTGTACGACCCGATGCTTCGTGCACTCAGGGCACATTATCGGTGTAACACCTCCCCTGTAATGACCGTATAATATGGGTCCGGCTGGGGCCCCACAATATACAGACGACATAGATTTGGCATTAAAAGATGATATTAACTACCCAATCTCAAAACTCAGAATAAAACACAGCGGAAATATACCAAACAACTATAAGTTATCCACTAATAAAATAGGATTATCACCACGGCCTTATGTCCTTACAACAAATGAGTCCAAAACGGAAAGACCACAAGGTCAAACATAAATGTGCAACAACACTCATAGGCTATCTCAGCATGCAAGCCAGAATATACAAAAACATGAAGCATACAATCAAAAGGAAATAAGCTAGAAGGCATGACAAACACTTCATGAGGCTTAGGCCTCTTTGGCCGGCAAGCTAGCTTCTGCTTGCGATCCCTGCCCTATAAAAATTGGTGGTAACGTGGGTCAGCAAAGGCTGACCTCAACTGTGTAACCAACACATCTCCTCCCGGCCATCCCTAGCGGACCCCGGGGCACTCCATCACCCTGCAGGTCAGCACTTTGTATATCATATACATAAACATGTAAAGCTTTAAAAGAGGTTTGGATGTCTCATATAACAAACATGTTTCTACGTTGAGCACAAGAAAAAGGGGGCCTACAGTGCAGCATGAATGCAATCCTAGGTTTTACCCAAGGCTCCATAAGCGTATGAATCTAACACATCATCACGCATCATCAATCGGGTACTTTAAATTTCCCCATCGGCGTCAAGCCGCAACCAAAAAGGGGTAATGCAATTCCCCTAACGAAGTACAAGCCGCCACACGAAAATCTTGCCAAGGCCCCACCTGCACATGGGTCTTAAACCCGAGCTTGCCTGCAAATTCTGACTTCTCGCATCAGGATTTCGTCTCACACACAAACCGATTCTAAGAACCCTTGTTGGACCCCACCCGATCATGGCTTCATTGCCCGGGCTTACCCTACGCTTGGCGTTCTCATCAGTCTCACAGAAGGGGACTAGTCTTGCTGGGACACTCTCCCCACATGACTTGCACGTCACGGGATAGCCAGCCGACCACGGAGACAAAGCCACACCTTAGCACATCACAGTCCATAGCCTTTCCCACCATAATCCATCATTCGTACGACAACATTCCCACGCACCGAGGAAACTATCTACTGCCAACGCGTAGCTAACCTCGTCCGGTTCCAGTTACGCATACTCACTCGAAAAAGGGGGAAAACCCATATATCACAAATGGCATCTTGCCGCATCGGATTTCTACAAAATCCTTAATGTTCGCTATGCAACTTCACCGAGTCGGACTAACGGTCGCGACTATGGCTTCACCCACAATGCCTAATCCTTTAATGAAGCGGATCTCTAATGCAAAATCATGTCGGGGATAGACACAATCGACCTGGAGGTTCCTCTTGAACCATGACAACCCAAACCCCTCTCATTTGAGAGATTTGGAGCCCAAAAACTGAAAAGAAAAGATGATATGCGCGCATCCTAGAAACCAAGAGGAGAAGTGTCGTTACCTTATGACCCCTCTTCCTTATCATGGAATCCTTGATCTTTACGGATGAAAACGAGCGCCTCTCCGCCCTCTCCACAGATCTGGTCTCGGAACGACGATCAGAGCTCCGTAGCTCCATCAATGGCGAAAGAAAGCTTCTTCTTCCTCCTCCACTCTCTCTTCTTCCCAAACCCTAATTCTCACTCTTGAAGATGAGGAATGAGGGAAAGACAACTCTCAGCTCTAATAAGACCCTTTGGGCGGAAGATCCTGGGCCCTTGGATCAGTTTTAATGAGAAATCAGACGGTTAGGAAACGAACCGATGGAACTGCTTCCGTCCACTACCGCCACACGGTAAGTCTACCGCCAGAGCAACCAGAGCGCTAGGCTAATAAAACTGTTGGTGCTACCGCCTGCACTAACTCTAGCACTGCGCGCTAGCACTCAATGCTCTCGACGCCCGGCCACTCAACGCTCTCTCCACTGAGCTACCGCCCACGCGGTAAGTCTACCGTCGGGCAACCCGAGCGCTAGGCCAAATAAATCATCGATGCTACCGCCTGCGCTAGCACTCAACTCTCTCAACGCCTGGCCACTCAATGCTATCGACACTAAACTACCGCCGGGCGATAACTGCTACCGTCGGGCGATAGCATCCAGATACTCAAGCTCTAAACTGGCGTGTTACAACTCCTCCCCCCTTAGAAGAATTTCATCCTCGAAATTAAACATGCACTTGAATAAAGCATACCTAAAGTAAAAAAGTTCTGGGAAGTCCTCCCGCATTACTTGTTCACGTTCCCAAGAGAACTCATCTTGCCCGCAATTGTTCCAACGCACCTTTACGAGGTTAACCTCTTTGTTCCGCAACTGCTGAACTTCTGAATCCTCTATGCAAACTGGACAGACTCTCGTCTGCAGGTTCTCTTCTACCGGCATCGTTGTCGATTTGAACACAACACTAGCCTCCACCAAGGCTTTCTGCAAGACAGAGACATGGAAAACGTTGTGTAATCCACTAAGCTCCGCAGACAACGCTAGCCGGTACGCTGCTTCACCAATCCGTTCTAATACCTCGAACAGTCCCAAAAACCTCGGACTCAACTTCTTGAGTCGGCGAATCCGCGAAACGCCTTTGAACGGCTTGATCTTCAGATAGACCCAGCCGCCAACCACATATTCCACATTCCCATGGCGAGCATTAAAATATTTTGCTTCCCGATCTTGAGCAACTTTCATGCGCTCTTAAATGATTCGCACCAACTCGCATGCATCAGCTACCACTTCTTTTTCCAAAAGTTTGGTGTCTCCCGCCTCTGTCCAAGACATCAGTGTTCGACACCGCCTCCCATACAAAGCTTCGTATGGTGCCATCTTTATACTTGCTTGGTAACTGTTGTTATAAGAGAACTCTACCATGAAGAGATGATCTTCCCACTTCTTGCCGAAGTCAAGAGTACACATCCTCAGCATATCCTCCATAGTGTGGTTCGTTCTTTCGGTTTGCCCATCAGTTTGAGGATGGAAAGCCGTACTGAACTTGAGCTTCTTGCCCAGACTCTTCTGAACCAACCTCCAGTACTTAGACGTGAAACGTCCATCGCAATCACTAACTATACTCTTAGGAATCCCATGTAGTCACACAATGTTGTGAACATACAATTCTACCAACTTCTCCATGCTATCCTCTTTCCGATTTGGGATGAAGTGAGCCACTTTGGTCAAGCTATCTACGATCACCCAAACTGGGTCGACCCTACTGCGATCTAGGTAACCCATGCACAAAATCCATGAAGATGTCATCAAATTTCCACTCGGGAATAGGAAGGGGCTTCAGGAACCTGCCCGGCTTCTGACACTCGGCCTTTACCAAGGCACAAGTTTGGCACCGACTCACGTACAAAGCTACGTCCCGCTTCAGACCAGGCCACCAAAAGGATTTCTTCATGTCCAAGTACATCTTTGTACTGCCCGGGTGAATGGAGTACTTCATGAAATGAGCCTCAAACATCAACTCCTCACGGAGCTTGCCGAACTGCGGTACACAAATCCTTTCGTCCTTCCTCAGAATCCCATCAATCAACTCCCAGGCGCTACTCTCGCCCTTTTGAGCTTACGCCACGTATGGCTGGAACTCCTCATT